>OY730179.1:4429356-4754923 GCA_963422495.1 Polyommatus iphigenia | reverse complement strand
AAGAAGAAGAAGAAGAAGAAGAAGAAGAAGAAGAAGAAGAAGAAGAAGAAGAAGAAGAAGAAGAAGAAGAAGAAGAAGAAGAAGAAGAAGAAGAAGAAGAAGAAGAAGAAGAAGAAGAAGAAGAAGAAGAAGAAGAAGAAGAAGACACTTATGAGCAAGCGATAGCACGATGTAGACGCGATGCTAGCGACATCTGTTATGAATTTTTGGAATTAACTTAATTTGACAGTAGATTCAAGACTGATAAGCTTTCTATACAATACTCAATATATTATGTATCTTTTTAGTCATTTATGAGCTATCGGTCACATCCTTTTTTGGCTCATTTATTTAATTAGTTATTTAATTTAAGTAATAGATTATTCTTCTACTTCTTCTTCTTGGGTACAATCGTGAAGAGCCGCAATTACAGTGTTATATTTCCCCTGTCGATTTTTATGGATAATTCAATTTTTTATACCCTCAATACCCTCACCCTTAAAATTTAAACCAACATTATCTGATGCAGCGTTCTAGAAGCGCCATCTAGTGCTCAGTATATGAAACTTTTCAAAATTCGAAACTAAAGCTGTATCGTTTTCTTAAATTCGGTAAAAGTACTGTAGTTTTATGTATTGCAGTTATATAAATATTATTTGTTTCTTTATAGGATAAAGGATTGAAATTTGAAATAATTAAGCTTCTTGAAAACAATTTTTTCAAGCTAAATAATCATTTTCTGTAAAGTCTCGTCTTTTGAGCACTAGATGGTGGCGCTTTTAGGACTCCTCTCCGGTTAAAGTTAAAGCTAAAGGACGCCATATTTAACATGACTTTAACTTTAACCACGCCTCTAATGCAACCCACTCTTAGTAAACGCCAAACGCGTTCATGATCGAATGTGAAACAAAAAAAACTCACACTCGGCTCACGGTATGGAACAAAAGTTACCTAATCTAGAATTCTCCTTCAAAAACGGCGCCATGTCCAACAAATCGTCCTCTTTCTCCTGCGGCTCGTCTAACTTGTCCAAGTATTTGTGGTTGACGTATACGTGACACGTGGTACAAGCTAACGACGCTTCGCATGCACCTGAAACGTGAAACATAATACTCGTATTATACTGTTAAAATTATTTAACGAAGAGCGTATGAGGAGTCAGGACACGGCTTAAAGGAGAGTTCCATAGACATGTTACTAGGACATCAACTAGTAATGCGCAATAAACAAACATTATGTTGTACAAATGTTCGTTTATCGCGCGGGAACTACGCGGGAAACATTCATTTTTCCGGGATAAAAAGTATAAATTCCCGGGCCTCAAGGAGTATACATACAAAATTTCATAAAAAATCGGTTCAGCGGTTTCACCGTGAAGAGGTAACAGACAGACAGACACACTTGCACATTAATTAATTTAGTAATTCTAGGATAACAATAATTGATACAAACGGCGCCATCTAGTGGTATAAATATTAAATAATTAGCACGATCGTTTTAGGGCTTTTTTCAAAAAGTTTGTCCGTGACGAAGTAGGAGTTCCATTTTATTGTATACTTTTTATTTTACCCAATTTTAGTTAATATCATAGGAAATATATACTATTATGTTAAAAACATATATTTGATGTCTATATATTCAAAAATCCTGACAAACTTAAGTTTTTAAGTAATGCTAGCAACTTGGATTGCTCCAATTCGTCACTTTTATACGTAATGCAAATTAACAAATAAAAAAGGTATTATTCAAAACAAAAGTTTTTTTTGAAGATTTATGAAAATAAACAATGGAAAGACAAAACTTAACAAAAAATATTTACTATAGTTCAAAAGTTATTCATCATGAATGATCCTTATCGTCACTATTTGACCATCATACATTATTAACAATTGTTTTTGTATCCAAAATAAAACGAAATTAACAACATTTACTCTTAGGATAGTATCACATATAACTATAAAGTATTATAAAATTAAAATCAGTCTTCTAACATTAATATGTTTTCATTAAATCTAAATTAATCAGACAAACATGACTGGACGGTAACGATGGTGGAACATAGCGTGACTATTAGGAAACAATAAGGCTGAGTGTATAATATTTCAAAGCTGAACAATTATTTTTTATCAAAATGAAAAATGTACCCTTCAATACACGAACACAAAACATTTTAAATGAAGTTAAGCTGTATTTGGTTCAAAATATAAAACAATATACTTTATAATAACTAGACAACTTACTCAAACCCATTTTTCCTTATCGCACACTTTACGTACGCAAGTAAAAAGTACCTTAGTAATTTAAATCTAAGTATCACAATGTTAAATTAAATCAAATTTAGGCACTGACACATTTTATCAAATGTAATAACTTATCAAATATATTCTTAGATAAATAATTATATCAAAAATATTTTTAAATATTCGTAATAAGTAACGTAATAAGTAAGGAATTTAAATCTAAGTATCACAATGTTAAATGTCATCAAAATAGAAAATGTCGAAATACATTTAAATTAGGCACCGAAACATTTTAAACAAATATAATCAAAATGTTCCTCATTATTACTACATGCCATACAATTCAACTCTTTACAAGCCATGCACTTGGCCATAGGAGCATGTACAGGAAACTTCTTCTTGCACATATTACAATCTATCTGTCGTTTAACAACCGTTCTGATAGCTTTATTTTTGTTTCGTGTAGAATATTTTGTTTTTTTTACAATCGCAGAAGGTTTTGCTAATAATGTATGTTTATCGAGTCGGTTTTTATTCTGTTCAGATTGAGATAATATTATGGTTTTTGATGGTATTTCATGACCTAAATTACTAATATTACAACGAATATTTTTTGATGTACTCGGTAACATATATTGGAGATCAGAGTTTACAGTATCACTTTCAATAATTATGTCACTTTCGAAAGGCTGTAAAACAAAGTCGTCCAGAGGGAATAACATAGAAGGAGTATCATCAGTGTCTAAGTCCATTATTTGTTCTGTAATTGAATTACTTATTGGTTCTTGTTCAAATACAATCAAAGAGGAATCTGGTGCATCACAAAAACTTTTATTAACGTTTGTTTCTCCACCTTCTTCATATTCGTCCATTTCCATTTCATTTTCTCCGTTATCTATATTAACTTCTCTGTCGTGGCATAATATTTTTGTAGCTTCTTCGTCTACTCTTTCTTCATCTATCCCGTCTTTTGTTTTATTCTGATCATTGAACAACGTGTGATTTTTAATAGAATAACAGCTGCACAAACCTTTAAAGTCACCGCAAAAACAACTTATTTCCCTATATCATATTTGGTTTTGGTGCTGAGATATAATTTGATGCACTTGTAGTGTTCCAGGAACTGGTAAAACTTTATCCGGGATCAGTTTGATCATTTTTTCTATATCATTATTAGTTACATAAAAACTTTTCACCGACTTCATACTTTTTTGAATAATATTATGTGCATCTAACCCGTTAGTAACATCTAACCCAAATGCAACTTTTTTATCTAATTGCCTTTTTACGGCGCCTCCTATGCCATCCGCAACGCTTTTTCCGTGCCCGGCTTCGGAAAATGACCAAGTTGTGTAAAAAAGATCTAATTTTTGTGTAAACAGATTAAGCAAATAAAAATTCTTTTTCTGGCGGTATTGACTGCTAGGGCCATCGGAAAAGAAGTGAATAACACGAAAATCTGTTAGCTCTTTACAAAATTGTATGACATGCATTAAATGTGCCCAGATGGCTTGAGGTTGATGACAGTTATTATCACATATGGTAACAAATGATTGAGCTTTATCTTTAAAGTAAATGACTCCAGTATGTAGGGTTATTGCATTTTTAGAAGCCCCAAAGTGAACAGCCTGGACCTCCTGTGCAAATTTACAACCGTAATTTTCTGAAAAATCACATAATATAACGATTTCGTCATGTTTGATGGTATTGATGCATGAACGATATTGTTGTTGCTGATGTTTCCATACGAAAACATGGGTTTTAAACAACCTAAGTGCGTCGTCAAATTCGATTATTAATTGCTGCACAGTTCCACTACTTTTTTGTTTTGTTGTTTTCTTTGTAATGTATTTTGTGCCAGATTTTTCATACTCACTGTTAACTCTGATCCATTTAAACCACGATATCTCGCAATCTATTTTATCTTGATCATATTCAACAGCAGCAAATTTACACGTATCACATTTGTTAAACATACACTCATTTGAATTTATATCACAAGTAATTGACCTTATAACTTCATCTAAGTTCTTTTGTGAAATAACACTTTTGGATTTTAAAGCGAAAAACAGAAAGTTCATGTTACTATGCTTCATACACATGCATGTATCCCTATTATTTGCTGAGGGCGATATAATATAAAATGGCTTATACCTGAAAAAAGTGGTGAAACTGTATTTTCCTCCTTCATTTTTATAGACTGTGTATAAATTAAACAGGGTGTCTACTGTGTATCTAATTTGGCATCTTTTTTTTTCTTTTGTCCTGAATTCTCGTTTTCCTGAGGTGCATCTGGTGACATCTTCTCTATTAAAAAACTTTTCTATTTCTTCTCTCGATTTCTTGTTTTCTAGATTTTCCTTCACAGCTACTCTTATGGGACCTTTTAGACCTAAAACTTTTTTATTAGCGTCTGAGCGTTGATTCATTACAACTTGTTTCAGTAATCTCTTTTCAGAGTATTTGTTGCAGTTGTCGTATGTTTTACGTAGTGAAATTTCCATACATTCGTTGCGAACTTTGACTTTATCGTATTCGTTTTTTAACATTTCAATTTCTTTACCGTGGTTCTGCTGAGCTCGATGAAATCTTTTTCTTAAACTATCCAGTCTTAGTTTCAACGTCTTAATACTGTTTAAAGCTTTCTTGTAATTCTTACACACCTTTGTGTATCTGATTTTTAATGAGCGTTCTTTTGTATGTTCATTTTTTTGCACTTTTTTGGGTGTAGTCTTTGGTTTACTTTTCTTATTTTCTTTTTGTTTACGTTTTTGCTCTCTCCATATTTTTCGCTGTTTTAGTTTTTCTTCTTCGGATAGTTCTGTTACTTTTTTCTGCCTTCCTTTCAGTCTTTTCAGTTGCTTTTGTCTTTGTATTTCATATTTTTCTGGATTTTCTTTTAACTTTTCTCTATATCTTTTTGCGCGTTCTGCGGCCGTTAGAGCCATGGTAGTAAAATTTACACTGTATATAGTTATTAAATTCTAATTCATTAACAATACGGACATTCGTCGTCGGGATAGTGGTCATAAATTCCGATACTGTATCTGCAAAAAGAAACTTTTCTAAAGTACGATTTTTAATTGTAGTCAGTAAAATGACAGGTGCAACTGTCACTGTTATATGAAACTTTCGTAAGCTTTCTTGTATCAGTGACAGTTGCACCTGTCATTTTACTGACTACAATTAAAAATCGTAGTATAAGTTGGTTTTTGTGCATTACAAATTACCTTACAGATTACTGTTCAAGCTTATATTACATGGTTTTAATATACAGGGTGTAAATTGACCAGTCCCGATAACTTTGGGATTTTATTATACTACCTTTTCTCGTTCCAGAAATGTAATTTTTTTTGAAAAAAAATTACAAAAAAAAAAAATATATATATATATATATATTAACTATTTATTAGTATATTTTGCAATGATAAACTATTTAAAACAACATTTTTCATTAAATTATTAAAATTTGCTAATTTTGATTTAATACTCAATGTGAGTATGCGTGCGGGCCATTGACCTCACGCGGCGCAGCCGGTAAGGTCAAGGCCACGCGTCTCGTGTACTTGTAGTCGTTGTTTAATATGCGTGTTGAAAATTTAATTTTTTTTAAAACTTTGGATTAAAAGCAAATTACTATAAGGAATGGGTATGCCTCAGGCACTATTATAAGCCCACGAAGTTATCGGGACTGGTCAATTTACACCCTGTATTTTATTTTACTAGCAGAAGTTGTGGTGGTAACTTAGTCATCCGTTATTTTATTATAATATACAGTAAGTATACACCCTGCCTTAGAATTCCTTTTCGTCACGAAAAAGTTCCGCTTCTATGTCACGTGACGAATGGATGTGACGATTCCTCTACTACACTTTTCAAAATATTATTTGTAGCTATTGTACAATAAATAACTTACCACAATAACTTCTGATTGATTATATATTAATTAAATATGAAATCTTATATATTAAAGTAATACATTGAATAGTTTTTACCTTATAAAACGCAGACACTATTGGGAACACAACCAACCGACACCGTGACACATATGCAAACTATTTTCGCCGCATTCGATTGGTCGCTTCAATCAACGAGCAAAATGGCGACGGCAATTGAATAAAAATGTTGCTACGATAAAAAATAATCTCAATTTTGATAATTTTTAGGTTTGGTTCATATTAAAATCGCGATGACTATGTAGGAATTTCCAGTTCGTGTTATTTTTGCGGACAAACTTAAAATTAAAATATTTATTATTTTTATGCCTTTATCTATACTTTGCGTATTAAACTAAATTTAATGTATTTATATCTTTCTAAAAACATAGCTTTTAATTATCTCCATAAAAAATAAACGTGAGTAATTTAGTTCTAAAGTCGACAAAATGATGGTGGACACCGGCAATTTGCATCACCGGCGCTGCTTTAGTGGGGTCTATTTAAAAAAATACAGGGTTATTCATAATTATTTTACAACCGCTAAATAATTTAAGATTACTTCTTATAAAATATCCCCAGGCAACTAGTTAAAAATTAACTCTTGTTTTGTTATATGACACAAAACACCCGGACGGTACAATTTACTCGACGACAAACTTTTTGAAAAAAGCCCTTTACATAAGCTCCATCTAGTTAAGGTGGGTGTACACCAAAAGAACATAGAGCAAGAACAGCACAAGAACATTCTTTCGTATTCGTTTAGTGTAAACTATAATTCGTTACAACATACTTTAGATTGTTTACACCAATCGAATCAACAAGAACATCAAGAATAAGAATTTTTGCTCTATAGATGAGAATCGTTTAGACCAAACGAGCGAATGCTCATTGCTCATTCGTCAACGATAAGTAGTTAATTTATTTTTATAGTCATCAAAGGTTGGATCCGATAAACATCTTTTGTTATGGTATAATTTTATAATTTGTAAACATTTTTCATTACTCCAATCCATATTTACGAAATAACCTTTGATAAACTACCTCAAACCAGCCGCCAAAAAGTAAAAATATTAAGAACACTAGAATCCCTTTGAAGAGACCACCTCGAAGATTGAGCACGTCCGAACACGAAAGAACGCTCTAGGCAAATTGCTCTACCTATTTTCTTCTACCTATATTCTACCTATTTACCGCCGAACACGTGGCGAACACACTAGAACAACGAAAGAATGCTTGTTGTTTGTTTACATCAAAAGAGCTTTCCTAGAATGAGCATTCGCTCGTTTGGTCTAAACGGAGCTTTACAAATAACGTCAACATGCTCTTTTTGTGATTTTCATTACCTACTCAAAAAAAATTAAAATAAGAATTAATATAGATATTAATTATTGAGGTATTCTTAAATAAAAAAAACATCTTGCCTGTTTGTGCTTGGCATCAATATAATATGGTAAATAGCTAACCCTATATTTACAAGCCCGACACAAACTTGGATGAATTTAAAGATTTTATACCGGAGTTTCTACAATGGTCAATGTTCCAGTGTAAATTATACAAAATCTTATATATAAAATTCTCGTGTCACAATGTTCGTTCCTGTACTCCTCCGAAACGGCTTGACCGATTCTCATGAAATTTTGTGAGCATATTGAGTAGGTCTGAGAATCGGCCAACATCTATTTTTCATACCAAAAATTATTTATATGGCAAAACAACGTTTGCCGGGTCAGCTAGTCTACTATATAATAGTTATTCAGTATAAGTTTCAACAAAAATAATAACTACCTTCCATTTCTATGCCATATCTATGAGCTAGATATAAAACATTATCTCCAATTTTGCCCCGTACGTTGGTTCGTTTGCCATCCTTGTCTATGTAAACCACATTGACACTGAAAAATAAAAAACAGATCTTCTGTTTATTACAATAAAAATCGTTTTTTTCTGTAAAAAATTTCAACTGTCTAATATAGTATTATATTTAAATTACTATTAGTATATAATAATAACTCGATCATGGGAATTACAGACACAATAGATATTCAATTGTTACGCGGCCACCTGTGACCGATTGGGGCTTGATGGGTCATTATCATAAGAAATGAGAATTGAAATTAGATTATCAAAAGACTTTAATATTGGAACAAAATGTAAATATTATGCAATAAATATTGTAGATATCAGCTAGTACGCCCAGACCATTTGGTGAGGTACCGTATTAAAGTAAAAAGGATACATACACTTCGTCCTCAGATTTCGGGTCCTGCCACTCATATTCTCCGTGCCGCAAACCTAGAAATATACTATTAATTTATATAATTCCGTAATCGTAAATAGAGCTTGTCTAACTTAAAATGACCCGCCCCTCCCTCGCATTCACAGTACAAAAATGTTTCATTTATATCAACTTTGAAGTGGTGGGGCGCGTCATTTCAAATTAGACAAGCTCTACTATGATAGAACAAGCAGTGGCGTAACTATAGCAGACGTGGCCAAATGCCACGGGCCCCCAACCCAAGGGGGCCCCAAAGGCCGCGACCTCAGATTTTTTTAGCGTTATATCCACAAAGTAAAAACTAAGAGGAAATGTGGTAAAAAACTGACAAGGCTTTAAGGGCGTTCGCTGCGTTAAGCGTGCGCCCGGCGCGGGTGGCCGCGAGGCGTGCTTGTTTCATGTCATCCCATAGAGCAGCGCTGCGTTGAGCCGTCGCACGCGGCGCGTGCAGCGGTGCCTGCCTCACGGGCGACGGGTCAGCAATCTGGACGTGACAAAGGGGCTGATCGGCTGACGCCTTTGTACACGTTGGCGTCGTTGTCTGTTGGCTAGGTAATATATCAATAAAAAATCCACAGGTATCGACCGTACAGTGTACACCCACTCGATCGAAATTATACTGGCCGCTGCGAGAGACGGGAGACCCAGGGGGGCGCACGGGGCACGGCCCGCGCCGGGCAGCTGCGCCGGGCACACGCTCAACGCAGCGAACGCCCTAAAATCTAAATGAATGTGGCGAAAAAAGGAAATAAGTACTAACGCCGCCGCCTTTTAATAAAAAAGGCTTTATAATGAACATGGGCGGGGGCCCATGTTCATTATAAAGCCTTGTTGGTATTTAATTAAATTTCCTTACGAAACGACGCGTGACAGTTTGCGGGGTAAGGAGGTGTTACGCACCGCCCACATTCTTATAGATATAGGGCCCCATCAAAAGAATTTGCCACGGGCCCCAAATGGTATAGTTACGCCACTGAGAACAAGAGTAAAAGTATAAAATATATTTGTTATTCTTTCACGCTAATATGGCAGTAAGATGGTAGCTAACAGTTCATGTACATTATGCACATTGGCTTCTCTTTATATCTTGCAAAACATACAAAAACTTACTTGTTGTAACATTGAAATTTCTTACTACATTATCGACTAGCTTTTTCTTATTTGCTATAGAGACGAATGGTCTGAACATCTGAATCGCCCGATACATGGTCACCATTAATACATATTTTACAAGAAATATTTAATCTTTTATATTTACATTGGTATTATCATATAAAAATAGTAATTATTTTTGTCAATATAACCTAAAAATCAGATGATTAATGTCAACTGTCAACTGTCAAGTGTGAAGTGTCAAAATGGGCTGATTGAAATTGACGTTAACGGTGTGGCCATTTTCAACACGTAATCACTACGGTTAGACGGACCACATTTCAACTGCAATCCAACTGCAAATTGCAGTTCAAGCGTAGGTCCCCCATCTGCATAGGAATCAACTTCTCTGATAGTACTTTGTGTTTGTAAAAGGCAGGTCGCTGTAGCCCTGACGTCACTGCGACCCATGAGGATCTATTGGGATTTGCGACTCCTTCGCACTAGACTCTAGACTTCTAGAGTATCATCCCCAACTTGCAGACCCCAACCCAATACTTTATACTGCTCATGATTTGAACGATATGGTTGGGGTTGGTGCCACGAATTTCCTCTGTGGATAGCTGCTCTGTAGTAGAGCAGGACAGTCGAGGAGAAGGTGAATTGCAATTAAAACAACCGGCCAAGTGCGTGTGAGGCCACGCGCGATATAGGGTTCCGTAGTACCGCTAGTTTTTTTTTTAAATTTTAGTATGGTCAATGAATGTACATTTATAGTATAGTTAATAGTGCTTAGATATTAATTCATGAAGCCCCAAGCGGCCACATCCGGCCGCGATAACAATGAAAAAGCTATTGTGTCTCGTTTTGCCACGACTGATGGGTTAATCAGCATTAATTTTTAAATTAAGTTTATTACTGTATATTTTCCTTTCAAACAAAAAATTAAATAAAATAAAAAAATAACGTGTTTTACACTACTAACAACATAATCTCAATTACTTTCAAAGGAATTTGAGCGAAAAGTTCCTTTATACTTCGCCGAATACATTATTTTTAGTTGATCGACTATTACTCAATAACTTATGAAGTCTTCTTAGCCGTGATAGTTTTCCTTTTAAATTCAGCATATTTCTTACTCCCGTGAATCACAAACACAGACACAATAGATTTTAAATTGTTATGCGACAGCCGGGTGCCGCTTGGGGATTGATGGGTTAAATTTGTTGTCATGGAAAAACGATTTTTATTGTAATAAACAGAAGATCTGTTTTTTAATTTTCAGAGTCAATGTTGTTTACATAGACAAGGATGGCAAACGAACCAACGTAAGGGGCAAAATCGGAGATAATGTTTTATATCTAGCTCATAGATATGGCATAGAAATGGAAGATAGTTATTATTTTTGTTAAAACTTATACTGAATAACTATTATATAGTAGACTAGCTGACCCGGCAAACATTGTTTTGCCATATAAATAATTTTTGGTATGAATTAAATTAAATTAAGAAATTTAAAAAAACCCCCGCCAAAAAACTTTAGAAAGTAATGAAATAATATTTACTGACTTTAAGTTTAAATAATTCCTAAGAGTAAAGTAATATTTTAGTCCATAAATGTTGTCACGGTGTGTCGGGGGACCGCCAAGTAAACTACCACAACAGCGACTTTTGCATTTTGTATCGCCATTAATAGTCGCTGATTCTCTCGATTCGGGTCGCTGTGAACTGACCCTTAAACTATAATGTTATGTGGAATCAAACATCTACATTAGCGGTCCCCCGACACACCTTGACAACATTTATGGACTAAAATATTACTTTACTCTTAGGAATTATTTAAACTTAAAGTCAGTAAATATTATTTCATTACTTTTTAAAGTTTTTTGGCGGGGGTTTTTTTAAATTTCTTAATTTAATTTAATTTTATGCTTTTTAAACTTGTGCAGAATAATTCCTATCAACTGGATCATATCCCAATGAATACCATCTATAAAATATCATGTCCTCTTGGATGAGGCCGTCAATATTATGAGCCTAAACATGAAACCTCCACTTTGGTTTCATACGGAGCTCGGCTCCTATAGAATCCAGGTGATGCTGCAGCAGTAGCATGCAAATATTTACTGTTTATATCTACGTCTTACTGGTTGTCGCAATTAAAATGAGCCCAAACACGAAACCCCTGCTCTAAGTTGGTGAGGAGTTGGGTATCCTATTGATTACCAGGTGATGCTGCAGCACCACGTCGACTTTCCAATAATGTGTACATACCTATTCATAAGTGTCACGAACCAGAATGCAAAATATAAAACCCATCAAACGACTGTAAGTTGCTAATCGGCCTATCACGAACCAGATAAACCGTGATATTTCAGCAATGAGCAGGCTGATGATGATGAACTATAGCTAAGAACACTCTCGGTCATATCGGCTTTCAAACAAAAAAAACTAAATCATAATCGGTCCACCTGTTTGGATGCTACGATGCCACAGACAGACAGACCGACAGACAGACACGTCAAACTTATAACACCCCTCTTTTTGGTCGGGGGTTAAAAATAGATGTTGGTCGATTCTCAGACCTACTCAGTATGCTCACAAAATTTCATGAGAATCAGTCAAGCCGTTTCGGAGGAGTACGGGAACGAACATTGTGACACGAGAATTTTATATATAAGATAAGATTTTGTATAATTTACACTGGAACATTGACCATTGTAGAGACTCCGGTCTAAAATCTTTAAATTCATCCAAGTTTGTGTCGGGTTTGTAAATATAGTGTTCTATTTACCATATATTGATGCCAACCACAAACAGGCAAGATTTTTTTTATTTAAGAATACCTCAATAATTAATATCTTCTATATTAATTCTTATTTTAAATTTTTTGAGTAATAAAAATTACAAAAAGAGCATGTTGACGTTATTTGTAACTAGATGGCGCTTTACGTAAAACTATCGTGCTAATTATTTATACCACTAGATGGTGCCGTTTGTTTCAATTATTATTATCCTAGAAATTTTACTAAAATAATTAATGTGCAAGTGTGTCTGTCTGTCTGTTACCTCTTCACGGTGAAACCACTGAACCGATTTTTTATGAAATTTTGTTGGTATAAAATTATAAATATACCCTTTAAAACAACATTAAAAACTAACGCCTGTCTCTTATAGGTACCTACTATAAACAAATCTGTTGTTATGATTCGAACTTTGCTTTATGTGTATAATTAATATCTGATTTACAATTAGTCAATTACTTATTTTTAATAACGATTTAAAATAAGTAATTGACTGTAAGTAGTTAGTTAATATACCTACAATACCGAGAAATCGGCATTATTACTCCTGCGATTATGATCGGACATTTTTGATTCGTTTGGCGCGGCGTGGCGCGACGCGGGCGTGCAGCGTAAAGTGTTAGCCCCGACTGGTATGGTCCGAAAACGGTCCGAGATTTTAATAAGTGTGCGTGCGGCGACGCATTGATACTATGGCGCACACATACAAGCCGCGCGCGGTGCCTTTGTATGAAGATAACTTACTTCCCGTCCTTATACTATGGCATAGATAAAGTGCAAGTAATAGAAAAAGTGCTCAAGCGCCGCCGGCTAGAATCGAACCCAGGGCAGTATGGGCTTCAAAAAGCGATACTCGTATAAACTGAGCTAATGTGGTTCTGACGTTGTTCATTAACTTTGTGGTTTGGTATCTTTCTGTGATTGCCGTTAAATTTGGAAGTGGGAGCTGAGTTCTGAATTCTGATTGGTTCACTACAAGTTTGAATAGTTCTTTGTTCACTTTCTTTGTCTTAAAATTTGTGATATTAACACTTTTTAGCAACTAAAAGTAATTTTTATTGGAGAACTGGTAACGGATAGTATTTAGTATTGATGTATGTTGAAGATTCACTCACTATTTTAAAGTTTTTAAATGTCATTTTTTAGATTTGACAGGTTTTTATTTATTAACACTGAAGATGAAATAACACCTCAAAGTTTTTGTAGATAACGTTTCCAGCTGGTCCTTGCACGTATCACTACTGATTCGCGTATGACTTTAAACTAAATAACTTAATTTTATATTTTAAATCAATTTTAATCACGGAGACGATGTGAACTGTTTCGCTACACTAGCGCCACGCGCGTATGGAAGGTACCATTAAAGAAATATTTTTTTAAGATTTCATATACTATTTTGTTGCCATCATTAATATGTGCATTCATGCCAAAGTACAGCTTTGTAGGTCATATAGTCTCTGAGAAAAACCGCGGACAGACAGACAGACGGACGGACAGACCGAAACTATAAGGGTTCCTTGTTGACTACGGAACCCTAAAAAGAGTAATTAATATGCAAATTAGTGTAGATCTTCAACAATCTATAACAACTTCTAGGCTCAATAGTCAATAGGCGCGTCCACATAGAGCAAGCAGGCTCGCGAGGCATTCGCCGCGCAAAGCAGCTCGGTTGGTGTGGACGTGCCTCGCCCGAGGCAAGCGCGCGCGCTGCCGAGCCGCCGATGAGCGGCCGAGCCACTGAGTGTCGGACCTTTGATTTGCTCAGTTGTTTGCATTGCAGGCAGCATCGCAATGATTGCAAGGCTGCCGTCATAGTATAAGGAGGGGAAGTAAGTTATCTTCATACAAAGGCACCGCGCGCGGCTTGTATGTGTGCGCCATAGTAACAATGCGTCGCCGCACGCACACTTATTAAAATCTCGGACCGTTTTCGGACCATACCAGTCGGGGCTGGTATGGTCCGAAAACGGTCACTGCTGCACGCCCGCGTCGCGCCACGTCGCGCCAAACGAATCAAAAATGTCCGATCATAATCGCAGGAGTAATAAATATTGCTGTGTGTGTGTGTTTAATAGTAATGCAACAATTCCAGAATTGTCTTTTTTTATTACCAGTTGAACAGGAAAGGTTAGTACTACTCATTATTTTTACTTGATGATCAGATACCTACTTACTTCTTTTTTTATTGTATTAGTTTTCTATCACACAAACTTTCCCACTAGAACATAGTATAAAATATAAGATAATGTTTTAGGTAAGTACTTTTGATCAGTCAACTAATTTGCCGCTATTGCTTTGTTTACGTTTAGTAATGCCGATTTCTCTGTATTGTAGGTATATTATATTAACTAACTACTTACAGTCAATTACTTATTTTAAATCGTAATTAAAAATAAGTAGTTGACTAATTGTAAATCAGATATTAATTATACACATAAAGCAAAGTTCGAATCATAACAACAGATTTGTTTATAGTAGGTACCTATAAGAGACAGGCGTTAGTTTTTAATGTTGTTTTATAGGGTATATTTATAATTTTATTTAGACATCGGATTATATGCACGATCCAAGTGCCGAAATATGCATGCAAATATGCACGAAAATTGGCCGAAATATGGACAATCAAGAGTCACTTATTATTATTAAAAGTCGGAAGACCACGACGTTGCCGCTGTCCATGCGGTTGCGAACGAAGCGCGGACAGCCGCTTGCCGCTCCCACATCACAACGCCGCCGCGCCGCCGCCGCCTAAAATTGACAACCCTAAGACAGTAGGTAATTAAATCGCGGATTGGGCCGGAGTTACCCTACTTCCCCTCCTTTTACTATGCTGCCGTGCTCGTTCGTGAGGCGCGTCCACACAGAGGGAGAAGCGGTATCGGATTCATCACAAAAAATGTGCACTTAATAATTTGTCCCGAAAATAGTTCACAAAAGTCACTTATTGCACTGTGCACCACCAAATATAATTTTATTTGCGTTCGGGGTCACCAATGTTACACCCTTGGGTTATTACGTGCATCGAACATCGATATAATATAACGTTACATCCATATAATGTGACATCGATATAATATAAATTATAATGTGTCCCCAACTCCCCACAACTGATCACGTGATCAAAGTACTGCGAGTGCCTTACCTCGAAAACGCCAGTACTCACAGTACAATATGGCGACGATTGATGACGTCATATATTTCACTAGGGTACTGCGGCAGTATACTGCAACTCCATTACGGAACGATTTTTTCTACAGTGATAGCACTGTACAGTGGTCGCAGTAGATTTAGGAACACAGCCATAAATTACTTCCCTTGAGAAAAAATAATATGTTCTCCACAAAATACAGAATCGTATAGGAAAACTACCACGTTTGCAGAGAACTAGACTTTATTTTCTGGAACATAAAGTCTATTATATAATTTTAGATTATATAGATGAAGAGCAGAGACAATGAAAAACTTTATAAAATAAATTATAATAGCAACATTGATATTGTACTTGTCAATAATTTTATTTTTTCCTTTCAATACTTTTTCATTCATAGCTTCTAGAAATGTGGAAATAAATAATTTTTACTAAAAAACATTAGAATTTGTACTTAATTTTGTTAAATTAATAATATGGTAGATAATTTTTAGGTTACACTTAAGTAATACAGATTTTCATGTTGTGATTTCCTTTATTTTGACGGTAAGTTTATGTGACGTGTGTTTTTCTCAACATTTTCTTGTAAATTTAAGAAGATATAGAATTATTTTCCAATATATTTTCATTTAAAAGTTAATATTAATGTCATTATTGTTATTATTTTACAATCATTTGCCCTTCCGGCTTATCTTTAGGCCATCTAAATCATTATAACCAAAATAATAATATGACCTTATTAAAAATCTGATACAAAAAATAATTGCCTGCACCATACGTAAAATATGCTTCTCAACTTCTTTGTTGATAAAACTGATCTATTTTTAATATTATTTTAGGAAATTATTCTGTTTAAAATACTCCGTACTTATGCTTTGAAAGATAATTCTTTCTGGCTATGTTTTAGCCCACCAATCCCTAAGCGGCAGCCGGGTGCCGCATAACTAATAAATATCTATTGTGTCTGCAATACCCACAATGGAGGTGCTACTATCGTCTTTATTTTTTTTTCAGTAAGTACTTTAAAATGGAGGCGATGAATGAAAGTATTGATTTGAAGCTGGAATCGGATGTTATTGACATAAGACAGGATCCAACATCCTTTCTGCCAGATGAACCCATGTCTTATGAAATAAAACCCAAAAAGAAGAAGAAAAAAAAGAAACAAGTGGATCCTTTCAAAGATATCGAGGAGAAAGTCAAGTTGCCGACTCCGACAGTGTACGAGCCAGTCAGTGATGACTTATTAACGGAATGTGTGCCAGCTACTGAAGTAGTTTTACCCACAGAAACGGGTTATGAACCAGGCATTGCGATTAAAGTTGAGAATATAGAAGTCGAAGTTGATTATAATGATGTGAGTATATTTTTTACACAGAAATATTCTAGTACAAAATGTATGAAACCTGGGATCTCAAATAGCAGTAATGTGTATGTTGTTTCTATAGATCTTTTCAACTGAAGCAGCAATTATATCAGACAGCCATAACTTTACTGTCATAATAGTAGTTCATTAGTTATTTAAATTGAAAAAAACGTATAATATTATGACTTTGTATCTAATTGCCATTGCAGTTGGTCCCAAATTGTCCATTCTCCTTTATTCTCTTTTTTTTAGTATACTGAAAATAACTATTGAGTACTTTAGAGTTTTACTGCTTTTTTACCTAATGAATAATGAAGTTGTTTGCTACAGTCTTATGTCCTTCCCCGGGGCTCTTGCATCAAGTGTAATGTAAATTGGTTCAGTTGTTAAAAAGTTTAAAGACAGACACTCTTGATTTTATAATATTAGTAAGGTATTGTCTTAATATTATTAAACATCTGATTTGTCGGTTTTCAGTTTGCTAATGATTCTATGCCAGAAGAGCCACAAGGTGAAGAAAGCGAACAAGTGGAAGTAAAATTAGAGCAAGAAAATGATGCACTGCATCCAATCTTTGATCAGATTCTAGGAAACACAAAAAAGATGATTGAAGAAAATACCTCGGCGGAGAATTTTGTGTGTGATATATGCCACTTGGTCTTCCGAATGGAAAGAACATTGAGAGTGCATCAAAGAAGGAAGCATAAATTGTTTAAAAAGGCATTCAAACATTCCTGTGATGATTGTGGCATGTCTTATGAAGTTAAAAACAGTTTGATCGCTCATATTAGAAGGAAACATGGTCCCAATGCAGAAACAGATGATAATGAAGAGCAGACGTGTGATGTTTGTGCTCTAGTCTTCAAAGGAGTACCTAGACTCCGTATGCATATGCGCAGAAAGCATGGCTCGTTCGAAGACTCGTTTGAACACGCATGCAAATATTGTGGTCTAACTTATGAGAAATATAGAAGTCTGACTGTGCATATAAAACGGAAACATTCCAAAGTTAAAAAACCTGAAAACCAATGGTTCAGCTGTCCATTCTGCCCGAAAGTTTATACCAAACGTGAGACATATGCGAGGCACGTGCTGAGGCATCATTCTATGAATGAGAGTAATGATCAGGATTTATTGTTAAATGCTATGGTAGATGAAAATACAGGAGAATTCACTTGTGCAGAATGTAAATTAGTCTTTTCTACCTTAAACTCTCTAAAATTACACATGAGACGAAAACACAACGCGTTTAAGGAGAACTTTCGACTCAAATGCAAGATTTGCGGCCTGTCTTATGATAAGAAGGAAAGTTTGAAGCGACATATACGAAGGAAACACGATCAGGGCGCGTACTGTGAAGTCTGCAATAAGCAATTTGTTAATAGAGAACAGTATTTGAACCATTCACACGACAGACCAATGGTTAACCAGTGTCATCTATGCAATTTTATATTCGCCTCTCAAGGGGGGCTTGCGAAACATTTGCGTTGTACTCACAATTTGCAATCGCCGAAGAAGTTCTTCTGCAGTACATGCAATGAAGGGTTCTACGATAAGAGGCAGCTAAAACCACACTTCTTGAAGGTGCATCTGAAAGCGTCCTACACATGTCGCTATTGCAACAAAATATTTAAAGCAAGGGAGAGCTTCAAACGACATGTGCGCTACCAACATCAAGTAAAAGAAGAATGTAGCCTAAACGGTCAGAAGTGCGAGCAGTGCTCGGAAGTATTTGTCGACGAGCTGGAGTTGTGTCGCCACGTCAACCTCGCACATAGCAAAGGTGATGACAATTTATCAAAAACACAGGTCAAATCTGAGGAAATGGAAAAACAGGTGCACCAGTGCCCCAAGTGCTCCGAAAGCTTTGACATATTCGAAGATTTGAGGGCACATTATAATAAAAGTCATCAGATCGTGGAAGAGACTCAATGTCAGATATGTGGTGAGATGGTCCTGTCAAATGAGCTCCAGAAACACATAAAAGCGAGCCACGATGAAATGTTAACATGCCAGTACTGTGAGTATGAGACCAATAATAAAACCAGTATGACCCAACATCTACTACGGCATAAGAACGCTAAAACCTTAACTTGTGATTACCCGAATTGCAAATACAATTCGTACTACGAGAGCGCTATGAAGAAGCATAAGGCTAAGCATAGCGAGCAGGGTGTAAAATTCCAATGTACGCAATGTCCGTTCCAAACTATGAATAAGTATATACTGCGGTATCACGAGGAAGCACATGTTACGGGGAAAAAGAGATATATGTGTGACCAGTGCGACTACGCTACAATATTACCAGCTAATCTGGTACAACACAAGTACAAGCATTCGCCGGAAAAACGGTTTAGATGTGAGTTTTGTCCCTTTGCAACGAAGTATAATACCTCTTTACGTTTTCACGTTAAGAAAAAACATTGTGATCTCCCAAATTAGTGTACAAATAATCAATGTAAATATTTGGTGTTGTTGTATTTTGAATACAGATTTTAAAAGTTAAATTTGTTTTATTTTATGTACTTATGTAGAATTCAGAGCTTTTGTAGCTGTTTTGGTTTTGCACAATAACATTACGAAATATTGTAATCTATTTTTCTATTTTTTTTCTAAATATTATTTAGCAAGTTTTATCAGCATGGACAATTAGACAATATTAAGTTTCTAACTCTCTCCTCATTTAGTTAGGACTTAGCTTTAGCCCTTACTACGTAAAACATAATATTAATAGTAGTAACAATAAGGTAGACAATATAATAATGTTGTTCCTATGCATAATGCAACGACATTCATAATATTTAATGTTAGGGCTCCATTCCACCGCTGCGCACGGAGAGGCTACGCACGTGCGTCAAGCTTCGCTTTGTAAGAAAATATATGTGACTGTGTCCACTGCAACCCACGGACACGCTACGCACGAATTGTGTCAAGTCAAAGAAATAAATCCGTGCACGTCCACGCGTGCGCGTGGCCGTGCACAGCGTGCGCCGCGGTGGAATGGAGCCTTTATAATGAGAAAGTGTGTCTGTCTGACTTTCTGTTACCACCTTCCTTAGTCCTTACGGTTAAACCGCTGACCCGATTTTAATGAAATTAATTACGCGGATGCTTGGTGTCCTGAATGTCCTTTACGTAGGATAGTTTTTTTACCCGAAAATGTACGGTTCGGGGTTCCGGCATTTTCATCAATAATGTTATACGTTTGGGGCCATTTCCAATACTGCTAGTGTTGGAGTCTGGAGATGGTCCCAATTTAGCCATTCTCCTTTATGATATTTCTCCTTTCCCAAGAATCTTCTAAGCAAGATCAAAATATTGTATTTGTTTAGCCTAGGCAGTAAACATTTATAAGGTAAATGACTAGTAGATTGGACAGTACCAGTTATTGGAAAAAGCACAAAAACACAATATTTATTAATGTTGCTTTAAAAAATTCCAAGTAAAAGAACGCCTGTTTTTAAAGAAAAACAGTCAGTTTTTAAAGCAACATTAATAAATATGGTGTTTTTGTGCTTTTTCCAATGACTAGTACTGTCCAATCTATTAGTCATTTATCCTAATATGAATGTGAAAGTTATGCAGAAGTTCAGAAGGAACATTATTTTTTGGGAATTATCATATACGCTGAAGCTTTAACTATTTATTGTAAAAAAACAAATATCATACAAATTGACAGTGACAGTGACACTTCCAACGCCCATGCGTAGGCTTTGTTTGGGTTTGACTTGGATCTTCTATTCTTTTCTACATCGTTCGATAATACATAACATTGAAAAGGATAGGAAATTAATCGACTTCATTGATGGCTAATGACAAAGGCCTAAAGTTGTCAAATTCGCAGAAAACTCGCGAACTACTCGCGAATAATTTGTTGATAACCGATTTAAAAGCAAGAAATATAAACTTAAAGGATTATTTTAGGTAGTGCGTGCAATGGAAACATATTAGCGTTAATTAGAGCATTCAAAAATGGCTTTTCTGGACCTGCCAACGTTGGTTATTGAGAATATATTTTCGTATCTAACGTACGATGAAGTCGCTAAGAACAGACTGGTAAGCTACTTTATTTATAGATGTGATATTTTTCCTTCAAATTAGCGACAGCCTCCAGCTAATTAAACTTCTATTTACACTATTTAGCGCTTCTAGACGTCTAGAATGTGCTATGAAAATGCAACACTTGAATGTTTGTTGTTCTAGAATTCTAGATGTTATCGTAAATTTTGAGTCAGAATTGCAATTTAAATTATTAACTTTTAGTACATGACTGTACAGAGTAATCTAGAAGAGAATATACAATAATCGTCCAAGTGCGAGTTGGACTCGCGCACGAAGGGTTCCGTACCATTTTAGAACAAAAATAGAAAAAAAATGTGTTTTTTGTATGGGAGCCCCCTTAAGTATTTTGTTTTTTTTTTGTTTTTAGTATTTCTTGTTATAGCGGTAACAGAAATACATACTCTGTGAAAATTTCAACTCTCTAGCTATTACCGTTCTTGAGTTACAGCCTGGAGACAGACGGACAGACGGACAGACATTGAAGTCTCAGTAATAGGGTCCCGTTTTTACCCTTTGGGTACGGAACCCAAAAAATGACAAAACTATAACTTTTATTTTAGTCTTTTAGTACCAAAGCTACGTAACTGTAAAGAGAACTCTAGAATGGATTACAACATAATTATTACAAATTGAATTTTAAAAACATTTTATTACTTCCTTCTATTTTCTGAGACGGTGTAGATGTACCAAGAATGTCTTTATTTACTTGTATTTAAATCACAAACACAGCATGGGTTTCTTTTAATTCAGCTCAAGAAAACCCATAATCTTAAGACTTTTTAGCATCTGACTTTGCTCAGTGATGTAACTATACCATCTGAAGCTCATGGCAAATACTTTGAAAAGGCTTTACCAGTAAAATATATTGTCATGGTAATACCTCGATTGTGGGAACCGCAGACATAGATTTTAAATTTTTATGCAACAGCCAGGTGCTGCTTGGGGCAAAAAAAGCCCTGCCAGCCTATTGTTACACCACAGACTCTGCAAATAGTTTTTGAATAAAGATTGTAATTGTACAATTTTGAGGCGGTTTTTTTTTTTACAGTCGCGTTATAATCTGTAAACATCAGAACTAGTATTGTTATGATGGCGCATGACTATTTCTGGCAAAAGAAAGTCGACGGAGCCCCGCTATGCGGGGCTCCTATTTCTGGGTGTTGTGGTCTACGTTCCAACCTAACCTAGAACCTACTTTTGGACTTTCTGGATTGTGTTTGTTTTTGTTTTGGCCCTTTGGGGGGGGGTGTGCGCCCCCCCGTCCCCCCCGCTTCGGTATCCGTGACTGAATAAAAAGGGGTGGTCATTGGGGGTTGTATTTGGGACGTAAAACAAAAACAAACACAATCCAAAAGTAGGTTAGGTTAGGTTGGAACGTAGACCACAACACCCAGAAATAGGAGCCCCGCGTAGCGGGGCTCCGTCGACTTTCTTTTGTAGTAGTTTGTCAATAGGGGGTTGTATTTTTTTCCCATAGTGCCCCGTTTCCTTCAGGCCAACCAAAATTAAAATTTAAAAAAAATCCTAAATTTTCGAAATTGGATTTTTTTTTAGCCAGAAATAGTCATGCGCCATCATAACAATACTAGTTCTGATGTTTACAGATTATAACGCGACTGTAAAAAAAAACGGCCTCAAAATCGCTGGTGGCGCGATACGGAATATTTACCAAGTTTTTTATCACTCATTAAATTTACATTATTAAGTCTCACGTATGCAAGCGCACCAAGCAAAATAAACAAAAACTTCCATATTTTTCGTCACAAAAACACCACAGACCAACAGTAGCAAAACACAACAACTGAAAATTGCCTCCGTAACCACCACAACTAACGCTATCCATACAAGTATAAGTGAAAATAAACCAATATGTAAAAAACATTCATTATCAAATACCACTAAAGTAACCAAAACATTTAGTAAGAAACTGATCGATTGAGGTAAGACAATCAATTACTCCCCAACCCGGCTGGTCACCGTGGAGGAGTTAGACCAGATACCCCCTAGATAAATATTACCCAAAGGACTTTAAAAACTATATCCCTACAAAAGAAAAACGTAAAGACAACTTAATGTATATTGCAACACTAAATACTTTGACCCTAAGAACTGACGAAAAACTCAATGAAATACAGGCACTAACCCATATAAAATGGGACATACTAGGTCTTAGTGAGGTCCGAAGAGAAGGAGAAAAGATCATCGAACATGATAATTATATATTCTACCACAAAGGCGAAACCAAAGGTCATAACGGAGTCGGATTCATGGTCAAGAAACATCTAAAGAAATATATTGACGAATTCCAAGGAATAAACGAAAGAATTGCCATCTTGAATATGGGTCTCCCTGGGCACAAAGATAAATGGTCTATCATTCGGATATATGCACCTACCGAAACCTCTGACGAAAAATCAAAAGACAAATTTTACAGAATACTTACCAAAACCCTTTGCACCACTAAAAATAAAATCATTATTCTAATGGGCGATTTCAATGGTAGAGTTGGACAACAGAACCCAGGCAAAGATTCTGTAATTGGAAAATACGGAATGATGAAATGATAACGGCAACAGAATGATAAACCTAGCTCACGAACACAAACTCTCGTTCATGAACACCTACTATAAGAAAAATCAATCAAGGAAGTGGACCTGGATTTCTCCGGATAGCCGACACAAAAACGAAATAGACTATATAGGAACCAACAACCGCAAACCATTTCAGGACGTCGCAGTAATAAGCCAATTCAACTTTCATACCAACCATAGAATGGTACGGGCAACATTAAAACTGTCCCAACAGAGAAAATGTAGGAAACACTTTGCCCACCCCGCTTACAAAACACCATCTGTAAAGAAAACCAGTAGCCGCTCACTAAACCTAATGAATAAAGAATTAGAAATACAAAAACTTTATGATTTAGAGGTGAACAAATTGTACAAAGAGACACCACGAACAAAGACCCCAAAAGAAACGCTTAGCCAAACAGTTAAGATAAAGATTGAAGAGAGAAAAGAACTCTTGACTAATAGAACGGACAAAGATGTTGCTAAAAAAATAACAGAATTAAGTAAAGAAATAAGTAAACAGATAAAGAAAGAGAGAAACATTAAAAGAACCGAAAAACTAAACCATCACATCTCAAAAACTGGTGGCATTCGAAAAGCACTAAAGGAACTCAAAGAAACAAAAGAATGGATACCAAAATTAAAAAATAACAGACTCCACGAAACAAACAGAAAATCCATACTGCAAATTGCAATAAACTTTTACCAGAAGCTCCAGAGATGACCTACCAACACTCCCAATAAACATAGCACAGGACCAAGATGAGGAAAATATCCCTCCCTTCCTAAAAAGCGAAGTCATCAACGCTGTTAAAACTCAGAAAAACGACAAAGCCCCAGGACCAGACAACATCACAAACGAGCAGATAAAAGCAACTATATCACAAACAGTTGACACTCTGACATCCCTGTATAATACAATACTTGCCACAGAAGTAATACCTACGCAATGGACAAATAGCATCATTATCCTAATTCACAAAAAAGGAGATATAAGCGACATTAACAACTATCGCCCAATAAGCTTGATGTCAAATCTCTATAAAATATTCGCAAAAATGATTTTACACAGGATCACAAAGAGACTAGACGAAGAGCAACCTATTGAACAAGCAGGTTTTCGACCATCCTACTCCACAACGGACCACATGCATGCTATCAAACAGGTCATCGAAAAAGCACAAGAATATGGGTACCCCCTCTACCTAGGTTTTGTGGATTACAACAAAGCTTTTGACTCATTGGATCACTCCCAAATATGGCAGGCACTAAAAAACCAAGGCATCCCAAATAAATACATAAGGATCATAAGAAACATCTATACAAAGAGCACAGCACAGGTCAAACTGGAAAACCTTGGCGAACCATTCCCGATCCAAAAGGGAGTTCGGCAAGGGGACCCACTCTCGCCAAGGATCTTTTCGGCGGTCTTAGAAGAGGTATTCAGGAGACTAAATTGGGAAAACATTGGCATCAACATAAACGGAAAACTTCTGAACAACCTGAGATTCGCCGACGACCTGGTACTGTTAGCAAACAATAACTGCACACTTCAACACATGCTCCAAGATATAGCAACAGAAAGCAGAAAAGTGGGGTTAACAATAAATAAACAAAAGACAAAGGCCATGACCAATGACATAAAACAACTTTTAATGGTGGATGGTGAGCACATTGAATATTTTAGTTCGTATATATACCTAGGCCAACTGATCTCTTTCTCTGACCAATCAGATCAAGAAATTGAACGACGAGTAACAAACTCCTGGAACAGATACTGGTCGCTGAAAGAGATATTCAAAAGTAAACACTACACCATGGCAGCAAAACGGAAAGTATTCAATATCTGCATCCTTCCAATACTAACTTATGGGTGCTAAACTTGGGCCCTCACCCAAAAACAGCAACAAAAGATTGTCACATGCCAGAGGAGCATGGAAAGGAGCATGCTTGGATACTTAATAAGAGACAAAAAGAGAGCTATAGACATAAGAGAAATAACTAAACTAGAGGATGCTATAATAAAGAGCAAAAAACTAAAATGGAGTTGGGCAGGGCATATACTCAGAGACAAATCGGAAAAATGGACACAATTAACGACATTATGGGTACCTCGAAACAACACAAAAAGAAAACGAGGTAGACCAAGGAAAAGATGGTCTGACGACTTCAGAAGAGTTGCAGGCCACCTCTGGCTAAGACTAACCCAGGATAGGGAAAAGTGGAAGAATCTAGGGGAGACCTATGTGTCATCAGGACACGCTGATACCTAAAACATACAAAAGTGCACTGATAATAAGCACAAGAATGTAATAACCACCTAACTATTGTATCAGCAAATGGGTTAATAAAAATAAAAAAAAGTCTCACGTAACATAATGATTATTAACCTATAAAATTACATGTCTTGACTGACTGACTGACTGACTCACTGATTCATCATCGCTGAGCAAAAACTGTTAAAGTTACAGCCACGAAATTTGGTGAGTAGGGTTGTTTTATTAAGTAGACACCCACTAAGGAAGGAATTTAGAAAATTTCACCCCGAAGGGGGTGAAATAGGGGTTGAAAGTTTGAATGAAAGTCCGTCATTTCTTGAGTTAGAAACATAAAACTTTATTTTGGGTTACTAATAAAAAATAAATGGATACGTATTTAAACGTTTTTGGAAATTCTACTCCCAAGGGGCTGAAATTGGGGTTGAAAGTTTGAATGAAAGTCCGTCATTTCTTAAGTTAGAAACTTGAAATTTTATGTTTGGGCTACTGATTAAAAATGAATGGATACGTATTTAAACGTTTCTGGTAATTCTACCCCCAAGGGGGTGACATTGGGGTAGAAAGTTTCAATGAAAGTCCGTCATTTCTTGAGTTAGAAACATGAAAGTTTATTGACGTTTGCGTTTGACGTTTGCTTAAATAGGGTCCCGTTTTTACCCTTTGTATAAGGAACCACAAAAAGGGGAAAACTATCCATCTTTGTAATACTATGTTAACGCGGACGAAGTCGCGGGCAACAGCTAGTGTTTATTATAAACCTAATAAATATAAACAAATTATGTATAGTAAAAAATACATGTCGTATCTTCCATCCTCATCCATTTAACATGTGATCAATTTTTGTGTCAGATAAGGACAATACATTCTGTTATTTGTCTACACTCCACAGTGTTAATAATTATTATTAGTAAGGCCCAATGATGCAACTAATGCTTTCAGGTGTCAAAATCGTTCAACGAGATATGCATGACGCTACTCAACCGAGGGTTCCTCATGATAGAGAGGAGACATGCTCTAGCGCTGAAGAGTGTGAAGGCGCAGCTGCCGCGGCGGGAGTCGGAGCGGAGGTGAGATGATAATCAGAATCAGGATGTTTTCATTCATAAAGATAAATTAGTTAGAAAATTGAAAAAAACCCAGGTCTGACTTAAAAACTCTAATAAGACAAATCCTAATTAGGTGCTCACTATGCAGAGGTGGATCTATTCTAATAATCCTTCATTGTTGGTAAAATAATTATTTGGATACTAATTTTGTGACCAGTAGAGTGCTGGGGCACTCTACTGGTCACAAAATTCTGGTCACTCATTTTAGGTCACGTGCCACTGGTGCAGGTGGGCTGGCAATTGGCACGCGTGCCATTGGTATCTATCGCTATCCCTGTACTATAGGATAATTTTTATACCAGTAGTAAATATGGTTTTCGCGAGATTAAATAAATTCGGCGCAACAAAATATATGTGTTTGTATGTGTGTTACTTCTTCATGTTTAAATGGCTGGAGTGATTAAAAAAAAAAATGGTATAGAATTAGTTGATACCCTGGATTAATATTATTATTATTATTTTCCTTTATATACCGCGAGGCATAACTAATAGTTAATAATAATAGTACCATTAATAATTCTTCCATGTGTACATTTCAGATACCACCCCCTCGCGCGTCACTGCGACATCCTTACGTCCATAGAAACCAGGATCTCGATGCTCAATATGACATACTCCAAGTTCATCGACAATGGCCTGTGCTGCTTTATACCAGGGAGGGTAAGTTGACGTTGGAATTACTACTTTAATGTATTATAGATAAGTTTTAAAATTGCAAATGAAACTGAGTCATTTGTGTATCGAAAAATCATTTTTTCTCACCTCCGGGCGGAAAACGTCAACTTTCTTCCCGCTGCGCTTACCGATGTTGCCGTTTTCCGCCTCCGTCGATGAGAAAAATAGTATACGCACCACGGGCAGTAAACAAGAAAGCCTCAGATCATCTGTTTGTTGTTTGTGATTGTTGTTTATTACATTGTGATCTGAGACATTTCTTACTAGCTGTTGCCCGCGACTTCGTCCGCGTGGACTTCAGTTTATAGCGCGCGGTGTCAAAGTCGTAGGATTATTTGATAAATCGAATTATCGCGAAAATCCTAGGGACATCGCGAAAACACGGATAATTAGACAATGGTGATTACATTTTTCAATTTTACTGACAAAAGGTAGTGTTTTCGCGAAAACACGAGTCGCCTTAGTAAGATAGCGAAACGAATCGTTAGTTATTATCGACAAAAATCACTGATTGGTCGGTTTAAGCGCCCCACAACAACATCTTCTCTGATTGGTTGAAGAGTTGACATTTTAAATGTCAATTGATTGTCACGCGTTGTTTTGTTTGTGGTTGTTTTTGTAAGCGAACTAGCAGTTTTTAATATTTAATGTGTTTACAATTATTACAGTTGGATTTTAAAAATAGTGCAAAAAGTTATCTAAAAGTGTTTCTGCAAATAAAAAATGACTGATACAAGTGAAATTAGTGCTGAAAGTTCAACAGAACCAGAAACTAATTCTGAGGTTATGTCCGATAAAAAAAGATTCGACATAGAGCTAAGAAAGTTTTACGCTAATAGACAGGACGTATGTACGAAACCTGAATGGACTAAAGAACGAATAAATATTGTAATAGCTTCAATTGACAGATTCAACTCTGCTAATGTACTTAAACAACCAAAAACACAACAACAGTATAGACATGCAAAAAATACGACGTAATCAGCGTAGGAGATAAAAAAATTCTTATTATTAAAAGACAGCATATTAACTCTCCTGTCATTCAAGTACCTTCATCTAGTGAGTACTATGACATTATTAACCATTGAACCAAGCACACTTTTATCTACGGGACATGGCGGTTGAGATAAAATTATATATTTCCTAAAACAGAAATATTTAAGTTGCGTTTATATTATGACTAGTAACTTTTCTGTGATAGATATTTACGCAAGAAAAAGGTTAAATAAAAAGTAAAGTTCCTATGAACAGGCATTGTCATTTCTTACCCTATATAAGTCTATGGTGTAATACCTCAAAGATACATAGGGAAAGATAGTAACCAATCAGAATAAGAGCTGGCCAGTAAGTAAAAATCAAGCCAATCAGCGTTAAGAATGTGCAATGTTACAAAGGCAAGTCGTGTTTTCGCGAAAACACTACCTTTTGTCAGTAAGTTTGAAAAATGTAATCACCATTGTCTAATTATCCGTGTTTTCGCGAAGTCCCTAGAATTTTCGCGATAATTCGATTTATCAAATCATCCTACGACATCAACAAAATTGGTGTCAAATTTAAAAGCTTTTTAAAACCCTGGTATCCCTCAAATCAAAATACCCAAAACAGCTGTGCAGTGTGCACATATTTTTTTTTTTAAATTTAACTTTTTTATACCTTTAGCCCCCCATTACACAACTTTAGCTTTTAACCAGAGACCAGTACTCTATGGCTTTACCCATAAACTATTTAACATTTATCATTGGTAGGCTGTTTCTGATATCTATGTTGATAGGTGAGTTAATTAATAACGTGTATAACAATCGAAAGAATCGAAAAACCTAATTTAACATGGTACCACCTCTTATAGAAATACGTATGAGCAAGCGATAGCGCGATGTAGGCGACTCTTGGCGCCATCTGTTATGAGTTTTTGGAACTAACTTGATTTGAACAAATTTACGCATTGCTCACCGGTGAGCTTATGGGGTTTAATGGGTTAAAATGACCAATCACAAAACAATAACATGAATAACTTTATGTTCCAGAGATCTTACAAGAAATCCGCGACTAATATTTCAGTTATTAATAAGATTTGGCGCAACTTACATGGATTTTTTTAAACATTTCAGGTGATAGACGAGATCCGTCGTGTACTCCACATAGTCGAGTCATCCAAACAGCCTCCCAGAGCTCATGAGGTGCTGCAAGAGCTGCGTGACATATCCAGTATGGCCATAGAGCATTTCGACGACAAGATATCACCGGCTTTCCGCAAGAGGCTGCAAGAAGGCGCTCAGGTGGCTGCAAGACCGACGCATACGGTCGGAGAAGGTGGGATATTGGGTGAGATGGTGGGTTTGGGTGGGATGTGATGGGATACTTACAGTTACTGAAGTAAAGAACATAATATTAGAGTAATGAGAGAGAGAGAGAGAGAGAGAGAGAGAGTAATCGACATGGTGTTTGTGTGCGTGCGACTAGACGTATGCGTGTAGACTGCTAACTGCAATAGCTGCATCGCGGCAGTCCCCGAGTGCCACATGTATTGGAACGAAGTTCCTTATCGCGCGTTGCGAAAGGGGGCTAGACGGAAAAATTCGTAACGACACTTTTTGACCGACACTTATTTTAGTACCTGCGAAGTACCAGAGGGCGTTGATGTGGCGATGACAACTGGCGAAAAATTTAAAATTCTACCATTCGTCCATGGAGGAAATTTTAATTTTTTTAAGCTGGGTGGGGTGGCGGACGGCGGTACTCTTAATTTTTTAAATAACTTCGTTCGGATGGAACCCTGTCCCTTGACACCTCTAAGTTTTTTTTTATTAAGCAGTAGTTTCCTGTCCCCAGGTGCCATGGCCCCCCTGGCAGTGCACAGCGAGATGGTGCAGCTCCGGCAGAGGTCGCTGCTCACCGCCAAACTGTCGCTGTACCTCCGCGCGCAGTACAAGACGCTGTACAAACGGGTGAGTGACAGCTGCGGTCGCGTTGACAGTGACAGCTGTCATCACGTTATGATTTTGACAGGTGTCATAGCTATGTGACATTGACAGGGGCAAGTGGCAACATCCCTAAAACTTTTTTTTGGGTTTCTTAAAGATGCTACAGCACAGTACAATTTTATGTATTATCTGATTAATGATAGTAGGATATGACCTTATAGAATTGCGATTGAGCGCAATTCCGTTGCGCCGAAATTATCTACTTATCGCGCGGTAACAGTGCATTTTTTCCATACAAACTATCTTTCGTCATTTCCCGAAATACAAAGTATTTCCATACCCATTTGAATCGGTTCTCTCTAAAGATAGTAGACAGACGTTGTCCTGTCTTAACGATGATTATTTAATTGGAATTGGTATAATTAAAAAACAATAAATTAAAATTAGTATCTCCATGCCAAATTTCATCAAAATAGATTAAATAGTATAAGTGAAAATCATAAAAGTTTATTGTGCAGGAACCGTACATTTTCCGGGACAAAAAGTATCCCTTGTCCTTTCCCGAGACTCAAAGTATCTCCATACCAAATTTCATCAAAATCGATTGAATATTTAACGCGCAAATCATAAAAGTATATTGTGCACTTGCAGTAACCATACATTTTTCCGGGGCAACTTTGGTCTTCGGGACTCAAAGTATCTCTATGCCAAATTTCAGCGAAATCGGTCCAGCCGTTCAGGCGTGATGTCGTGACCACGCGAATATGGATTCATTTTTATATATAGAGATAATATGAATGATGATGATGATGGATGGATGGATGATTCCAGATGGTGGACTTCAAGCGGATAGCGTGGATGCAGAGCCGGTCCATCCGCGAGCTGACCCGGAGACAGAAGGACCAAGACGCCACTATAGGTGAGCTATTATTCGCGGATTCTTGGAAATCTTTTGTTCTCGCGGTCGCATGCGACCGCTTGGGAACGAAAGCTTTAATAATAATAATAATAATAATAAGCCCGCAGGGCAGCTTGTGGCGAGCTGTTGGGGAGTAGCGACCCCACGCACCCGAGTGCTCCCAGGGAAGCCCCTGTTCTCCATCTCCGGCTTGCCTTCACCGGCCGGCCGGAGTGAACACTGACGGAGAACCAGGCCCTACCTCTGCCTTGCCTTAACCGGCCGGTCAGAGTGGAGTCGCGAGAGCTTCGGCTCGGAGGAAGGATGTGAAGCGTAAAGCTCCGTTTAGACCAAACGAGCGAATGCTCATTCTAGTAAAGCTCTTTTGATGTAAACTAACAACGAGCATTCTTTCGTTGTTCTAGTGTGTTCGCCACGTGTTCGGCGGTAAATAGGTAGAATGCTCTAAGAATCTCGCTCGTTTGGTGTAAACGACGCAAGAGCGCTCGAGCAATTGCCTAGAGCGTTCTTTCGTGTTCGGACGTGCTCGCTCTTCGAGGCGGTCTCTTCAAAGGGATTCTAGTGTTCTTGATATTTTTACTTTTTGGCGGCTGGTTTTAGGTAGTTTATCAAAGGTTATTTCGTAAATATGGATTGGAGTAATGAAAAATTTTTACAAATGATAGAATTATACCATAACAAAAGATGTTTATGGGATCCAACCTTTGATGACTATAAAAATAAATTAACTACTTATCGTTGACGAATGAGCAATGAGCATTCGCTCGTTTGGTCTAAACGGAGCTATATGATTCTCATCTATAGAGCAAAAATTCTTATTCTTGATGTTCTTGTTGATTCGATTGGTGTAAACGATCTAAAGTATGTTGTAACGAATTATAGTTTACACTAAACGAATACGAAAGAATGTTCTTGTGCTGTTCTTGCTCTATGTTCTTTTGGTGTAAACCCACCTTAAGTGGCGAGTGGGCGACGTGATGGGACCCTCTGAGGGTGCAAATGATCGGCGTTTAAAGTCCAGCGACACCTCTCGTGCCTCAAGCCGCTCTGTCAATGTTGCCGCCTCGGTGCACCGTGCGTGCGACCATATTGAGGGGCCCATTCAAAGAGTTGGCGAGTCACCGTCTGCCAACTTTATACATGTTAAGTACAACTTTGTATCGGCAGACGCCATAGTCCCTCCATAGTCCCAGTTACCCAATCCACTAGCACCTCACCCCCATAGCCCGATATCATTTTAATGCCATTCCCTGCAATAGCCTTACACTGGCCGCTGGCTCTCCTTATTCGTACTTCTATAGTTCGGACAGGGTGAGTCGCCGGCCGGTGTCACATTACATCTAGATTAAAACTGTGTAACGGGCCTCTACGTGTTGGCTTCGGCCCCACGCATGCCTTCCAAAGGTCCGGGATTTAATTGCCCGTGAGCAAGGAGTGCTTTACACAAACATAATAATAATAATAATAATCATTTACTTGCCAGAGTGAAATGTACAATGATATGGTCTTCATAATAAAATACAGGATCATAACACTCAACTAAATTAATAGTATGCAAATGTCATAATGTTTTACAACTAGTCTAAAAGGTGGAGAAAAGAAGTAGAAGTACTTAATTCTAAATGTCACATGTCAATTGTCATTACTAGAGAACTGTCAGAAATAAGTACCAGCCTAAGACCAAGCATCAATAGACTTGACATGGGCGTACACCCGTAAGGGATGGATATAAAGTGCCAACGTCTGGTGTTACCAGACTATACAAATCTTATTTATTTTCCCCACACCAAATCATTTTTTTAATCATTTTTTCAGATGGCAAAAACGCTATTACATATTACTATTACTTTTTGTATTTTTATTATTAGCAATTTTCCCGTGAGTTCATCCGCGTGAGGGCTCCATTCCACCGCGGCGCACGGAGAGACTACGCACGTGCGTCAAGCTTCGCTTTGTAAGAAAATATCTGTGACTGTGTCCACTGCAACCCACGGACACGGTACGCACGAATTGACTCAAGTCAAAGAAATAAATCTGTGCACGTCCTCGTGCACAGCTTGCGCCGCGGTGGAATGGAGCCTTTAATGTATATTTATTGAGCTTCAGAGAACATTCAAAATGTTCAAACTTTGAATGTTCTCTCCATGGGTAATTGTTATGGATTTTAATCTTTGTACTTAAATTATAATTTTACTTACTATACTTGCTGTTTGCTAATTACTACTGTACCTACTTGCTATACTATCTTACTAATAATATTAAAAACGGGAAAGTTTGTCAGGATTTATAAATGTTTGGAGTCAGGAGGATAATTTAAGGTAGCACATAAACATAAATAATAGACAAAAGAACTAAGAAAAACACGTAATATGAATTTAATCAGTACCGTATAATTTATTTACTATAGTCAGAATAATTTTAGGTGGCACTTGCGGTCATTGACCTTTCTAGTACTAGTCTAGGAGCTAAGTGAAAAATACTCGCACTGACTTCTGTTAACTTAAGAATAAAATTCAATTCTTGTATCATAGTAAAACGTCTTGGTTATATTTTCGTATGATAATCTCCAACTATTTATGAGTTTGAAGTGATATAATTCATACTGTGTTTACACCGTGTATGGAAAATACGATATCACCTAGAAACATCTGTCACTTCATTGTGAACCACAGTCTTTAAATGAATGTGGCGAGAAAATATATTATATATAAACAGATTATAGATAAATAAAAAAAAAAAATTATTTCCGAATAGATTTGGAACAAATGCTTTCAGAACGTTGTTACTACTAGTGCCTACGAGGGCTGCTAAAAAAAGAAACAAACATATATCATTTAATATGGTTTTATTGCTTTTCAAAATATTCGCCGCGATGATCGACACACTTTTGCATACGCTGGAACCAATTTTCATAGCACTTTTTCCATTCTGATTGAGGTATCTCCAAAACGTGCATTTTGAACGCATCAACAGCCTCTTCGCGGCTCGAAAAACGTTGACCACGTATTTGTTCTTCGCGTATGGAAATAAAAAGTAATCGTTAGGTGCCAAATCAGGGCTGTACGGCGGATGACCAGTCAATTCGATCTGTTGACCCTCCAAAAACTGAGTTGTTTCAGCTGAGGTGTGACAGCTAGCATTGTCGTGATGTAATATGATTCTGCGTTGTCGGTTGTCCTTTCTTATTTCTTCAAAGACTTCTGGTAAACAAATGGTCGTATACCATTCAGAATTAACCGTTTTACGATTCTCTAATGGCACTGTAGCCACATGTCCATGTGCTTCAAAGTACTTTTTGCACGAGTAACTTTTGTTGGTTTCGGCTCATCTTGGAACACCCACACCCTTGACTGTTGTTTAGTTTCGGGGTCATATGCATAGATCCAAGATTCATCACCTGTGTAGATATTATAAACGGCTTTTGACGTACCACGGTTGTATTTTTTTATCATTTTTTTGCACCAATCGACACGAGCCCGTTTTTGATCGATTGTCAAGTTGTGCGGAATCCAACGCGAACATATTTTTTTTACAGCCAAATGTTCGTGTAATATCTTATGTATGCTCGTCATACTTATGCCTAAGGACATAAGACATATTTTGTGGGACAACAGCTGTTTTTGGGCGACCTTCTTTATTTTCATCCGTGAGCATAGACCGCCCACGATTAAACTCACTGTACCAGTGATAAACAGTGGTTTTTGATGGTGCTTCATCTCCAAAAGTTGCGGTGAGTTGAATAAAGCACTGTTGTTGATTTAGCCCACGCCGAAAATCGTAGTAAATCATTACACGAAAATGTTCACGCGTTAAATCCATGGCAAATGAAGACACGCAATTTTCAAAATGACGCCACAATGGAAAAATAATTGACAGTCACATGAAACAAAATGTATTCTTCAACCAAAGAGTTCTATTTTCAAATGTTGTAATTACTTTTTAAATATTGTTCTTGTAAGTGGCCAGTTCCGGATACATAAATAGCAGCCCTTGTATGTATTACATTATACAGGGTGTTACAAAAATAAGTGATAATACTTTATGGTGTGTACGTGTTCCATGTAGAGAGTTCACTGTGAAAGTAGCAGCGCTGAAAGACCAACATTTTTTTTCACTTTTGTATGGGGAAACTCGTGACGTTCGGGCCCTTGCCCATACAAAAGTGAAAAAAAAAACGTCTTTCAGAGCTTCTACTTTCACAGTGAACTCTCTACAATGAACACGTACACACCCTAAAGTATTATCAGTTATCACTTATTTTTGTCACACACTGTATATTATATTGATTGCAAGTTGCAACATCTAGTGACCAACATTATAATACGAGTATTAGCCTTATTATATACTTAGCCTTAATAATAAAAGTATCTTATGTTCATTCCCGTGGCACAAAGTGTCTCTACACCAAATTTTATCAAAATCATAAGCTTTGTCCACGCTGGGCCTTTTTTTGTTCATCAAGGGCGTGCGTTATAGCGCAGTCAACAGCGAACGTGAGGCATGCCCGTGACGCGCGTTGAAATCGTAGCGCTCGCTATGACACTTTTCTTTCAACGCGGGTGGATTTTGACGCATTCAATTATTGAATATGCCAAACGAAAGTTGAATAAAAAGAAGATGACGAAAATAGAAGATGAAATTGCATAATGTGGACATAGCTATAGAGATGTATCAGACAGACAGAGAGACAGACGGACACACTTTGGAATTTAAACTATAAATATTAATATGGACTTCATTATAATTTCAGCTGATCTGAAGAAGAGAATAGAACAAGAACTGACCCATACAAACCAGGCGTCCGGCAGCAAGGGAATAGCTGGTTAGTACACTTAGCCGACTACGTTAGATAGGTTACTATTATTTAAGAACTCTGTGGCCCAGTGGTTGATGGTGGCTCAAGCCGAGGGTTGCGGGTTCGAATGTGCGCTTTAATAATTATTATTAAGACTTAAGAAGACGTGAGTGGAAGAATCGAACAAGTAACATTTCGTAACATTCGGACAGTAACTAATTTTTTCCCTACTTATTTTTATAAAACTTGTAACTTATCTACTTCATAACCTAGGTAATGTATCTGGCTACACATATGATCCATAGTTTTTCTATTTCAAATAATTTTTCCGGCCCTAAACCCTCAATTTAAGCAAAAAAACGGGAAGTTTTTTCATGTTACTTACCATATTCTTCCACTCACGTCTTGATTATTCTGGACGTCACGCTATCGTGGACGCCGGCTTCCACGATAAAACGTTGGGTACGTTAAATGCCCTTTTAATTTTACGCATCGCGGACGTTTTGTGCGGTTCAAAATAATGTAGACGTCGTGATGTCCTCTAACGTGCACGTTAAAAAGTTATCGTCGGCGGAAATTTAAAAACGTCTGCATATATTTCCATACATTTTACTTCCCCATGTTATCGTTTTACCGCGGACGTCCACGATATTACCGCCACGTCCAAAATTATAAAAGCGCACAATCCCGGATCGAAATGTTTAATTTGTAAATCAATGATCAAAATCGGTCAATCTGTTTGGGTACTAAAATGTCACGCAACATGCCGTAAAACACTCCTCTTTTTTCGTCAGGGTCAAAAATACACAATATAGCAATTACCTACAAACATTTCTATCATGTACTCTATGACCATCCCTCTGTGACCGCGCATCTTGCAATATTAATCCACCTATTTAATATTTCCGCAGCTGCGGCGACATCTGACGGCAGCAGTGGTCAACCGTTACGACATTTCGGCAGTCAGATCAAACTTGACTTGTCAGTGCTGCCGATTGGTACTTCGAAGAGGAACAGTAAATGTAAGTATGACGTGTGGTTTTGGATGTTTATCTATTATTCATCCAATTTTACTCTCTTTCTAAACAGTTAACTGTATTTAAAAATATATATTTTCCACTATCTTAGTTTAAAGTGGCCCCGTGCGAGTTTCTTACGCCGGTTCTTCTCGCCGGCTTAGTTCCCGAACCGGTGGTAGGTGATCACGTAGATTTCCTGAAAAGGATTGTTTCAATAGAAATAAAATAATATTTATTTATTTAAACAAATATAATATGTAGTATGTACCATCGAGGAAGTTGATTCCTATGCAGTTGATAGACCAACGTTATTTGGTCGAATATGTCAATTCAATGTTAATTGTGATCTGTCGGCTGGGTTTGACGTAACGCAACCAAACTACGTAGGTCCCCGATCTGCATAGGAATCAACTTCTCTGATAGTACTATCAAAGAAGTTGATACTTGATTCTTAGACTTATGGCAGACCTAAGTAGTTTGGTCGCGTTCTGTCAAACCCAGCCAAACACATCACAGATTGAATTGACATAAGCCGACTAAACAACGTTGGTCCGTCAACTGCCTAGGAATCAATTTCCTCGATGGTACATAGTTTACCAAAGTTGGTCGTCGCTGTCTTTGTCAGTAGTAACTCATGTGATTTTTCCAATGTGCCAGACAGAGATTGAATAGTCATTCACTAATTATTATTACTATACCTTGTGCGTTTTAAGATGATATGCGTGACACATTATAATTGACAATAGTAGGGAAGTTACCTAAAAAAATTAACCGATAATTTAAAAATATCGAATCACTTCGTAAAGGAATCGCAATCGAAATTATCGGTTTCGTACTGACGCTTCAGAGTGGCGCCGGCGATTTAAGATGGCCTTTTTATCGATTTGATTTCGATTCAACGGTGGCAATCTCTTATTGACATAAATTCCGTTTCATGCATCTGACATTTTTCAAATGTTTTCGTAACAATAATTTTATAGTACTCCTATTTCACAGTTAATTTTTATAATTTTATATTAATAAGTTGGTATTTAGCAACTTTTCATTTTTATTCATTTACAATTATAGGAAACATTTATTTTTGTAGATGGAATATAATTTATTACATTTTGATTTTTTTTTTGTTTTCTTGTAAAAAATTCCGTGACAAGGAATATGAGAACTGTCACCGAGAACTGTCACCGAGAACTGTCACCGAGAACTGTCACCGAGAACTGTCACCGAGAACTGTCACCCATATCATCTATAAACGCACAAACTATAGATGACGCCCGCAGCTTCGTTGCGCCAAAATTTGTTTATTGCGATGGAACCGTACATTTTTCCGGGATAAAAAGTATCCTATGTCCTTTCCCGGGACTCAAAGTATCTCCATATCAAATTTCAGCAAAATCGGTTCAGCGGTTTGAGCGTGAAGAGGTAACAGACAGAAAGACAGACACACTTTCGCATTTATTGGAACGGAGTTCCTTTTCGCGCGTTGCGAAAGGGGGCTAGACCGAAAAAATTGGAGAAGGTCTCTGAATGGGGTAGACGTAACTTGGTCCAATTCAACCCCGCCAAGACACAAGTCTGCGTGTTCACCACTAAAAAGTCACCAATGGTCGTATATCCTCGTTTCGAGGGCACATCTTTAACCATCTCCCCTAGCGTTGAGATACTTGGCGTCAACATATCGAGCGAAGTCCAGTTCCGATATCATCTAGAGGGTAAGGCCAAATTAGCCTCGAAGAAGCTTGGTGTTCTTAACAGAGCGAGACAGTACTTCAATCCGGACCAACGCTTACAACTCTACAAGGCGCAGGTTCGGCCTCATATGGAATATTGTTCTCATCTCTGGGCAGGGGCGCCAAAATACCAACTGCTCCCTCTGGATCGTATCCAACAAAGGGCCGCTCGAATTGTTGACTGCCATAGTGTTTCAAACAGCTTGGACCCCTTGGAATTACGCCGAGATGTAGCTTCACTCTGCATCCTCTATCGGTTGTATCACGGGGAGTGCTCTGAGGAATTGTTCGGAATCATACCTCCTGCAACTTTTCGCCATCGTCCCACGCGAAAAACATACCATCCTCATCACCTTGATGAGTGGCAGTCTTCCACAGTGCGTTTTTCGCGTAACTTTCTGCCGCGCACTGTAAAACTCTGGAACGAACTGTCACCAGCAGTATTTCCGGACCTATACGACCTGCAAACCTTCAAGAAAAGAGCGTATTCCCTCTTAAAAGGCCGGCAACGCACCTGCAGCTCTTCTGATGTTGCGAGTGTCCATGGGCGACGGTAGTTGCTTACCATCAGGTGACCCGTTTGCTTGTTTGCCCCCTTATTTAATAAAATAAAAAAAATTGTAACTCGACACTTTTTCATTAGTACCTGTATGTTAGGGGCAGAGGGCGTTGCGCGTTGATAGTATTCCTGTGCGTCAACTAGATGGCGTTTTTGACAATAAACAGCGACGCGTTGTTAGTATTCCTGGCCGTCAATAGATGGCGTTTTTTTTAAATATTTTTTTTGAGTATATGTATAATGTACTGATTTTTTAACTCCGTTCCATTCGGGTGTCCCTTGACACCGCTCAAGTTTTAATATTAGTATGGATTACAAGATGATTCCCGCAACTCCGCTCCGCCATAATTAGCTGATCGCGCGTAAATCGTACATTTTTCTGCAACAAATTTCGTTTAGATTACTATATTTTGGAATTAAAAAAAACATTTTTTTTTCAGCGCTACCAAACATTAAACCGCGGAAGCCTCTCATCAAGTTGCCATCCCTCTCTGACGATGAACCATCAACGTCCACTCCCCGGAAGACCCTGTCCAAGATGAAATGTACCACGGACGAGATCAGATACCTGAGTAACATATCCAAGAAGAGAACTAACCCTGGTGATGATGAAGTGGAACCCAAGAAGTTGAAGAGGGAATGAGATAGAGGGATTAGTGAGAAAGAGACGGGAAATTAGTGTTTAAGCCGGCCCCTAGACGATCAGTTTTATTGTGCAACGAGCTTTTGCCCGCGGCTTCGCTCGCGTTAAGAAGTATTATTATAAACAAACTTCCATCCCCTATTTTAATCCCTTGGGGTTGGAATTTATCAAAATCCTTTCTTAGCGGATGCCTACGTCATAACATTACCTGCATGCCAAATTTTAGCCCGATCCGTCCAGTGGTTTGGGCTGTGCGTTGATAGATCTTGTGATCTCACCTTTGAGTTTTATATATATATATATAGATATCACGCTTAAATTTTATTTGTATATAACAGTTTATTTGACAATTAGATTGCGATAGGCGCGCGATGTTCAATATCAACCCTAGACGGTCAATAATATTACGCAATACGTGATCGCAATAAAATTGCTCGTCTAGGGGCCCGCTAAGTGTGGGAAAGAGATACAAAATGTGTGATTAAGTGAGGGAATGAGACGGCAAATGAGTGTAACAGGAAGGAGACAGTGAATATGAATTGGTGTATGAAAATTATACTGCCATTTCAGATATGTACACTGTAAGTAGCCAGTTAATGTAATGCAGGCACTTCACATGGCTATTTGTATTTGCGTATTTGATGTATTCCCCAAACAATCACCATGTGTAGACGGTATGTTTGACAAGTATTGGCCTTATTTGCCTATTTGACAAATATGACCAACACCAAATACAGGTATCCGTACCTTTGTCGGATTTTGACGCACATCAAAAGAGTCAAACAGGCAAGTACAGCCACAGACTAATAAGACATACTACGGATAGTACACCTTGACAAGGCTTTAAATGAACGTGGCGAAAAAAGGAACTAACGCTTCCATCATACAAAAACGTAATTTTTGACAGTTCTCCTTTACGAGCAGCGCCACCACCCACGTTCATTTAAAATCTTGTCGCACTGTAAACAAAATCAAGTAAAAGTTTGGTATTTGACGTCCATGTGTGGAAGGCCGTATTTGCCTTTATTTGCTTGTTTGTGTATACGTCAATAATTTTGCCAACTGCAACAAATGGCCAATAGCAAACACAAATAGCCATATGAAGTGCCTCCATAAGGGTCAGTTCACATTGTTACGTGAGGAGTCGATGCGATTTTTAACCGGTTTAAAAAGCTAAGGTTTTTCAATTCAACTGTATATGTATCTATACATATTATAAAACAAAGTCGCTTTTTTTCCCTCATGTCCCTTTATTCCCTTTAATCTTTAAAACTACGCAACGGATTTTGATGATTCTTTTAGTGTTAGATAGATTATTTATCGAGGAAGGCTATAGGCTATATTTTATTACGCTGAGACCAATAGGAGCGAAGAAATAGTGGAAAATGTGGAAAAATCGGGGAAAATTATTTGAAAGGGCTAACTTGAAAGCGCTAATCTCAGGAACTACTGGTCCGATATGAAAAATTCTTTCAGAGTTAGATAGCCCATTTATTGAGGAAGGCTGTAGGCTATATTTTATCACGCCAAGACTAATAGGAGAATGTGGAAAAAACGGGGGAAATTATTTGAAAGGGCTTATCTCGCGAACTACTGGAGCAATTTTCATGTTATTTGGCACAGATAAGAAGTAGACCATGTGAAGGATCATAGGCTATCGATTTAATCATTTTTCGGTGGCTATAATATATTTTATACCCGTGCGACGCCGGGGCGGGTCGCTAGTATTGTATACAATTTGTAACAAAATTAAGTGATAATACTTTGGGTATGTATGTGTTCCTTATACAGAGTTCACTGTGCAAGTAGTAGCGCTAAAAATGAGCAAATTTTGTTTCTATATAAGATGAAAAAAAAAAATCTTTCAGCGCTGCTACTTTCACAGCGAACTATGTATATAAGGTACACATACTATGATACTGAACTGACATAATATATTGAATTGACAGACTTTCACCCCTCCAAATTTAAAAATGCATCTTAACCTCGTGACTTGACCTTTGGGGTAATAACCTTCTTTTGTAAAAGTTGGTTAAAGAGCTAGGACAGTAAGTAGAAGCAAAAGTTTTTGTAATAAGTAAAATTTGATGATAATATTTATCGTTAATCCTTCAAGCCCCACAAGAGCACCGGTGTTCGCGACAAAAATAGAATACAATAGCATTTCCAAGAATCCCCGATCGAAGGATTAATGAAGATTGAGTTGAAATTGAAGAGAGATTGTGTGGTAGAAAGAGATAGCAAATGTGCAAGAAAGAGAGAGAGATTAAAAGTGCATAAGATTGACTAGTTATAGTGTAGTGACAGAATATTTGTGCAAAAGAGATAAAATATTCTAAATTAAATTAAAAAAATTGTATAAGTGTGTATGAAAGATACATACAGTTAAAAAAGAATGTAAATGATAAAAAATTGTAATATTTAATCCAATTTTTGTGATGAAAGGATGAACAGTAAAATATAGATGCTAAATATCACAAAATAATCGGCCAAGTGCGAGTCGGACTCGCGCACGAAGGGTTCCGTACCGTTATAGAGCAAAAATAGGACAAAAATTGTGTTTTTTGTATGGGAGCCCCCCTTAAATTTTTATTTTATTTAAATATTATTATTAATTATCAAAGTACACATATATTTAAGGCCTCTGTGAAAATTTCAAGCGCCTACCTGTTGCCATTATTGATATCGAGCAAAAAAGGCCAAAAGAATCACGTTTGTTGTATGGCAGCCCCCCTCAAATATTTAATTTATTTTGTTTTTAGTATTTGTTGTTATAGCGGCAACAGATATACACAATCTGTGAAAATTTCAAGCGCCTACCTGTTGCCATTATTGATATCGAGCAAAAAAGGCCAAAAGAATCACGTTTGTTGTATGGCAGCCCCCCTCAAATATTTAATTTATTTTGTTTTTAGTATTTGTTGTTATAGCGGCAACAGATATACACAATCTGTGAAAATTTCAGAAATCTAGCTATAGCGGTTCTTGAGTTACAGCCTGGTGACAGACAGACGGACAGACGGACAGACGGACAGACATCGAAGTCTTAGTAATAGGGTCCCGTTTTTACCCTTAGGGTACGGAACCCTAAAAATGTATTAATTTTGTACAATAAATTGAAATATGCTAACTTAGATTAGTAATTCTTTAGAAAAAATAAATATTAAGTAATTATTTGTTCATTATAAGTCTTCCTATGTTATAAAAAATTACATTGACCGTTATACTGAAGTGACATATTGTAATAGTTATGTCCACACTGTGCACTTTCGTCTTCAATTTTCGTCATCTTTCTTTCATTCAACTTTCGTATTGGCGCATTCAATAATTAGCCGCGTACTGACCAAGCGAGCCGCCTCGCCGCGGCAGCCTCGCGCGCAGTTGCTCGGTCGCTTAGTACGTGTTAGTGCGCGGCAAACGTCCGAGGCGCCTTTGAGCATCGACCAAAAACCGACAACTTTTGGCTCGGCCGCGGCACGCTCGGGCGAGGCAGCGAGGCTGCTCGCTTGGTCAGTACGCGGCTATTGAATGCGTCAACGAACGCAACGCCAACATTGTCATTAAAGAACAAAGCGAAAGTTTTGGATACGGTCAGAAGGCATGCGTCGCGGGCATGCCTCACGTTCGCTGTTGACTGCGCTATAACGCATGCCCTTGACGAACAAAAAAGGCACATTGTGGACAAAGCTAATGTTTACTTAACATTGATGTACAGTTTGACCGAAAATGAAGCTTAGTTTAAAATCTTCATTAGATTACAGTTTTGTAATACTTAGTTAAATCTTTCTCTGTAAGAGAGTGTAATGTTTTTTTTTTTCATTCTTTAGGTTTTATAATAAACTGCCTTGATTTATTTTGTTATTAGAATCATAATATTAAAATATAAAGTGATTTTATTTGACTCAAAGCTATGATTGAAAAAGTTATAACACCTAAGTTTGTAGGAGAGACGTGGGTCTTGCACCGCAATTCGAAAACATTCGCGTTTATACTTAGAAACTGTGTTTATTTACGTGTTCCACATGAGTTAACATAATATAACTAAATAATAAATAAAACGGGAGACGCAAGTCAACCCGCCATTTGCCCGCGCGCCCCCGAACTCAAAACTCTCTCGGCGCCATCTAGCGAAAAAATAAGGTACCGCGGTGGACAGACTTGTCTTCACGAGGCAGTAGTTTGCGGCAACTGAATTATAGGTGGCGCTACAAGTTCAGTAATTTCCATTGAGATATTATCTATGGTAATTTCCTTATTAAAGAGTGCAATCAGATATTTTTGAAGTCGTTTAAAAAGAAGAAACATGTATATTATATTAAATGTTTAATCTCTTTTCAGCAATCCTTATGTTTTGCGCGACCTATATTATATACGCTCGCTAACTGACAAAATATGTAAAAAATCTATTCTAATATAAAGCTTGTATTTCTTATACTTAGTTTATTAATATAAAAAATTTCAGCTATTAGAAAATGTATTATTGTTAATACTCTTTTATAATAAAATACTTAGATTTGTTATGTTCGTTTTATTGTCATCGTTAATAATATTTTTAATATTATGAAAGCGTGTCTGTCTGTCTGTTTCCTCTTCATGCTTAAACACCTGAGCAGATTTTGATAAAAATGGAGATATTTTGGAGCGTCCGGGAAAGGACAAATAAGTTTTTATTGCGGCAAAATGCACGAAAATGAAAATAACACGTATCAATTTCGTTATGTCCAAAATGAAGGCTAAAATATCCCTGTATGTCTTTATTTTTAACCGACTGCCAAAAAAGGAGGTTTTATGTGTCTGGAAATATTTTTTCTAGATATTCGATCGTGGATTCTTGGAAATCTATTGTTATTCTAACATTCGGCTCGGTGTTTATGTGTTTAAAGCGCCATCTATTGGGCAGTTCCATGTAAAAGTCTACCATAAACTAAGAAAATAAATACCTGATTTTGGTATTAAATATACTTAATTATAGTCACAACATTATGCTACTATTAAGATTTTATAGAAGCAACAATTTCTAAGCATTACTTTTCTAGCAAAACTGCCATTTATGAGATGATGTCGTGAGCTCGGCTGAGTGCGGTTTTGTGTGATGAAGTTCTGACTTAGTTTTCACGTTATGTATTTTAAATTCTTGTCATATTTTGTTACACACTGATTGTTCACACAATTAAATACCGATATAGCTTTTGAGATTCGGGAAAATTCATTTTTAAAAAGATATAATTATAGGCTTGTAAGATCACAGTGTCGAGTTGTAGTGTCGGTTTTGTCTTTAACTACAGTAAATTTACTTTTATATCAATAAAATTAGAAACTTTCCTACGTGACGGCGTTACTCAAATGATACTGGCATTAAAAATTTGTCATCTTTTTTTATAACACCTAAACTCTAAAAAATATTTTTGTAGTGTCAGTCACATTATAGAGTTGATCACGCCCAAAAGTAGCGTTTTGTTTGTTAGTTTTGCTGATAGATGGCGAAAATAGCTATAGAAAGCAGAGAGAGAGAGAAGCAGAAAGCTAAATTATTATTTTAAGAACCTGCCAGACCACCTCAAAGTCAAATATAATCCAAAATTTTGCGATGTTTGGAAATGGGAAGCAATTGTCACAAAAATTTGGCAGTAGAATATAAAATTCTTACAGATATCGCAAGAAAATAAGATAAAATTATTGATCCTTTAAACTTTATTGAACGTAAGGTAGACCTGCAGAACTGGAAACCTTCTAAAGTAACAGCGACCGAAACTCCATAGTGTCTGGTCGTTCTTACCCTCTATAGGGCTCATATAAAGGAAAATTTTTAGCTTAAAAAAATGACGAAAGTCTGCCTATCGCTGGCTCTTGGGTTATTATGTTAATAGTTTTTGAGAAGATTTCGTGTTGAGTTATTTTTTGACAAATTATTAGCGATTTCGTTTTTGTGATGTTTAAGTTCAAAAAAAGCATTTTAACCCATCAGTCGTGGCAAAACGAGACACAATAGCTTTTTCATTGTTATCGCGGCCGGATGTGGCCGCTTGGGGCTTCATGAATTAATGAATTAACTAATTACTGATTTGCTTTTATATAATTTGAGAGTTCATATTGTACGTGCTGAGATACATCAATTTTAAGGTGTCATGTAAAACTACCGACTTTTACCTGCACAAAGTGAGTGTAGTGTCGGTCACGTTTTGGGCTGTAGTGTCGGTCACAATTTCTTTTGCTACTAAATATTTTTTTAAATAACTTACAGGTTATAGGTAACCATTTTATAATAGTTTGTTTCATGCACTTTCGATAAAAATACAAAGTAGAGTTATTTAGCACACAGAGAGGAAGATTATTGGTGTTTACAAACACTCTCGGAAACGACTTCCTTTTGCATGTAGTGTCGGTCACGTTTATGTTTGACTAAATAAATGCTATTTGAAAACAACAGTGTATACCATTTTTTCTGCATAAGTTAACTTGTTTAATCTGCTACAAAGCCATCTCAAAATTGATATTAACAACATGATAGTAACCGTAATATATGATAAAATAAAACGCAAGTCGTATCAAATGTAGAGTCAGTCACATATGGAATTGCCCTATTATGAACTATTGGAACTAGCTTATAGTTTCAATAATTCATAATAGATGTCGCTGTATGTCAATCATATTGTCGTTCGAAAATAAAATTTTATTAATTATTGTTAATAAATTTTTATTTTATTTATATTATTTTATAAATTTTATTTTATATTATTATATATTTATAGACCTCTGTGGCTCAGTGGTAAGCGCGTTGGACGCTCAAACCGGGGGTTGCGGGTTCGAATCCCGCCGACGGAACAAAAAGTTTTCAATGTTCCCGGGTCTGGATGTGTATTAAATATTATGTGTATTATATAATAAAAATCTTAAATATATGTATAGTATAAAAGTATTAAATATATTTCCGTTGTCTGGTACCTGTAACACAAGTCCTTTAGGTACTTAGCACGGGGCCAGACTGACGTGGTGTGAAGCGTCCATAGATATTATTATATTATTGTTGGAAATTAAAATTTTAATTTTTAGTAAGTAATCGTTTAAGTACAATAATAATTATTTTTGTATTAAAACAGTAAATAATAAAAAAAGAGCGGCTGCACTCCGGGAGTGCCGGCAGAAGTGAAAACTTGATTATTAACGTTGTGCATTTTATTTTTACCCATTTTTTATGAAAATCGATTTTTTTAATTAATCGAAATCCTTACAATCAATTCGAGTTCGAGTTCGACACAAAACACTACTCTCCAACCGTCTCACGGTTTTTCCAAGGTTTTTCGATCAGCACGAGAATCTGACGCGAGTTTCACAGTTTTTACCCATCCCACAAAAGTGCTCAACGCCGCTAAAGAAGTTTTCACTTCAAAAAAATGTGTTCCGACTTCCGACGCGCAAATAATAGATAAGTACTAAAAATTAATGAATCTTCGGGTAGTTTAAAAAACAAGCAAGTTGAACATTTCTGTGATTTGTCATCTCAGTTCGGTCTCAAGCGTCTTCGTAATTCGTAAGCCGCAAGAAAAAAGCGTGGACGCATCTATGACAGACAGCACCACACTCGATTTTAGTTACAAATAAGTCAGTAGTGACATCTAGTACAATTTATAATAAAATCTGATGCGAAAGCTTTACAAGCGCCATCTCTTATTCTACGATGGAGTTGTTACCTATTACTATCCTACCAAATTAAAAAGTAAGCATTTCATACAGTAATTGGGTACTTGGCTGGTCTTCTTTATTTTGAAGGTTTAAAATTCTTATGTTTCCGTCTCAAACATTCTAAGATTGTACACCCTGGTCTCAAGTCTCGAGTCTCGAGTACTCTCGAGTCCGTGTCGCGTGTTCGGGATGATGATAAGTCCGGACTCATTTCTGAGCCAGCTCTGGATTTATGTATAGGCAATATACTATATAGGCCATGGCCTATGAGCGGGAGCATCCTAGGGGGGAGAGGCAGCGTCCTAGGATGGCGGCAGAGTTCGTACATGGGGCGGCAAAGTTAAATAATTGGCCTATACTCATAAAAAATAATATATCGGATTTTATCGGATTTTCGGACTTTTGTGCGCGTTTCGTTCTGCAGCCGAGGATAACGTTGCATAACTTGCATGATGCATCCCTCGATCGGTAGCTGCCTCGCGAGCGTTTGGTTCAAATGTTTTGTTTTGTGATTAGGGTTGCCACCTTTTATTTTTGCATTTAAAGTACATTGGTTACTCTAAGTAAGAAAAATAAAGGTAAATGACTAGTAGATTGGACAGTACCAGTCATTGGAAAAAGCACAAAAACACAATATTTAATAATGTTGCTTTAAAAATTTCCTGTTTTTAAAGTAAAAGAACGCATGTTTTTAAAGAAAAACAGTCAGTTTTTAAAGCAACATTAAGAAATATGGTGTTTTTGTGCTTTTTCCAATGACTAGTACTGTCCAATCTACTAGTCATTTACCCTACACAGTATAAAAATAAAGTACAATTTATTTTTCTTTATTATTACATTTAAAAATATATTTTTATTGCTTTTTGCAGTAAATGAGTATCTTTATAAAAAAATTACAGTCTTATAATACTGGTGACATATCGATTCGACATTAATCGATAAATTTCCATACGACTTCAACAAAAATCAAAACATGAGAAATAAAGTATTTTCGCGTACTTTATTATTAATATAAAGTACAGAGTACAATTACCTTAAATAACGTACAATACTTTATTATAAAGTACGGGTGGCAACCTTATTTGTGATCGAAGTCGTGTTGATGTTGTGATCCGTAGCACTACGTCAGCACAGGAACTACACAGGTGAGTAGTGAGTAGGTACAGTTTGTTCTCATATTCTCGCCTACTTATATTTTTTCTAAAGACAATTACTTGTGCGAAAAAAGGCTTGGCAAACCAGCCTAGCGCAAAAGTAAAACGACCACAACTATTGTTACATTAAAATTATTAATTTATTAAAGCCAGTTATCAATATTACTCAAAATGTAGAACTTGTGGTGCAAATTACAATTAAAGTTGTTTAACTTTATATAAGTACTTTTAACTGCCAACAATTTAACTTATTCAAAATCTTTCTTTTCAGAAGAACAGTATTGGCGCATTTTCACTGGTCGATAGGGCCCGCATGCGGGGTGCGGGAGATTTCTGAAATGCATGCCACGACCAATGACAATGCGCCATTAGTTGTCAATTAGTTGTCATAGACTCCCCGTATGCTGTATACCGTACGAGTTAACGACTAATGAAAATACGCCCTAAACCTACCTATCAACGCCAGCCAGCAGCATCTAACTACTGATGACATGACAATACAGTCGAATCTGCAGCGGGGCTAAAATGGTCGCTTTGAAGAATCATGACATGAATCATAATATGATTCATTTTTCTAAAATCGCAAAATGCAACTCTGCTTGCAATTCATTTCTGTATTTTTGTATTGATTTGACATTTGTCAGTTTGACAGTTTTGACAATTCATTTGCTGAATTGATTGAGAGGAATTGGGACTTTGCTCTTTGGTTGAGTGCTGTCAACAAGCGTCTTTTCATTATTTTCGATTTTAATACTGTTTTCTTACAATTTTGTTTGTATTTACATTATTTGTTGAAATATCTCATTTGTATTTTGTGTTGTCTGTTATATTTTGTGGTTGATTCGTCGTAAGTTTTTGTTTTTAGGTTAAGTGTTTGTTTTACCGGCATAATGGAGCTTGACACTGATCCCCCTGACCCCGGTGGTGGTACAAATAATAGAAAAATACCAAATCAGGACATTCCGGAACCACAAACCAAAAAAGGCAACTAGTAACACACATTCAGTGCCATCAATACAATTACATTATGTGAACCCCGAATTTGCCAACAAAAAGGTATATAGTGCCGATGATGCTGCGCCGTACATTGTTCACGTGTCGAAGTCTGAGTCTGATACCGGTTTTCTTAACCCTATCCAATTTGGACATTTCCTTTTTAAAAAAAATATAAATAACATCAAAATTGATGGAATTAAGAAAATTGGCCGTAGTCGTGTTCGATTGAATTTCAATCATACGAACATGCTAATTCTTTCATTGATCAGCCTGCTGTTTCAAGTGCTGGATATATTGTTTCCATACCGGCGTTCAGTGTATCCCGCATGGGCATTATACGTAATGTTCCTGTTGATTGGTCAATGGAAGAGTTGGTAGAGAACTTACAAGTACCATCAGGTTTTGGTAAAGTGGTAAAAGCACGTAGGTTCAGTCGCAAGACCTTGAATGACCAAAACTCTCCCACCTGGATCCCCACCCAGTCTGTAGTTATTACATTAACCGGCCAAAAACTTCCTTCTCGTGTGTTCTGTTATTATAACTCTTTTTTTATTACCCACTATCCAATGCAATAACTGTTGCCGTTTTGGCCATGTTAAAGCACAATGCAGGTCCCTTCCCCGTTGTTACAAATGTTCACAGAAGCACGAAGGAGCAACGTGTACTGTAACATCCTTATTGTGTTTGTACTGTAGTGGTCCGCACGCAGCCAACGACACCTCCTGTCCTGAATATACAAGGCAAAAGGAGATTAAATTGGTAATGAGTCAGGAAAATATCTCTTACCTGGAAGCTTCGGCTCATTTTCCCCAGGTGAGACGTTCTTTTGCTGATTCTGCCAGGACATCTCATTCAGCTTCTGTGAACCTCACTAGACAAACAGACAGACAAACCAATTCGCCCACTACCACATCTTACAGAAAGACAGTGTATATTCCTCGTCGCCCTATTCCCCCAATGGCCCCTGGTTACGATCACCAGGCACATCGTAACATAATCCAAGAACCTACTTCCCAGTCTCCTAATGGTTGCGCTTTTCCTTCCGATCCTGAAATCTCTTCCCCAACCACCAACCTTACCCTGTCCAGAAATGACAACCTTCTGGACAACTTATCCTACTTCTTTTTAGACCTGATTTCAAGGTCTAGCGACTCATTACCGTACAAAACTCTTGAGAACCTGACTTCACTCACAAAACTGTTACCCAATAATGGCTCACACTGTGATACAGTGGAACAGCCGCAGCATCAGAAATAAAAAATCTGACACTCTTTGGCTTATAAATACTCACAAGCCATCAATTCTTGCCGTCCAGGAGACTTGGTTGGTGCCTGGTTCTCGTTTTCGGGTGCCGGGCTATGCCTGTTTCCGGGACGACAGGTCTGATGGCAGAGCTGGAGTAGCCATTTTGGTCTCCAGCCAATGTACATATTCTGTACATACTCGTAATCTCCCTGTAAATAGTAGTAATTTTAATATTGTAGCTGTCCGTGTTTTAGATATTGTTTTTTTGTCTGTGTATGTCCCTCATCCAAATCCTTCCATATTCTCCGAATTATCCTCCATTATTTCCTCCTGTGCATCCCCCTTGGTTGTATTGGGTGATTTTAATACTCACCATACATCTTGGGGCTCCCACCTTGACGATTCGAATTCCTCCTCCCTCATCGATCTTATCGATGTTAATAACCTGGTTGTCCTCAATGATGGCTCTGCTACTCGTCGGGTCTCTCCTTTACAGAACCCGAGGAGTGTCGTAGACCTGTCATTGTGCTCCCCTTCCCTTTCCTCTTCATGTTCCTGGGCAGTCCTTGCAGATTCTTTTGGTAGTGACCATTTCACCATCATAACAAAAATAACATACAGACAGACTAGACCATCAATACCCACAAATTCACCCCGGCTCAAATATAAAATTAGTTCTGCCAATAGGTCTGAATTTGCAGACATAACAGACTCTGAAGTTTGTCACTTACCTCCTGTCAACCCTAACAACATCCTTTCCTCCTACAGCAGTTTTAAAAATGTGCTCTTGATGGCTGCGGATAGGGCTATTCCTCTTAAGCAAACAGGGAATCAAAAAGCTATCTCCCCTCCGTGGTGGGATGCCTAATGCACCAGTGCCGTAAAGCGTCGTAAAGACGCTGAAAAATTGTACTGTAGGGCGATGACACTGGAAAACTTTTTAAATTATAAAAGAATTGCTGCTGAAGTAAGATTTTTATCATCGGAGAAAATCAAAAATGGGTGGCGGCAATTCTGTTCGAGTCTTTCACTCATGTCTCGGCCTTCAGATGTTTGGAAAAATGTTAAAAAATTTCGTGGCTCTCTAGAAAGCGATAACCGTCAGTCCAACGATCCATCTAGTTGGATAAACGAATTTTCTAGCAGATTAGCGCCTCCATCCGTACCCTCTTTGGAGGAATGTCAAAATTTTATTTCTACCCCAGAAAATTGCAGTCATGATTTGGATGCTCCATTTTCAATGGAGGAGTTTAGACTGGTTTTGGGTACTTTAAAGGATTCCACTCCAGGCAATGATGGGATTCCTTATTCATTTATAGTGAATAGTGGTCCCACTACACAAGAAACTTGCCTCAAAATCCTGAATGCTATTTTCCTGTCTGAAGTCCCCCTGGAGGAATGGAAGACCCAAATTATTGTTCCTGTCCTTAAACCGGGCAAACTTAGTAGCGACCCATCCGGTTATAGACCCATTGCACTTTCGGACACTTTACCAAAAATTTTAGAACACCTCATAAAAAATAGGTTAGAATGGCTGTTGGAGAGTAAGGGGCTCTTATCCAAAACACAATTCGGTTTTCGAAGGGGCTATAGCACTATGGATAGTTTAGGAACTTTTGTGACTGACGTCCGCATAGCCTTTTCGAAAAACGAACATGTGGTGGGAATGTTTCTTGACGTGTCTGCCGCATATGATAATGTCCGTCTCCCGGTGCTCAGGCAAAAATTGCTACAGCTGAGTGTCCCTGTGAGGATGACAAATTTCATCTGTAATCTTTCCTGCCGTTCCATCGAAATATCCAATCTAAATTTATCCTTACCTCCCATGCAAGTTTACATAGGCCTTCCCCAAGGATCTCCTCTCAGTCCTACCCTGTACAAAATTTACTCTTATGATTTGGATTTGTCAGTTTTAAGTTTCTGTGAGATCCTTCAATATGCGGACGACATAGCAATTTACATTGCCTTAAAGGACATTATGGAGTGTATTTCTCGCCTGAACTCAGCCATTAGATTTCTCATGGAATGGATGGACCGACATGGCTTATCAATTTCTATCCCAAAAAGTTCAGTAGTTGTTTTCTCCCGGGCCAGAACAATGCCTAATATTTGTATTCAATACAAAGATCAAGTTTTCCCGGTTAAGGACAGGGTCAAGTTTCTGGGTGTTATTTTAGACTCCAAATTGACTGGGACTTATCAAAATCAGCGTACAGCACAAAAGTGTCTTTAAGTGGAGTATGGTGGGGATCTCATCCATACACCCAAAGGCTTGTGTATAATGCCCTTATTCGCAGTCATTTTGATTACGGGTCTTTTTTACTTGAGCCCTGCAATAAGCTTCCTCTAAAGAACCTAGATAAGATACAGGCCAAGTCATTGAGGATTATTGTTGGGGCCATGAAGTCAACACCTACTAATGCGCTTCAGGTTGAATGTGTTGACCCTCCACTTCACATTAGGAGGCAATATTTATCAGACCGATTTTTATTTAAAATTTTCCAATTTTCCTATCACCCGTTAATTGGCAAACTTAACACTCTGTCCCAACTTGTTTCCACATCCAATTATTGGTTACACAAAGAAACCCCATGTCTCCTGGTCAGCTACCTTAAGTTAACCCGTCTTCCCTGTCCTGTCTTCCAATGCACCATTAATCCTCTCTTTTCCACCCCCTTTAATGCTATAACCTACGTTCCAAAAGTTTTGCTCAACTTACCTATAGAAAAAGGTTCCTCCTCAGCCAACTCTCAATTCAGGAACATCATTGATCAGCACACAGGGATTGGTTGCTTGTTTTCACTGATGCATCAAAATTATCTGATGATGGCTGTGTCGGTGCTGCAATTTGGATTCCGAGGGTTAATGTTATTTTAAATTTTAAATTACCTCCCACTTCGTCTGTGTACACAGGTGAAGTACTTGCCATTTATGAGGCTATCTTGTTCATTGAGTCTCACAAACTCAGTAACTCCGTTATCCTTTCGGACTCCAAAAGTGCATTAGAAGGTATCATAGCCAACCAGTTTTGCAATAAGTTTAGGACTCCTTTAATCTTGAAAATAAAGCAACTTCTCCTTGGGTGTCATTTACAAAGTATAAATGTTGTTTTGGCTTGGATACCGAGCCATAGTGGTATCACTGGCAACGAGAGTGTGGACGCCTACGCTAAAGAAGCAGTTACAACGGGTGCACTAACTCATTACCAGTTATACTGTCAGGATCTGGTTCCTGTAGCTAAAAAACATTTATACATTAGTTGGAATAGCTCAAGTACCGTAAAAGGCAAACATTACTTTGACATTCAAAGTGAAGTTCCAGTTAGGCCTTGGTTTTTTAAATACTCGCAAAATAGCAAAATAGTGTGCTCGACAGTCTGCAGAGTTAGGTTAGGACATTGCTGTTCCCCAGTTTTTTTAGAAAAAATTAGGGTCAAGGATAGTTCTCTTAGTGAGTGTGGCTTAGATGAGGGTACCTTGGACCATATCTTTTTCTGCTGGCCCAAAAACCAGTCCTCCCTTTATGACCTCCTTCCTATCAATATTCCTCGCCCTATCAATTTTAAATCAATTTTATGTTATGTAAATACCTCTTTTATTGATATTCTGTGTACATATATTCGTTCTAACAATATAAAATTGTGATGTTTTACTAATGTAAATTTAATTTTACTAATGTAAATTAAATTGTGATGTTTTACTAATACAATATAAAATTGTGATGTCTTAATACGTCAAATTTAAAAATTTCAACATCAGTTCTAAGTCGGCATACTCTACAATTCTGTCTACTCTGCCGCAGGGCTGCAGGTAAGATTTTAATAACATTTGTAAGAGCGGGCTGTGCAATTTTTCTGTGTTTTCTAATAAGTACATAATATTACGATCCCGGAAGACGATTGACTCAAATGAAATTGAGATTTATTTAATCACTAGACGTTCCGCGCGGCTTCGCCCGCGTAAATTAGATATTTCACAGACAAATTAGTCCACAAAAAACAGCCTATGATCCTTCACGTGGTCTACTTCTTATCTGACCCAAATAACAGAAAAATTGCTCCAGTAGTTCGCGAGATAAGTTTTTTCAAATAATAATTTCCCGCGTTTTTTTCCACATTTTCCTCTATTTCTTCGCTCCTATTAGTCTTAGCGTGATAAAATATAGCCTATAGCCTTCCCCGACTAATGGTCTATCTAAGTCTTAGGGCCGGTTGTTTGATCACTAGTAAAAAATAACTAATTGTATCCGTAACCATTAGTTAGTTGACTGTAGTTAAACCTTGACCATTTGTTAAAATAGAAATACGTTGTTTCAACAGATTTTTGACTTTAGTTAAAAGTTAAGTCTCCCGCAAACGATCAAACATCAAACCGTCAAACACGTCAAAACACGTAGTAAATCCAAATTTTCTTCAAACGCGTCAAACACGTCAAACACGTAGTTTATATTATGGTGTTTGACGTGTTTGATGTTTGATCGTTTGCGGGGCACTTAACAATCGTCAATTGTGTTGCCATTTGAAGGAACATGGGGAACCCAAAATTCTGCCGGGAGAATTTTTTTACTATTGGTAATATTGTTTATGAAACGTCAAATTTGGCTGTCAACCTTTTGCGCTCACGCACAAGGCACAAACAATGTTCAAAGAACAATAGCTCTTAAAGTATTTGACATACGGGTCACGTAATTAAAATGTTGTATTTTTTTGGATATAATAATAATCAATAAAGATGGGTTATGGGGGCTCTTTCTGTAAAACAATACAAAAGTTGAATTTATGCACGTGTTTTCTCTATTTTTTAGAAACTTTATGACTTATTCAAACTTCTGCATAAAAAACCCTTTTTTGTGGTTTTATAGTAGGCTATTTATTAATTACCTTTCATTTAAGGCTATTTAATATTTTAAACAACGATAGGAAGAAACCTCGCAAAGAAAGAATTATGCAAGCCAAAAACAGATCTCTACAACACTGCTGAATATTTCCAGTCGCTTAAAACCTTAAATTGAACGCGCTAATCTCAGGAACTACTGGTCCGATTTAAAAAATTCTTTCAGTGTTAGGTAGCCCATTTATCGAGGAAGGCTATAGGCTATATTTTATCACGCTAAGACTAATAAGAGCGAAGAAATAGAGGAAAATGTGGAAAAAACGGGGGAAATTATGAAATGTATCACGTGGGCTTCGGCCTGACCGGGCATACCACCTCGCTCGGTCGGAAGATCTTCCTTTGGCCTCTACGCATTATTCCCACATTGGTGACCCTCGACAGAACACGCCTCCTTCATCATCATCGCTCCCCGCCCCTACGCACCGCGCCAGCCAGCATCGCCTCATCGGGTACATCGTCCACTAGCCGCAACGTACCGCGGCCTGGGCGACTCCGCATCGGCATCAACGGGCTTTCTCACTACACCGACCGGTCAGCAAGCAGAGCACATATCTCCTGGTCAGCACGTAGCATCGGCCTCGCACGGCAGCTTATCCGACTCACTGGATCCCGTGCAGCAGCTTACAGTTCCGACTCACTGGGACTCACTGCAACAGTTCCGACTCACTGGAACTCACTGGCACTGGCGACTCAAGCGACAAGATTTCAAGATTCGACCTCCGGTCTTCGGGGGGGAGTGATGTGGCGGTACCCACAATTCGCCTAACATTCCTGCATCGCGCTATCAAAGTTTTCTGAGCGCGTCGGTATATATACGACAGCTGATATGTATCAAGTGGGCTTCGGCCTGACCGGGCATACCACCTCGCTCGGTCGGAAGATCTTCCTTTGGCCTCTACGCATTATTCCCACACTTTTATACTATACATATTATATTTAAGATTTGTATTATATCATACACATATTTAATACACATCCATGACCCAGGAACTTTGAAAAATGTTTTTTCCGTCGGCGGTATTCGAACCCGCGACCTCCGGCTTGAGCTTCCAACAGCCCACCAACTGAGCCATGACAGAGGTCGTCAAATACTTACTTAGTAAATAGTCAATACTTTAAAACCTTCGTAAGTTTTTTATTTAGTATAAAGTAACAAGACGACAATTTCTAGGTAGGTATATGTATTTTAACATATACTTTTTGACTTAAATTAATACATTCTGTTAAAAGTTATTTATCTCAACAAAATAAATTAACACAGTCGAGGGACAAGGCAAAATCAGGGGGTACACATTTTTACTAGTTATACTTAATCCCTAGATCACCAATTTCAGGAAATCTTTTGTTGTCGCGGCCCATAATTTGGGCCTTACGGGGCTTGTTTATTGATTGTTATTATACGAGTAATACATAATATCTACGTATTCCAAGTTTACCAGTAGGCACGAGAAAGAGTAGAAAATATGGTCGCAGAATAAATAAATTACTTATATGAAAAACAAATTACTTATATTTTATGATAGTTATTACTTATTAGCTTCCTGAGTCCTAACCAAGATTTTATCTGTGTGCATTTCGTAACTTTGATAGTTTTTTTAGGGAAAAATAAGTTGTTTTCGAGTGATGAAAAAAGTTTGACACACCGAGAAGCCGCAGGTAAAAGTTAGTTTTACTAACCGACTTCCAAAAAGAAGGTTATATTATGTTCGTCTGTTTTTTTGTATGTTCAACCATAACTTCGCCGTTTGTGGACCGATTTTCATGATTCTTTTGTTGTTGTACAGGGTTGAATCCGAGGTTGGTACCATGTTCACAAAAATGGTGATCTGATGATGGGATCCATGAGGAATCGAGGGGACTCCTTGAAATTTATATGGAAACATAGTGATTTCGATTTTTTTGAAGCATTCGAGGTAAATACTACCAAAAAGTAAGATTTTGCACCAGGTTATACCCTGGATCTGAAGGTACCCAACAGAACTTTTGAATCCTTATAGATACAGGTTGTTTAAACAACTGAAAGCATAAGCCAACACATCAATTTGATTGATCATCATCATCACAACCATAATTATACCATGGGTCATCACATTATAACTCAATTATTGGTACTTTTCATGATATTTTGCATCGAAGCAGATGTTTTTGATGATTATTTCGCTGTTTGTGGACCGATTTTCAAAAATCTTGTGTTGTTGTATAGGATATAATCTTAATTTTGTATGACAATTACGAAAGTGGTGAGCTGATGATGGCATCTATGAGCAATCGAGGGAAATCCTTGAAAATCATCAAAACACTCTAAGTGATCAAAATTTTGTTTCTAGTAACTTAAACATATGTTACGAATAAGAGAAATTTCATACGAAGGTGTCTCTTGGTCCAAAGGCACTGAACAGAACTCCTGAATCTTTGAAGATAAAAGTTTGGAAATTGCAGCATCGCTTAGATAACTGCAAGCATTTACCACAATTTCGCTTACATTGATATAATATGGATAGTTAATATTCGTAGTGGTTATCGTAGTCTTGTCCTGTAGATAACTAAAAAGAGTAAAATTATTATTTTTAACAAAAAATTTAAACCGACTTCCAAGGAAAAAACAATATTCTTAAAATGACCTAAAAAGTATGAAATAATTCTTATACTTCATTAGTGCCTTTTTCAAAATTCGACTAAATCTCAACGAATTCTGTACTCAATTTTCATTATTTTGAAGTCGGTACTGGCTAAGTTCTATGTCAAGTATCTCAGTTCTAAGCTGGTACCGATGGTTACTTATTAGCTTCCTGAGTCCTAACCAAGATTTTATCTGTGTGCATTTCGAACTTTGATAGTTTTTTTAGGGAAAAATAAGTTGTTTTCGAGTGATAAAAAAAGTTTGACACACCGAGAAGCCGCAGGTAAAAGTTAGTTTTATTAACCAACTTCCAAAAATGTTACGAATGACTTCCAAATATGTTACGAATAAGAGAAATTTCATACGAAGGTTGGTCCAAAGGCACTGAACAGAACTCCTGAACCTTTAAAGATAAAAGTTTGGAAATTGCAGCATCGCTTAGATACTCGTAACTGCAAGCATTTACCACAATTTCGCTTAAACAGTAAAATAATACGCATAAAGCCTTGTCTTGTAGATAACTAAAAAGAGTAAAATTATTATTTTTTAACAAAAAATTGAACCCGACTTCTAAGGAAAAAACAATATTCTTAAAATGACCTAAAAAGTATGAAATAATTCTTATTATTCATTAGTGCCTTTTACAAAATTCGACTAAATCTTAACGAATTCTGTACTCAATTTTCATTCTTTTGAAGTCGATACTGGCTAAGTTCTATGTCAAGTATCTCAGTTCTGGGCTGGTACCGACTTCAAAAGAATTATGTAGATTAACAAAAAATTGAGAAATTTAAGAAATCGGTCAAGCGTGAGTCGGTTCATCTGCGAACTTTAGATACCACTTCCAATTTTCCTAACGTAATGAAATTTGACACTCAGGTCGTGTGTTATAATATGTATATTAATAAAAAAATTAAGAAGAAATCGGTCAAGCGTGAGTCGGGTCCTATACGAACTATAGGTAAAAATTCTTATACGCCAGTGATACAATGAGAATACGATGAGGAGGGTGGGAGGATGGGGGGGGGGGAGGATTGGTTTAAAATATTGTCATCATGTATAATGCATACTGTATAGCTTATTAATCCTTCGATCGCGGATTCTTGGAAATCTATTGTTTACGCGGTCGAATTCGACCGCTTGGGAGTTGATATCTAAGGTTAATTTAATACTGTTTACTTGAAAATTTCGCTTCTATTGATAGTTTAACAAATACAACTAGCGCCATATATCGAAGGTATTGTTGAAGTCGGGTGTGGCACAAAAAGAAAACAATAATAGGTACCTATAATTAAAAAAAAAGTATTGAAATCCCACCAAAAACATACCTGTTAAAATAGGGCCAAGTTCCTATCGGCAAATTTTTGGTCTAAAAAAAGAGTTGAAATCCAATCCAATGCCAAGTTTAGATGCACTTCATCGATCGTTATCATTTTCATCAACAGCCTGATCCATAATACTTCTAAAATTGAACTTGGCAGGTTTTCGTGCTATACGTAACTCTTGATTAATTGTATAATTATATAATAATATAGTTAAATTAACCTGCCACGTTCCAATTAGAAGTATTATGGATCAGGCTGTTGATGAAAATGATAACGATCGATGAAGTGCATCTAAACTTGGCATTGGATTGGATTTCAACTCTTTTTTAGACCAAAAATTTGCCGATAGGAACTTGGCCCTATTTTAACAGGTATGTTTTTCGTGGAATTATAACTTACGGCGGCCTCTCCGTTCCTCCCAAAAGCATCGTAAACTTCAGAGTTGGCTGAATCATGGAGACTGTTCCTGAAGAAGAAGCAAAAAATTAGTTAGGTTATTTTTACATAGTCGTTAGCAGTCATCTTATTATTAGCACCTTCAGGTTTTTGTTACAAAATACTAGGAATACCCATAATAGGAATTTAGGTATTTTAGACCATTAAATGTTTGTTGTAACATTAGTACGTATAATATTATAAGGTTACTAGCTGTCCCGGGAAACGTTGCTTTACCATAATAATATAAAGTATTTCGAGCATATTATTATTTTATTGAAGTGACGTGCCATGGTAACGTCCCGTCCCGTCCCGTCGCACAAACAATGGTCGCCGTCAGTCTCGAGTTGTAAAAATCCTACTATTATGTAGTTATTCAACAAATGCACTTATCAATATAAAAAGTACCGAGTAGCCGATTCTCAGACCTACTGAATATGCATAAAAAATTTGGTAAAAATCAGTAAAGCCGTTTCGGAGGAGTTCGTGGACTAACATTGTGACACGAGAATTTTATATATAAGATATAATAAAGAAGATATTATATTATGACGCTCTTTTCTTTTTCTATCACGTGTGAAACGTAATTTTTTTCATAAGAAAAAACTATCTTATGTAAAGGACATAATATTATGTCGTTAATATTTAGCGTATCTCCATAACAAATGTTGTCTAAGTCAGTTCAGTGGTTTCAGCATTAACAGGTAACAGATAGTTAGACAGACACACTTTCGAATTTACAATATCAGGATAAGAATAAGATTACGTGGGAGAGCCATGCTTCGGCACTAATGGGCAGGCTCGACCGGAGAAATACCACGTTCTCACAGAAAACCGGCGTGAAACAGCGCTTGCGCTGTGTTTCGCCGAGTGAGTGAGTTTACCGGAGGCCCAATCCCCTACCTTATTTCCTTCCCTACCCTCCCTTATTCCCTTCTCTTCCCATTCCTCCTATTACCCTATTCCCTCTTAAAAGATCGGCAACGCACCTGCAGCTCTTCTGATGCTGCGAGTGTCCATGGGCGACGGAAGTTTCTTTCCATCAGGTGACCCGTTTGCTCGTTTGCCCCCTTATTTCATAAAAAAAAATGTATAGCAAATCTATTCGAATTTTTAGATTATAACTTGAGCCTCACGCGCGTTGAAGTCTTTTCCTGCAACAACGAACTTGCAAATTCGAATTTGCATATCTCGCAAAAATCGTACATTTTATGGGACCCATTATTTTTTTTTAATGAAATAAGGAGGCAAACGAGCAAACGGGTCGCCTGATGGTAAGCAACTACCGTCGCCCATGGACACTCGCAACATCAGAAGAGCTGCAGGTGCGTTGCCGGCCTTTTAAGAGGGAATACGCTCTTTTCTTGAAGGTTTGCAGGTCGTATAGGTCCGGAAATACTGTAGTCCGGAAATTTCCTTTCCCGTCTCTCAAAACATCTTTATATCAAATTTCATCTCACGCGTGAAGAGGTAACAGACAGATAGACTTTGGAATACTTTTAACCGACTTCTAAAAAGGAGGTTATATGTATTACGGTAACAAACCACCCGCCTGTCCACTCTTTGTCTACAGAGATCACTCACCTTTTTTGGCTTTTGGCCACATAGCCCGCCGGGAGCCTAATAATCTTGAAAGTCTCATATTAGCTGGGCAATTAAGGTTGTCACAGGCAGAGCAGGTAATGTAAAGATGTATATTATAGCACGATACATCTCGATACATCTTTCTATAGAAATCGTCAGGAGACCACGCACAACAGATATAATGTATATTTTTACATTATGTTGTGTACGATTTCTATAGAAAGATGTATCGTGCTATAATATACATCTTTACATTACCTGCTCTGTCTGTGACAGCCTTTAGAGGGGAAAAGGGGCAGAGACAGAGTGGCTACACGATGGACAGACGTGATTGTCAAGGCTGCTGACTGCACTTTCCAAGAGGCATTTCATCAGGCCGAAAACAGAGACAAGTGGAGAGCCCTATCCCAGAAAGCTAATTTTGGTGGTCACGTCCCTCAGCCATGAGGATACGACTAGGAAGGAAGGAAATATCTGCAGAAAGAGTGTCTCTATGCCTGTACGTTTTCATTTTTTCTTAAAGATCTTTGAAATTTGTTTTATGATCGGTCGATTGGTGGGGTATAGGGCATTCATTTTTTGTCAATTTTAAAGGGTCATATTTATTTATTTATTAGTAAATAAAAAAAATCGAACGTAGAGGCATAGCTTTCACAGATCCCAATATTGTATAAAAAATCATTTGTCTAGACCATTGATTCCCAAAGTGGTCCAAGGGTCACTTGCGTGGAAAAAAAATGGGGGTCCACGAGTCATTAACGGGGGTCTATAAAAATGTACAGCTCGACAAGGCTTTATTTGAACGTGGCGAGAAAGGGAACTAATGATTTTATCATACAAAAACGTCATTTTTGACAGTTCTCCTTTACCAGCAGCGCCCCGTCTACGTTCATTTAAAGCCTTGGAGCACTTTATTTGGTGACCCGACTTGACTTCTCCTATGAATATAGGCAGCCAATATCATAAGAAGCTCATACATTTTTTTTTGTAAGAACTTGCATATTCCATATCCAGAAAGAGTCCCGCCTAGTTAAAGTCGTGTCTGAACTCCGCCTATTAGCCTTGCTAGCTACTTATAGGGGTGGGGGGGGGGGGGGGGGGGATTTATTATTGTATTGTGCAATATAACGCTTCAATTTTAATGAACAGTTTATATTTGACAAAGATTAGAGGCACCGGGCACGCGATGTTCAATATCAACCCTAGACTGGTACTACTAATATATATTCTGTGCCTAGACGGTCAATCACGCGATACGTGATATTGATTATTGCGCAATAAAATTGCTCGTCTAGGGGCCTGCAGTCAAGAATGCAATCTTATCCTCGAAAGATCTTTTAAACAAAGTACGGTACCAAATTGTCATACAATTTGATATATTCATCATCAGATCTTATCTAACAGTTAAACATAATATTACAAATTATGGAAACTTGTCTTGTGACAAAAAAGTCACGTAAGTGGTCGCATGGGGTCAGAGCTCAAGAGCGTAGCGACACATGCACCATCGTTAGCTGACCGGCTACCACTTATTAGGATTTAGGATACCTTAATAGGAGTTAGGAAACTAACAAAAGCGTCGTTGCATTCCTGGAACTCTAGCACAATTTTTTTTCGATTTGAAAGTGATCTGACCCCATGCGACCAATTAAGGGTTAAATAGGTTATAGGACAAACCTTTAGTGCCAAAGGAAAAGACATCAAAGAAGTAACATCTCGTGTTCATTTTAATAACAAAAAATCTTAAACTATTTATACAAAAAGCTTTACAATAATTACTTACACTAATTTAAATTAAGTAAAAGTTATTTTTTTGTTAATTAAATATTTCGAAATATTTATTGCACTGATTTCAGATTGCACAATCCCAAAAGGTTTTGAGAAATAGGGCAAAATATTTGTTATATACCCTTTTAACCGCAGCGGTACATTTTTGAAAAAAATCTATAACTTAGGTACAATTATATTTTATATTATGCAGATTTAAATCGAATATTAAGTCCTTAAAAGTAAAAATAATAAATAAGTAGGAAGTTAAAATATTTAATTACCTTCAACTTTTCACTGACTAGCAAAATCTCGCCAATTGAAAAAAGTTTTTATCAAGAAGAAAAATTCTTATCGCTCTAAAAAAGTTTTACTCAACCATTTAAATATTTAATTTAATCAGCGTTTATAATGTGTGAACAACTCAAAACATGTTTAACATTCATTAAAATGTAATAACCATAATATAATATTATAGTTTAACAAATATAATTAGGCATTGCGTAAGACATCTCACCAAATAATAAAATGTACACTTTCTAACGTTTTCTCTTTACATGGCGGGAAAATATGCTTTATAATAAGCTGTCACATGTCAAAGCGCCATTTTGAATTTTGGATTAGGCGCGTTTTGTTGTGCTTAAAAAAATTTGAAAAAAAAGTTAATTTTTTTGCGTAATAAGTGAACTTGTGAAGTGTAATTTTGTGACTGAATAAAAGTAGTGTTTTAATCTACAAAAAATGCTTTAATTTCATAATATTCGTACTATTCTGAGTACTGTAAATAAATATTGTTATATTTGTGGTTTTATTTACATCATTAACAATTAATTTACTTATAAATTATAAGATAGTTATCATTAAGTCTTTATAAATAAAAATATTTATAATCTCTCACATTGTTTCAGGCTTTAGCAAAAACATTTTTAAACAGTAAAAATGTTTTTTTCTTTTTTTTTATAAAAAGCATGGTCTTTACAGAGTTTTCAATGAGGTCTACTGACGCCCATGCGAATTTAGCAACCGATTAATAAAATAGAGTCCTTAATATAAATCCCAATTATTATTACCAGCTATTGGTCGGGGTCTTCATTTTGATATTTGAATTCTTAAAATTGTGTTCTGAAAAGCTTTAATTTCGAAATAAAGACGCTGAAGTTCATAAAATATAAGGACCATAATTGGCACAGTTTAGCCAAAAATGTCACAAAATCTAGATAGCCTCTATTTTTTACAAAATTTTACATCAACTAATGAGGGAGATATTCGGCGGTAAGTAGCCGTAGGGTCTATCGTGTCAATTGTCGTGTCACACAGCTGTCACGACATTTGACACGAAAGACCCTACCGTCCCTCTGGTGGCAAATGGTAATATACCGAAAACCCTCATTTTTTCTCTCACTGTATATGATCATAGCTTATATCAGCATGGAATCCACTTGGTCCAGCATGGTATTTGACGCTCTGCATCCTACCATCAGGCAGCAACACATGGTAGTGACCATCAGTGCTGTCACCCTTCTTGGCTTCGGAATGGCCGAAGTAATTCCCAGCCTCTTCATCATGGACTCGGTACCCGAATTCGTAGTTCGCTGCGTAGTGGAGCTGCAATGTAAAGTTTCATCAAAATCGGTACAGGATAAAAGTTGAAGGTGGGATAAATAAATATTAATATTATAGAGGTTTGTGAGTTTGTGGCATTGTTAGGATAATCTATGGACCGACTGAACAGCCTTTAAAAATTATTGCACCAATAAAAAGCCACTACCTATGTTGTTTCAGTAAATGCCATAGGTTATGAAATTTCGAAAATAAAAAGAAAGGATTTTTTACTGCAGGGTGAATGTTTCTTGCGACAGCAATGCAACAGGCTATCTGCTGTTAATCAAAAAATCTATTGAAATTCGTAATGGATAGCTGCAGTTTTTGTACTGTTCAATGTTTGTATGCCAGCCTGCTTAGCATGGCGTTTGTTGATTTGCTTCCAAACTTCGTAGAAAATTAGTAAAGTCTATAGTTTCTTGGATAAATTATTTTTTCGAATAAAGTAATAATTCTCTTAAAATATAGATTTTTATTTTAATCTGCTTTTGAGAATATAGATCTACCTTAGAGGCTTTTTCTACAAGCCACTTTTTAACATACTTAAACCTTTTCAATTTTATAATTATAAAAAGGGTGTCTACTGTTTTGTAAAGTCTTTTCAATATTCTGTATTAAATAATCCATAAAACAGTTTAAGTAATTGAAAATACAACTATAAGAAAATACAACAGCTATAAATAAATAAATTAATATATAAACACTATTTTTATGTAAAAAATTAAATCTAAATCGGAGGCTGCGGGCAAAGTACCAATTAGGCTGGCTGCATTACCTCGCTGAATGGCCAAACTAATACGTTGGCCGAGGTAAGCGCCAGCCCTGGGGTCATTTGATTTGGCGACCAGTCTTTTGGAGACATCTTTATAGAGGGCTTTTGCGTCAGGCCCCCACGGACCCAAGGTTTCAACAGCAAAAGGCAGAAATATGAAGTCTTCGCCCAGACACTCATATTTCCGCCTCTTGCTGATCTCCGCGTGAGCGGCGGCCGCTCCCGCCTTTTTCGAGGTGGCCGTTAAGTGCGACGCCGCGCGCCGCCAGCGTGTCCACGCAGGTGGCGTCCCAAACCAAAGGCCTGCCCCGGCTCCGTGGAATGAGCGTCATTCCATCAGGTCTCCTGCCATCGTCACGCGCGATACCGTTCGGCTCGAGTGTAGCCGGCACGTTGACGGTGGCATTATAAAAATATATGTTACTTACATATTATTTTATTAATTTTACCTCGTTTTACTTTTAATAGTTGCATGTTAAGTATATTATATTTTGTGTATGTGTGAAATTTTAATTAACACATTTTATAGACATAAGTACATAATATATTTATTTAATGTTAGTTATTAGGGTCAAGGTTTTTTAATTAATCCATAAAATAATTTTGTTATTATTGAATAATAAAAAATGTAATTGCAATATTTTTGTATTATTTTTTTTTCCTCCAGAAAACAAAATTTTTGTACTAACAATTTTTCCTTTGTAGCTCTTTTGGATTCTTGAGGAATGTAAACAATTAATAATATGACAAATTAAATTAGTTAAATATAATTTAAAAAATTCAGAAGATTTTTATATTGTTGAAAATATTTTCTTACTTATTTGAAACTGAGCTAGCTTCAAAAAGTTTTTATCCTGATATTAAAAAAATAATAAAAAATGCACGATATACAATAACTTATATTTTATTATCTCATCTTATAGACAAAAATAAATAGAAGAAAATGGGAAGGCATAGAGATGGATATAAGATCTAAGAAGAAACCAAAGGATGTGCTAAATATTCTTAGTTATATAGCATTCTTATTTCTTATAACAAGAACTGCCTTAACTAGCACATATAACTACTTTTGGGAAATAAAACTTAAGTTTATTAAAACACTCAACTTTTAAATAAATAATGGTTATGTCACCTTACTACACAATAATTTTATTCGGAATGAACTGTTGTTTTTTTTAAATTAATGAATTAGTAAATAAATTAAGCGATTGTTTTAAAAACATAATTAATAAAGCTAATTCAATAGTTTCCCTAGCTTATGTAATTTATTTTTAATCTTAAAATTCCTGTACCTTTGGGAGTTTCTTTTTTTATACCGTGTAGGAAAATGTGCAGGGATTTTAACCTTATTTGGTTTTGACAGTTGGTACAGATCTAAATGTTCTATATTTAAATTCCTTCCCATCAGTTCTTTCAGTTGGGATTCTGTTATCATGTACACCGGTTCTAAAACATCATGTAGACTTGATAAAGAGTTTAACATGTGGAGATTCGAAGGTAGTTTTTGTATTGGATAGTTTATAGGGTATCCGTAAGAGGTGGGTGGACTATATATTACTGGACTCCTTTTTGGAGTCACATAAGTGGTGTCTACGTTTATAATCGGTTTTATATTAGTGGTGGCATAATCTGTGTCATCGTAATCATTATAGTCTTCCTCAAATGACTCCAGGTCGTGGTTTTTAACTCTAACGGGTATGTAAAGTTCATCATCATCATTGTCGATTATAGGGCTGGTTCTATATCTATGGTTCCTTCTTTTCTTAAATCTTATAAGAGGTTCGGGAGTAGGAAGTTCAGATGGTTCTAAAGTGGATTTTTCTTGGATTTCATCAGTTTTATCATCTTTTTCTGTAGAAACATCTCCCACGGAAAAAGGTTCGGTGTCTAAATTAGATCTCTTAATTCTACTAGTACAATTTTTACTTACATCATCGTTTCCATACGCTGAAACACTTCCGTCCTCTGTCAAATGTTGTACTCCCGTACTTTCTACGTTAGTGTGTAAATATTTCTTCTTCTCTTCTCTGTCTTCGTAATAAGGTTGATAATAATGTACAGCTTGTGCTACTGGCGTTTCCTCTTGTTTTATACCTTCATCGAATGTGTAGATGTGATTTTGTTCTTGTGGTTTATAATTGTTTGGTATCGTAGGTAGACTAGGCACAACTTTTACTGATACAACTTTTGTAGGTACTGTTGGAACTGAAGGAGGCAGTGGCGTAAATGCTTGTGGGTTTTTGGCATTTGGATCTTCAATATCATCAACATCTTCTGTTATAGGTTTGTAATCTGTAGTAGGTAAAGGTGTAGGGTGATACACAGTATTCGCTAGTTGAGCATACCTATACTGATTATAATTCTGAGGTAACAATTGAGCTGGATCTTTTAAATAGAAGTAGTAGTCTAAAGGCGCTTCGTTTGTGTCAGATAGGGTATAGTCTGGTATTTCCTGATTTTTCAACAGACTGTTTGCTTGGATCTCCTGTATCGATTTATAATCTTGCATTTGGTGATATTGCTTGGGATAAACATATTTTATTTCACTAGGTATTGCTTCTGTTAACAATTTCGTTTTAGTCTCTTGAGCAACGCCAAGATTGCCATTAGGCTTAATTGTCACCCCCTGATCGTAAGTCGGTCCAGGAGATAGATATACTGTTTTGTACCTTTGAGGTTCTAAATGCTGTTGGTAATAGTCAACAGAACCGTACGATCTATGGCTTCTGTATCTAACGTCTTTGGCGTCTGCTTTTGTTATTCTCATCATTTCGGGTCGAGTTCTTCTTGATAGTTCTCTAACTTCAGTTCTTTGTGTCTTTCTGGCGCTTTCTCTAATCGGTTCAGTTCTTTGAGTCTTCCTAGAGTCTGTTCTTGTTTTCAATCCAAAAGTACTTTGAGGATTTTCAGTTTTACGTGTATACTCTCTTACATACTCATCCCTGTCTTTGTTTTCTCTCTGTGGATTCACTCGTATATATTCTTCTCTGTTTTTTACTTTATCTTTTTGAAGGTTGGCTTGTTGTTCTTCTAAAGCCAGTTGATGGTTATCCTGGGACTCGTGGTATGCTTGCATGTAACTGTCTATTAGCTTAGGTCCTCTAGCTTGTCTCTGTAACTGAGCTACAAGCTGTCTCATCCTTTCAGCATTGAACATGGCTTGTTGGTTGTTGAAATGGAGTCTGGCATTTTGATTTCCAGCTAATGGATTTCCATATGGTAGACCAGGGTTGCTGGATATTCTGATTCTGTCATCACTTCTGGCTTGTTCGTTGACTACTTCGTATACTGGACTTGCCTGGTTCTTCGCTGATGATGAGAGGTCCGGTGTGAGGAGAGTCAGAAGTAGAATGAATAGCATTGTGATCTGAAAAGAAAAACTATCGTTAGTTTCAAAGATGTTCTTATTTCTTTGATGTCTGTCTATGGTATGCCGTATGATCTAGGAATTCAATTTATTATTATAATCCAATTAGTTATATAATATATTATTGCATTTGCAATATTTTTCTTAAGGCAGCACTAGCGCAGACAGAAAACAAAAAGTTTTGTTCGACGTTTGATAACGTTTCTGACAATATTTTGATATGACTTGTGCAACATGTCGGAATTTGGTCGGATTATTTACTGTCTTATGTGATAGTAGCGCCCTCTGCTCCGACTTTTTTCTGTCAAAAGTATGGGAATTTGTGACTAGTGTCTCATAATATGGACCATTATTGGATGTCATGTCATTAAAGCTGACATCACAACGTGACGTTACACGCTGCAAACTAAACGGATATTGACCAAGAACATAATCGTACGTGAGGAGGCATAAAACAGCGTGACTTTCACTTAGCAGGTATTATGTCAGCGCCCGCGCACACTTTAGACAGTAAATGGCCACTTAGGACCACTTACGCCAATCCGATTTAAAGTACGTCTTACCTTTTTTGTCATAAATTCGAGTATCGAGAGAAATAACAAATTATTTAGCCCTAGTGAAACCAATGAAGGCACTTATATGATAATGTACCTAAAATGAAAATAAATGGATCGAGGAAAACGGGAAAAATTTACCCAAAGTTAACTGTGATCAGGCTTTAGTCTGTTTCATTTGTTTCATTTTAGATTTTGTTACTGTTACATGTCAGAACTGGGTAAGTTTAGAAAACCGACAAAATTCCTATGGGAATCATAAAGTTTGACACTTACTGCCGAATGAATTTCTGCCTAGAGATGCCCAGTTATGAGAGAGAGAGAGAGAAAAGAGGTACTACTACAATGTTATTTAGGTGAATTCATAGAATGTTACTGTGCAATAATTTATTCCCAAAAATTGCCTCTTTTTGCTCGCTACCAATAATAATGATTAGCTTTAAGAAGGCAGCAGGCATTTGAAATATTTACGATTTTACAAAACGTCTACCCAGTTAATTATACGGAACGGTTACGGAACCCTTCATTTATGTCCGATTCCCACTTAGCCGCTTATTCGTTAAGGCCCGCTTATGTCTAAAATATTCAAATCTATAGTGTGCTCGGACTTACATAACAGTTACTTAAGAAGACTGCTAGTTCAACTCTTGACCTCTTAACATCGGTAATTAAATGAATATGATACTTATTGTATATCCTCTTATATATAAATGTTATTAGTATACTTTAGATATGTACTAATATTATAAGTGCGAAAGTGTGTCTGTCTTTTTGGAACGGAGTTCCTCAACTCGCAAATATCTAAAGGCTAGACATATCGACATTTGACCTTGATTTGACCTCTACACTTTTTTATTAGTACCTGCATGTTAGGGGCAGAGTCATGTTATTAGTAGGTATTCCTGTGCGTCAACTAGATGGCGTTTTTTTTAAATAAACAGCGACGCGTTGTTAGTATTACTGGGCGTCAATAGATGGCGTTTTTTGAGTGTATACAGGTTTTTTGTATGTAAGAAACTGGAACTTCGTGCCATCCGGATGTCCTTTGACACCTCTAAGGTTTTTAGTAATATAATTTACTAATATTTTTTTATGAAATAAGGGGGCAAACGAGCAAACGGGTCACCTGATGGAAAGCAACTACCGTCGCCCATGGACACTCGCAACATCAAAAGAGCTGCAAGTGCGTTGCCGGCCTTTTAAGAGGGAATACGCTCTTTTCTTGAAGGTTTGCAGGTCGTATAGATCCGGAAATACTGCTGATGACAGTTTGTTCCAGAGTTTTACAGTGCGCGGCAGAAAGTTACGCGAGAAACGCACGGTGGAAGACTGCCACTCATCAAGGTGATGAGGATGGCAAAAAATAAAGCAGGGCTCGAAAAACGTTATATTTTTCGAAACGTTATCGCCTTAAATACCTAAAGAACGTTTCATTTCGGTTTCGTTCGGAACGGAACGCTATTCGGAACATTTTTTGAGAACGTAATGATTTTTTCGTTTTTGATCCATATAACGGTTTTAAACGGTTTTTCCCGTTTCCTCGATGAAAAGTTAAAAATATTATAACAAAAACTATTATTTTTCGGGCATTCGTTTGCGGCGAGCACGGCGAGGCAATAATAGACCAAGTGCGAGTCGGACTCGCTCATGGAGGGTTCCGTACCGTTGCAGAGCAAAATAAGGTCAATAATTGTGTTTTTTGTATGGGATTAATTTTATTAATTTTTTATTCGTTTTATTAATTAATAAAGAACTCATATAGTCAAGGACTCTATGAAAATTTCAAGAGCCTACCTATTATCGTTATTGATATCGAGCAAAAAAGGCCAAAAAAGCCCACCTTAAAATACATGAAATATATCTTGTTTTTAGGGTTCCGTACCCAAAGGGTAAAAACGGGACCCTATTACTGAGACTTCGATGTCTGTCCGTCTGTCTCCAGGCTGTAACTCAAGAACTAAGAAACTAAGAAAGAAGCTGTAGCTAGAGAGTTGAAATTTTTATAGATTATGTATTTCTGTTGCCGACTTGCCGCTATTACAACAAATACTAAAAACAAAATAAATTAAATATTTAAGGGGGGCTCTCATACAACAAACGTGATTATTCAATCATTTTTTGCTCGGTATCAATGATGACAACAAGTAGGTACTTGAAATTTTCACAAAAGCCTTAGTTATATGTGTACTTTAATAATTAATAATAATATATTTAAATAAAATGAAAATTTAAGGGGGGCTCCCATACAAAAAAACACAATTTTTGGCCTATCTTTGCTCTATATAACGGTACGGAACCCTTCGTGCGCGAGTCCGACTCGCACTTGGCCGATTATTTAGTATTTGTTGCTGTTGGCAACAGATATACACAATCAAATCAAGTCCAGCTATATTAGCGGTCGCACAGACAGACAGCCTTCGAAGTCTCAGTAATAGGGTCCCGATTTTACCCTTTGGGTACGGAACCCTATAAATCAGGTACAGCATAGATTTAAATAAAAAGGAGAACCGGCAAAAATGCATGAAGTGTGGTACCCGGCCCAATAGACATAATTTATATCTGGTTTGAAAGGTATTCATATTCTTACCAATGTCTACTAGGGCGCTTGTCGCTATTCGCTGTGGGAGCAAAGCTGTACTCGGTCGAGTTAACTCCGTACCTGGCGGCCATATATATAGTATCGCCGCCAGGTAAGGACTTAACTCGACCGAGTTGTATATATTTTTAATAATTATTGACATTTTGTCATTATTGATTGTGGTAATGCTTATTATATATTATTTACAGTATTTACTTTTATGCACATTATTATTTTTATTAATATTGTAACCTTCTATTTATCCTGGCATGAAACTCGTAAGCAAGAGTCGTATCAATTAAAACATGGATTCGATGCCTCCGGCAGAATTAGGTCTTGTTTCGTTCTTTTTACCCGGCTGCCAGGAGGGTTATGTGTTTAGCGCGTATCTTCTATGTATGTAATATTCTTTATTACCTCGTATCTTCAGAACACTGCACGTTCTCACAGAAAACCGGCGTGAAACAGCGCTTGCGCTGTGTTTCGTCGAGTGAGTGAGTTTACCGGAGGCCCAATCAAAAAAAAAAAAAAAAATCTGTATATTTCATAAATAAATGTTTATTAATTCTTCGTAATATTCCATATATATATATTTTTTAATCAAAAAGTAATAAATAAATTTCGACTCGCACTTGTCCGTTTATTTTCAAGTCTTTTTGTCTCAATGCCTCCTTTCTTGTAATCCAACAACAAAATGATTCCGGCTATTCCATGTTATGCGAACATTCTAATATCGGCCATTAAAACTCAGAGGAGGCGTCTGTGGGGCCGCCCGATACGGGTTGTCACCTGTCTGTGACGAAACCCTTTCGGGGCTCTAATCGGACGGTACTAGTTTTCGTCATTATTTATAAAATATAGAACGTTCTATTAGTGGTAGAGTTTAGTTAAACAAAACTACGTTAAATTATCATTACAGTAAAGTAATATGAACTGCATAAATATGTTATTTAATGTTCGAAAAGCCAAAATCATTGTGCGAGTAAGGGCCAGGCACGGGTTAGATTGCCGTTTTAACTCTTTTTGTTGTTCTACTTAGAACAACGAGTTGAACAACGAGTCCATTCCATTCTACCAGCTAAACGGTTGCTTCTGTAAATGTGAAAAAAATCACGGGAGTAGGAAATATGCTGAATTTAAAAGGATTTGCTTCTGTTAATGTGAAAAAATTTACGGGAATAGGAAATATGCTGAATTTGAAAGGAAAACTATCACGGCTAAGAAGACTTAATAAGTTATTTTTTTAGTCGGTCGAATAGTCGGTCACCCAAACAAAATGTATTCGGAAAAGTAACTATATAAAGGAATTTTTCGATAAGATTCCTTTGAATGCTACTAATATGATGTTGTTACTTGTTAGTAGTGTAAAATACGTTTTATAAATGTAAATTCATTGACCGTACAAAAATGATCAAAAACTAGCGTTACAACGGAACCCTATATTGTGCGTGGCCCGATACGCACTTGGCCAGTTTTCTGAAGGATTTCAAACATAATATTATATTATGTACTACCAAAAAGCTGGTTCCGAAGGTGCTGTACAGAAACTGAGGAAAAAGGACTCGCGGAATGGCAAGTAATATCCATAGATTATAATAGCCGTTTTAATACAATAATTAAACGTTCCATTGCGTGAATTCGCTAGAACGGCGAATTCGCTCGAGTTCGCTCGAACGGCGAATTCGCTCAAATTCGCTCGAACGGCGAATTCGCTGGAACGGCGAATTCGCTCGAACGGCGAATTCGCTCAAATTCGCTCGAACGGCGAATTCGCTCGAACGGCGAATTCGAGCGAATTCACTCGAACGGAGAATTCGAGCGAATTCGCTCGAACGGCGAATTCGCTCAAATTCGCTCGAACGGCAAATTCGCTGGAACGTCAATTTCGTCGATTTTCTTCTTTGTTTACGTTTCGATGCAGTCACAGTGTAATGAAACAACAAAATAGCTATGGCGGGATATATATATATATATATATATATATATATATATATATATATATATATATATATATATATATATATATATATATATATATATATATATATATATATATATATATATATATATATTCGCCGTTCGAGCGAATTCGCTCGAATTCTCCGTTCGAGTGAATTCGCTCGAATTCGCCGTTCGAGCGAATTCGCCGTTCGAGCGAATTTGAGCGAATTCGCCGTTCGAGCGAATTCGCCGTTCCAGCGAATTCGCCGTTCGAGCGAATTTGAGCGAATTCGCCGTTCGAGCGAACTCGAGCGAATTCGCCGTTCTAGCGAATTCACGCAATGGAACGTTTAATTATTGTATTAAAACGGCTATATATATATATATATATATATATATATATATATATATATATATATATATATATATATATATATATATATATATATATATATATATATATATATATATATATATATATATATATATATATATATATATATATATATATATATATATATATATATATATATATATATATATATATACATATATACATATATTCGAAAACATAATAATATCATTTGGCTGGACCCCTAAATTGCGTAATTTATGTACGTGTCCTAACTACAAAGGGGAGTTGCAAGTGCGTTGATCTCAAACGTTTAACGAATGCCCAATACATGTGGAATATATCCACTTTCACTGTATACATATACATAATTAAGTTAAGCTGTACGTTTTGTCCGTTTACTGCCTCAATACAAACACGGGTTAGGACTTCCGGTACGGACAGCAAAAAAAAAAAAACGTGTTGCACTCTGGGAGTGCCGACAGAACTGAAGAGAAAATAGCAGAACCACACACACAGTTCACACCACGTCAGTCTGGCCCCGTGCTAAGTACCTGAAGGACTTGTGTTACGGGTACCAGACAACGGAAATATATTCTTTGAAAATGTTTTGTTCTGTCGGCGGGATTCGAACCCGCGACCAACAGCCCACCAACTGAGCCACAGAGGTCGTCTAATTGTAGAATCCTCTCCACTCTTCAACATTTTTTTTCGTCACTTTTAATCTCCTAATCTATTACAAAAACTGCGCAACGTCGCTAAAACAGATTTCTCTCCAAAAAAATTATTTAGCACCCGACGTCTGTCTGTCTGTCTGCATGTGCATATTTTACCGTTTTTGGTTTAGTTTCTACTTTTTAGGTTCGTAAGCTGACATGATCGAGAGTGTTCCTATACTGTACTCGGCGAAACATGGCTGTAGCGGTCATTGACTTTGTCAAAAACTTGTCATTTTCTATACAAAGCCGCGATTGACAACATCTGACACTTCATTGTCAATCGCGGTTTATATGTATAGAAAATGACAAGTTTTTGACAAGGAGTCAATGACCGCTACCACCATGTTTCGCCGAGTACAGCATAGTTACTATAGTTTATCATCATCAGCTCGCTCTCTGTTGAAAAATACGGGGTTTATCTAGTTGATGGAAAACAACTTTCAGTGGTATGATCGCTCCAATATTAGGCGTAAACTTTTTTTTAACCGACTTCCAAAAAGGAGGAGGTTTCTCAATTCGACCGAATATATGTTCTTTTTTTAACTCCCGACAAAAAAAGGGGTGTTATAAGTTTGACGTGTCTGTCTGTCTGTTTGTCTGTGTGTGTATATGTCCGTGGCATCGTAGCATCCAAACGGGTAGACCGATTTTGATCTAGTTTTTTTTGTTTGAAAGCTGACATGATCGAGAGTGTTCTTAGCTATAGTTCATCATCATCAGCCTGCTCATTGCTGGAAAATCGCGATTTACCTGGTTCGTGAAAGGCCGCTAAGCAACTTGCAGTCGTTTGATGAGTTTTATATTTTGCATTCTAGTTCGTGATATTTATTAATTACATAAACATTAATGGAAAGTTGACCTGGTGCTGCAGCATCACCTGGTAATCAATAGGATACCCAACTCCTCACCAACTTAGAGCAGGGGTTTCGTGTTTGGGCTCATTTTAATTGCGACAACCAGTAAGACGTAGATAAACACTAAATATTTGCATGCTGCTGCTGCAGCATCACCTGGATTCTATAGGAGCCGAGCCGTATGATTTATGAACCCAGAGTGGAGGTTTTATGTTTGGGTTTATATTAACGGCCTCTTTTCGATATTCAAAGGTAATCATGGGGATATGATCCTGCTGATAGGAATTATTCTGTAACCAACACAAGTTTAAAAAGCATGAAATAAAATTAAATTAAGAAATTTAAAAATCCCCCGCCAAAAACTTAAAAAAGTAATGAAATAATATTTACTGACTTTAAGTTCAAATAATTCCTAAGTGTAAAGTAATATTTTAGTCCATAATTGTTGTCAAGGTGTGTCGGGGGACCGCTAATGTAGATGTTTGATTTCACATAACATTATAGTTTAAGGGTCAGTTCACAACGAACCGAATCGAGACAATCAGTGACTTGGCGATACAAAATGCAAAAGTCGCTGTTGGCGGTCCCCCGACACATCGTGACAACAATGATGGACTAAAATATTACTTTACACTTAGGAATTATTTGAACTTAAAGTCAGTAAATAGTATTTCATTACTTTTTAAAGTTTTTGGCGGGAGATTTTTAAATTTCTTAATTTAATTTTTATGTTTGTTCGCGAATAACTCCGCCGTTTGTGAACCGATTTTCAAAATTCTTTTTTGAAGTGAAAACTTCTTTAGCGTCGTTGAGCACTTTTGTGGGATGGGTAAAAACTGTGAAACTCTCGTCAGATTTTCGTGTTGATCGAAAAACCATAGAAAAACCGTAAGACGGTTGGAGAGTAGTGTTTTGTGTCGAACTCGAACTCGAACTCGAAAACTCGAAAACTCGAACTCGAAAACTCGAACTCGAACTCGAATTGAAAGGGTTTCGATTAATTAAAAAAAACGATTATTTAAAAATCGATTTTCATAAAAAAATGGGCTAAAAATTTAATTGATTGTAAGGGTTTCGATTAATAAAAAAAATAGATTTTTTAATAATCGATTTTCATAAAAAATGGGTTAAAATAAAAAAGACGGGTTGCACTCTGGGAGTGCCGGCAGAAGTGAAAACTTGATTATTAACGTTGTGCATTATTTTTTTAACCCATTTTTATGAAAATCGATTTAAAAAAAAAAAAAAAAAACGATCGTTTTAATTAATTAATCGAAACCCTTACAATCGATTAAAAAATCGGTTGTCTGTAAAGTCGGTTTACTGACGATAGTTGAACGTGACAACGTCATAGCCTTAACCCCTCAGTTCCGGGAAAAATCTATGCAAAAAAGTTGGCAGGTCAAACCAAACTTCGTCATACAAAAGTATTCTCTAAGTCATCGAAATACGTAATATACCGTAACCGTAAGGCCCAGGTGGGCCTTACGGTTGTTGAGAGACTTGAGAGTGTAAATGGAACGCCTCAGAGCTGTCAGCGATGTAACGCCGCATGAACTGTCATGTTTTTCGGGCGCGCACCCCATATCGAATTATAAGACGTTATCACGTCAAAAACTCAAAGCAGATATGTTACTACCGCGCGCGCTGTGAAGCTTCAAATACGACCCAATTGGGTCGTCTTTTATTTAGTCTGTCTCTTTTATGTAAATGGCATTTCGTATCTTTTGTTTCACTTATCTGTCAAATTTGTCAATGTTGTTCGGAAGAGATTTAAACCGGAAAACAGTATGAATGTAACAGATCTGTTTATGTAGAATATCATTGTATTTCACAAACAAATTAGTCCACAAAAAATTGCCTATGATCCTTCACGTAGTCTACTTCTTATCTGACTCAAATACCAGAAAAATTGCTCTAGTAGTTCGTGAGATAAGCCCTTTCAAAATAATTTCACCCGTTTTTACCACATTTTCCACTATATCTTCGCTCCTATTTGTCTTAGCGTGATAAAATATAGCCTATAGCCTTTCTCGATAAATGGGCTATCTAACACTGAAATAATTTTTCAAATCGGACCAGTACTTCCTGAGATTAGCGCGTTCAAATAAGCCCTTTCAAATATTTTCCCCCGTTTTTTTCCACATTTTCTTCTATTTCTTCACTCCTATTAGTCTTAGCGTGATAAAATATAGCCTATACCTATAGCCTTCCTCGATAAATGGACTATCTAACATTGAAAGAATTTTTCAAATCGGACCAGTAGTTCCTGAGATTAGCGCGTTCAAACAAACAAACTAACAAACGCTTCCACTTTATAATATTAGTATAGATTAGTAAAGATGATGCGGGAACCGTACATTTTTTCGGGATAAAAAGTATCCTATGTCTAATCGAAAAAAAAAGCTGCTGTCAGACAGACTGTCAGTCATGTACATTTCTGCTTAGCACAATTTTCCCCGACTGTACATTTCTGCTAAACAACTCATTTCCCCGACTGTACATATCTGCTAAACAACTCATTTCCCCGACTGTACATTTCTGCTTAGCACAATTTTCCCCGACTGTACATTTCTGCTAAATAACTCATTTCCCCGACTGTACATTTCTGCTTAGCACAATTTTCCCCGACTGTACATTTCTGCTAAACAACTCATTTCCCCGACTGTACATTTCTGCTTAGCACAATTTTCCCCGACTGTACATTTCTGCTAAACAACTCATTTCCCCGACTGTACATTTCTGCTTAGCACAATTTTCCCCGACTGTACATTTCTGCTGAGCAACTCATTTCCCCGACTGTACATTTCTGCTAAACAACTCATTTCCCCGACTGTACATTTCTGCTTAGCACAATTTTCCCCGACTGTACATTTCTGCTGAACAACTCATTTCCCCGACTGTACATTTCGTTCGAGTTCGAGTTCGACACAAAACACTACTCTCCAACCGTCTTACGCGTTTTGTATGGTTTTTCGATCAACACGAAAATCTGGCGCGAGTTTCACAGTTTTTACCCATCCCACAAAAGTGCTCAACGCCGCTAAAGAAGTTTTCACTTCAAAAATGCACAACGTTAATAATCAAGTTTTCACTTCTGCCGGCACTCCCGGAGTGCAACCCGTCTTTTTTGTTGTATAGGATATAGTCTGAATTTGATACCATGTTCCCAAACATGGTGACCTGATGATGGGATCCATGAGGAATCGAGGGAACTCCTCAAAATTTATATGGAAACATAATAAATGGTGATTTTAGTTTTATGAGAAGTATCCTAAGCATATGCTACCAAAACGCAGGATTTTGCACCAAGGTATACTATGGTTCCGAAGATACTAAGAGAACTCCGGATTCCTTATAGATACAAGTTTGGGGGTTTAGGCGCTGTTTTAAAAACTGACAGCATATGCTACTATGCAAATTACATTCATCTTCTCCCTTAAATTACCTAGCACGTGTTCGCTTCGATTTTTTTAAATGTTTAGTTTAAAATTATTTACTTGATATTTAGTGAGTGTGACTCTTAACAAATTGTAATAAGTAGAATGCTATGGTTTACTAGGTAACTAAAAAGAGTGAAATTATTATTTGTAACAAAAAATTAAAACTGAAGTGAGCACGGTCCTCGCGTCGTTGCGAGGTGAATCGCTTGCCCGACTTTCAGTTTAGAAGGTGCAAAGGAGAATCTTGTAAAATAACGCACTCGATGTTCAAGATGAATTATTATAATCTCATGACAAAATCTATCAAAAGGTAAACAAGTCAAAATACCATAAACTAAAGAGTACAAAATAATATAAAAAAGGTTTTTATAAAAGAAATTTAGATATGTACACTACATCACCCCCCTCCAGAGACCGTCAAGGGCGATAATAGTCAGTAAACATGACCGAAGGTAGAATCTTTAAGTCTTGTCGCTTAAGTCGCCAGAGTTCCTGTGAGTCGGAACTGTTGCAGTGAGTCCCAGTGAGTCGGAACTGTAAGCTGCTGCACGGGATCCAGTGAGTCGGATAGCTGCCGTGCGGGGCCGATGCTACGTGCTGACCAGGAGAGATGTGCTCTGCTTGCTGACCGGTCGGTGTAGTGAGAAAGCCCGTTGATGCCGATGCGGAGTCGTCCAGGACGCGGTACATTGCGGCTAGTGGACGAGATACCCGATGAGGCGATGCTGGCTGACGCGGTGCGAAGGGGCGGGGAGTGATGGTGATGAAGATGGCGTGTATGGTCACCGATGTCTTGCGCCGTCTCCTTGTTCGCTGGTTACATTCTCCTTCAGATTCTCCATCCTGTGTTCCTTCCGGGGTCACCAATGAAGTGAGCACGGTCCTCGCGTCGTTGCGAGGTGAATCGCTTGCCCGACTTTCAGTTTAGAAGGTGCAAAGGAGAATCTTGTAAAATAACGCACTCGATGTTCAAGATGAATTATTATAATCTCATGACAAAATCTATCAAAAGGTAAACAAGTCAAAATACCATAAACTAAAGAGTACAAAATAATATAAAAAAGGTTTTTATAAAAGAAATTTAGATATGTACACTACAAAACCGACTTCCAAGGTAAAAACAATAATAACATCCTTATAATGTGAACTAAAAAGTATTAAATAATTTTTCCTATCTAATAGTGCCTTTTTCCGAATTCGGCTAAATCTCAACAGCTATTTCTGTACTCAATCTTCATCATTTTGAAGTCGGTACTAGTTCCAAATGTTTCAAATATTCTGTCAGAGAAAGATTCAGCTGTATCTGGTACCGACTTCAAAATGATGAAGATTGAGTACAGAAATAGCTGTTGAGGTTTAGCCGAATTCGGAAAAAGGCACTATTAGATAGGAAAAATTATTTAATACTTTTTAGTTCATATTATAAGGATGTTATTATTGTTTTTACATTGGAAGTCGGTTTTAATTTTTTTTAAAAATAATAATTTGTTTTTTTTAATTTTTTTTTGCTGACGCTACTCGCGCTTATCGCAATTACTTAATGTGGCGTTTACATTATGTGCTCGAGCTTATGTAACGTAGTTTGATGGTCGTCATGCTCTGTTTGACCACTAAAATGGATACCATCGATGAAATGTAAACACTGAGACATATTTTTTGACGACCTCTGTGGCTCAGTGGTGAGCGCGTTGGTAGCTCAAGCCGGGGGTCGCGGGTTCGAATCCCGCCGACGGAACAAAAAGTTTTTTCAGAGTTCCTGGGTCTGGATGTGTATTATATACGTGTATGATACAATAAAAATCTTAAATATATGTATAGTATAAAAGTATTAAATATATTTCCGTTGTCTGGTACCCGTAACACAAGTCCTTCAGGTACTTAGCACGGGGCCAGACTGACGTGGTGTGAAGCGTCCATAGATAATAATATTATATTATAAGACGAAACTGGAGGTTTGACCTATTTTTACCCGACTACGGCGAAGCAAAAAGGAGGGTTATGATTTTGACAGGCTATGTATGTATGTATGTATGTTCATCGGTTCCCTCGTAACTTCTAAACTACTTATCAGAATTCGACAAATGACATATCATTAGAAGCGTCTTAATTGTCTGCTGGTTATAGGCTACAAGACGTCACGTTAAATTGACCTTAGCGCCATCTAGGGGGCATAAAGGTAAGAACAAAAAAAAAACAGGTTGCACTCCGGGAGTGCCGGCAGAAGTGAAAACTTGATTATTAACGTTGTGCATTTTTTTTAACCCATTTTTTATGAAAATCGATTATTAAAAAATCGATTTTTTTAATTAATCGAAACCCTTACAATCGATTAAATTTTTAACCCATTTTTTATGAAAATTGATTTTTAACAAATCGTTTTTTTAGGGTTCCGTACCCAAAGGGTAAAAACGGGACCCTATTACTGAGACTTCGATGTCTGTCCGTCTGTCCGTCTGTCTGTCTGTCCGTCTGTCTCCAGGCTGTAACTCAAGAACGGTAATAGCTAGAGAGTTGAAATTTTCACAGATTATGTATTTCTATTGCCGCTATAACAACAAATACTAAAAACAAAATAAATTAAATATTTAAAGGGGGCTCCCATACAACAAACGTAAATTTTTTGCTATTTTTCGCTCGGTATCAATGATGACAACAGGTGCCTACCTAATACATCTGAGTATTTTATGTACATTTCAAGTGCCTACTTGAAATGTACATAAAATACTCAGATGTATTTATACTTTAATAATTAATAATAAAATTTAAATAAAATAAATAATTAAGGGGGGCTTCCATACAAAAAACTCAAATTTTTACTATTTTTGCTCTATAATGGTACGGTACCCTTCGTGCGCGAGTCCAACTCGCACTTGGCCGATTTTTTAATTAATCGAAACCCTTACAATTCGAATTCGAGTTTTCGAGTTTTCGAGTTTTCGATTTTTCGAGTTTTAGAGTTTTCGAGTTTTCGAGTTTTCGAGTTTTCGAGTTTTCGAGTTTTCGAGTTTTCGAGTTTTCGAGTTTTCGAGTTTTCGAGTTTTCGAGTTCGAGTTCGAGTTCGAGTTCGAGTTCGACACAAAACACTACTCTCCAACCGTCTTACGATTTTTCTATGGTTTTTCGATCAACACGAAAATCTGACGCGAGTTTCACAGTTTTTACCCATCCCACAAAAGTGCTCAACGCCGCTAAAAATTTCACTTCAAAAATTTTTTTTTCTGACGGTGTCGTGTGGGGTATTAAATGAAAGAGCTTTGTTAGCATATTTCAAATATGTAAGCATTATTAGATATTTCTCTCGGGTTTGCCTGCAATCACCTGATAATTGCAAGATTTCATAAAATGAGTCAATACAACAGAAACAATTAATAATAATTATCCTCGATAATTTGAGGAATTGTAATGGTTAAGAAATTTATTGAGCGAATCGCAGCCCCAAAATAGTGAAATAAAAATAAAATTTAAAAAACTACTAGACTACTAAAACACTCTCTAAAAAGTTCGAAACAAGAAAATAGTAATGGAAGTTTAAAGGATAGTCGTGGTCGTATGCCACAGGTAGGTACTGTAGCAAAACAGATAATAATATTATTTTTTAACAAAAAATTGAACCCGACTTCCAAGGAAAAACCAATATTCTTAAAATAACCTAAAAAGTATGAAATAATTCTTATTCTTCATTAGTGTCTTTTTCAAAATTCGACTAAATCTCAACGAATTCTGTACTCAATTTTCATTCTTTTGAAGTCGGTACCAGCCCAGAACTGAGATACTTGATATAGAACTTAGCCAGTACCGACTTCAAAAGAATGTAAATTGAGTACAGAATTCGTTCAGATTTAGTCGAATTTTGAAAAAGACACTAATGAAGAATAAGAATTATTTCATACTTTTTAGGTTATTTTAAGAATATTGTTTTTTCCTTGGAAGTCGGGTTCAATTTTTTGTTAAAAAATAATAATTTTACTCTTTTTAGTTATCTACAAGACAAGGCTTTTTGCATAGATAACCACTACGAATATTAACTATCCATATTATTATATTACTGTAAGCGAAATTGTGGCAAATGCTTGGAGTTATCGAAGCGATGCTGCAATTTTCAAACTTTTATCTTCAAAGGTTCAGGAGCTCTGTTCAGTGCCCTTGGACCAAGAGACCTTCGTATGAAATTTCTCTTATTCGTAATATGTATAGTATGTTAAAGTAGAAACAACATTTTAACCACTGAGTGTTTTGATAAATTACAATGATTTCCCTTGATTGCCCATAGATCCCATCATCAGCTCACCACTTTCGTGATTGTTATACAAAATTAAGATTATTTCCTGTACGACAACACGAGAATTTTGAAAATCGGTCCACAAACAGCGAAATAATCATCGAAAACATCTGCTTCGATGCAAAATATCACGAAAAGTACCAATAATTGGGTCATAGTGTGATGACCCATGGTATAATTATGGTTGTGATGATGATGATCAATCAAATTGATGTGTTGGCTTATGCTTTCAGTTGTTTAAACAACCTGTATCTATAAGGATTCAAAAGTTCTGCTTGGTACCTTCGGATCCAGGGTATAACCTGGTGCGAAGTCTTACTTTTTGGTAGCATTTACCTCGAATGCTTCAGAAAAAATCAAAATCACTATATGTTTCCATACAAATTTCAAGGAGTCCCCTCAATTCCTCATGGATTCCATCATCAGATCACCAACCAACCTCGGATTCAACCCTGTACAAAAAAAAAAAAAAAACAGACGAACATATAACCTCCTCCTTTTTGGAAGTCGGTTAAAAATTAAAAGGGCATACGACCACGGCTATCCTTTACTATTTTCTTGTTTCGAACTTTTTAGAGAGTGTTTTAGTAGTCGGGTTTTTTTTTTAAATTTTATTTTTATGATGACATCTTTTTTGGGTGCTGAACCACAGAATATATATTAGTAGTACCAATTAGGCTTAAAATATCGGGACCCTATTACTAAGACTTCGATGTCTGTCCGTCCGTCCGTCTGTCTGTCTTCAGGCTGTATCTCATGAACCGCGATAGCTAAACTTCTGAAATTTCACAGATTATGTATTGCACTGGCTGTCATAACAACAAAATATACAAAAAAAAGACGGGTTGCACTCCGGGAGTGCCGGCAGAAGTGAAAACTTGATTATTAACGTTGTGCATTTTTTTAACTCATTTTTTATGAAAATCGATTATTAAAAAATCGATTTTTTTAATTAATCGAAACCCTTACAATCGATTCGAGTTTGAGTTCGAGTTCGAGTTCAACACAAAACACTACTCTCCAACCGTCTTACGGTTTTTCCAAGGTTTTTCGATCAGCACGAGAATCTGACGCGAGTTTCACAGTTTTTACTCATCCCACAAAAGTGCTCAACGCCGCTAAAGAAGTTTTCACTTCAAAAATTGTTGACACTGTGTTTTTTCCAGCAAACATTTCATTAACGTTTTTTTAAGACGTATGTGCAGGACAACGCCTGGTGGGTGCACTAGTTAACTTACATTAATCGTCGTTCTGCAAATCGTTCTTGTGTGTCAGAACCTTAAATCTAAGAGGTATTGAATTGTTAATCTTGAATTAAATCGAAGGTTTGAGCATTCACATAACGTGTATAATGTACCTTCATACTTCATGCGGCTACGCGGTGGTTTTTTAAAGTGGAACCTTGCTTAGCGAATGGATTTAAAAATATGTGAACCTGATCAGATATTGTATATTGTGGCATATTTTAGTTTCCTCTTCATTGGTATTCCATAGTAATATTATTTTTAAAGGCTGTTTATCAATCAGTTACCCCATGCCATAACCGTTGAACCGATAAAGTTATGGATTTCAATTCAATCTTAAAAATAATATCTAATTATGTCTAGTCCAACTGAGTACTATTTTTAAGTTAATTAAAGAACAAATCATAACAAAATGCAATCAATAATCGCGTTCAGTGTGAAGATCTCTAACTAACGTAACGATATGAACAATATTATGGGAACGAGTCACAAAGAGTATTGAAAGTGGGTTTTTGTACGGTTTACGCGGGTTCGTGGGATCTAGTTACGTGAATTAGTTGAATAAGAACTAAGAATAGTTAAGTCTGGACAGTATAGACTTGCGTTCTGTCGAGTTCAAGAAATATAATTAGAAAAAAGTAGGTACTCATTTGAAGACATGAGTGGATAAAGACGGTAAAGTCAATTAATTAAGTTGTTCTTGCTAAAACTGTGTAAAATTGTGTGAAAAATTATTTCTTCATGAAAGTCTTGAAAAAATTGTCTTGTAAATGAAAGTCATAGAACATATTATTATGTACTATGTAGTTTTTTTCACACCTTTTACATTATATTTATTATTTTATTTTATCAAACTTTGAAATAATAATATTATTAATGTAACTTCACACCTAGAATTATTAAGTAGATAATAACCTAGACATTCATGCTCCTAGCTCTAGGGATTTGTTTCACATGGACAATGCTTTCTAACTTTCAATTTCGTATGTATGGATGGTTGTAAATTTGATGTTATAATTTTAATAACAGTTAAAAAATATAGCTAGCTAAATGTTGCCCGCAACTCCGTTGCGCCGAAAATCACGCGGGAACCGTACATTTTCCGGGATAAAAAGTATTCAATATCCTTTCCCGGGACTCAAAGTACCCAGCAAAATCTGTTCAGTGGTTTGGGTGTGAAGAGACAGACAGACAGACGCACTTTCGCATTTATAACATTAGTATGGAAGCAAGGATGGATAATAATAATTTAAATCAAATAGATACACATTTTTTGTAAACTTAAAAGCTTCCGTGTTTAGTGTGAAGTTCCTTTACAATACAGCCTTGAAATAAATTAACATCACGACCAAATTATGTTATAGTTAATTTAATTAGTTAAGTATTGTTAACAAAATGTATTTAAATATTGATAAAGATATTTTTTCTGCAGCCTTAGCATGGTCCACTATAGAAGCGGTTTCTTTCTACAAAAGAATAAACAAAGTGACAGTTAGACACAATTTTGTCACTAAAGTCTATCAGTATGTTCATTGTTTCTAAAGCCTGCTATACTATACCATAGTATTGGTCCATTTTCTTAGTCTGTGATGTGCGGGCGGTGTGCCATACACAGGTCACAGACAAGAGGATTTTGTATAGTTATTCGCAGTTTAAGTAATATGTTAATTAAAAAAAACTGCAGCTAATTAAAATTTGAAAGCTAAGAACTCCTTTTCAACCTATACGTAGGGGCGTCCATAAGTTACGTGAGGAGATTTTGTGTTTTGACCCCCTGACCCCTTCCCCTTGATTTGAAAATTCTTACTCTAAAATTGACAAATATTATTAAAATATATTTAAAATTTCATGAATGAAGAGATTTAGTGAGATTTGGAGCATTCCAGAAAATATTCCTCCTTTTGTGCAAGTTAATTATTAAGATGAACAGAAGTGCATGATGTCACTATGTCAAATTGCAAAATATATTTTAATATCCAATTTCTGAGGCTTTTAACAGAAGCATATTTAATTAATAGCGTTTCTTTTAATAAATTTACTTCTGTTAAAACCCTTATAAACCGTAGGTACATGAGTGGGATTTATTTTAAATCTCCCTTATGAAAATCGGTTTAAAGTTAAGAGCCTATCGTATGAAGTACTAAAATTACATAAATATTATTAACTGTTCGAATGACTCCGCAAATTCAAACTGTGCCACTTTCTTGTTCGATATTCGAATTTAAATATCGAACGTTACCGGTTGACATGACACGCACGTGACGTAACCGTTCCGGTTTCAATTCAGAACGATTTATTTCCATTTCCGAATTTCCGCAAGTTGTTAATGGCCTATTGAAGTGAAAACTTCATTAGCGCTATTGTCTAAATTATTGGGATGCGTAAAAATATTGAACTCGCGTCAGAAGGAGTCAGGACACGTGGCCTGATCGAAAATTTGTAAAATGTATGAAAAATAAATCGATAGAGCGGCATTGGAGAGTTAGTAATATCCCCCTTTGTAAAGTAAATATATGCCTATTTCTGCTTCCTTTTTCTCAGTTTTTTGCCTATTTGCTATAAAATGGTACGGAACCCTTCGTGCGTGAGTCTGACTCGCACTTAGCCGATTTACCTGAGCATTTATTTAAGAACTAGATCTGCGGTTCATTTTACCATCCTAATATTTGCAGGTCATGAAACATTTTTTTTTGCGGAAAAATAGTTCCTGGAACAAATTTCGATGCAACGGAGTTGCAGGTGTCATAACTAGTACTAGTACTCTACATAGTAATATTATAGGAAAAGTTATACAAGGTGTAACAATAGTAAGCCATAATAATTTAGGGTGTGTATGTTTTCCTTGTAGAGAGTTCACTGTGAAAGTAGCAGCTCTGAAAGACTATTTTTTTCACTTTTATATGGGAATTTTGATGACCCTGGGGCGCTTGCCCATAAAAATCACAAAAAAATTAGTCTTTCAGCGCTGCTACTTTCGCAGTGAACTCCCTACAAGGAACACGTACACACCCTAAAGTATTGTCACTTAGTTTTGTTACATTCTGTATAGGAACAACAGCTATAGAGTGCGATGCAACTTTCTGTAGGTCACTTGTTCAAGGAGCACAACTTTCGTGATGCGCAGCTGGATCCTCGCCCGCTTCTGTCATCACCACCATCATTATCATCTTCAAATGTCAAGATGGCCTCAAAATTAGAAAAAATTGGGGCACTTTATTTCAGATTTGAAGATGAAGAAAAGAATAGCGTTTTGCAATATTATTAATCGATACACGTGTGTGTTTTGTGCTGAAACCACTGAAACAATTTTGATGGAAATTGGTATGGATATCATTAAAGACCCGAAAAGGTCATAGGATATTTGTTTTCGCGACAAAATGTATGGTCACCGCGCTTTTTACGAAGTAAACTATTGAATCTATTTATTATATTATACGGCTTTGAAATTTTTGCTCTACTTAAGCAAGTTTTCAAGCAAAATGCACGGTTACCTCAATATAAAGCTCTAAGCTTTAAAGCTCAAAAGTCAAGTCATATGGCATACTATAGTATGTCAAGGTAGGCGGGATTTTGCATTACACCAACACAATCTGGTCCTGCCGCCTGCGCATTTAGTGCCGGCTTCGGCTTTTTTCGGCTTTGGCCACTATCGGATTCGGCTTCGCGCACTTTCGGCTTCAAGTCCTTTCGGCTTAAAATTAGGTCACTTTAATCTATAGCTACTTTCGGCCAAAATAATTATGTTCAGCTTAACCATGTATGGTGTACCCGTGTACCTAATATACCTATTGCTTTGACCATGTATCTAAAGGTTTTCTGAAAAAAATATTTTCTAAATAATCGGCCAAGTGCGAGCCGGACTCGCGCACGAAGGGTTCCGTACCGTTAGAGAGCAAAAATAGGCTAAAATAGTGTTTTTTGTATGGGAGCCCCCCTTAAATTTTTATTTTACTTTAATATTATTATTATTTATTGACGTAGACATACAATAAGGGCCTTCGTGAAAATATCATGTGCCTAACTGTTGCCATTACTGATATAGAGCAAAAAAGGCCGAAAAAATCACGTTTGTTGTATGGGAGCCACCCTTAAATATTAATTTTATTTTGTTTTTAGTATTTGTTGTTATAGCGGCAACCAAATTACACAATCTGTGAAAATTTCAGAAGTCTAGCTATAGCGGTTCTTGAGTTACAGCCTGGAGACAGACAGACGGACGGACGGACGGACGGACGGACGGACAGACATCGAAGTCTTAGTAATAGGGTCCCGTTTTTACCCTTTGGGTACGGAACCCTAAAAACGAACTTCAAAAGATAAATTAAGTTTTTTATGAATACGCCGCCGTTTTTAGGGTTCCGTACCCAAAGGGTAAAAACGGGACCCTATTACTGAGACTTCGATGTCTGTCCGTCTGTCCGTCTGTCTGTCCGTCTGTCTCCAGGCTGTAACTCAAGAACGGTAATAGCTAGAGAGTTGAAATTTTCCCAGATTATGTATTTCTGTTGCCGCTATAACAACAAATACTAAAAACAAAATAAATTAAATATTTAAGGGGGGCTCCCATACAACAAACGTAATTTTTCAAACATTTTTTGCTCGGTATCAACGATGACAACAAGTAGGCACTTGGAATTTTCACAAAAGCCTTAATTATATGTGTACTTTAATAATTAAAAATAATATTTAAATAAAATAATAATTTAAGGGGGGCTCCCATACAAAAAACGCAATTTTTGGCCTATTTTTGCTCTATAACGGTACGGAACCCTTCGTGCGCGAGTCCGACTCGCACTTGGCCGATTATTTATAACTAGATGATGCCCGCAACTTCGTTGCGCCAAAACTCGTTTATCGCGCGGGAACCGTACATTTTTCCGGGATAAAAAGTATCCTATGTCCTTGCCCGGGACTCAATGTATCTCCATACCAAATTTCAGCAAAATCGGTTCAGCGGTTCGGGCGTGAAGAGGTAACAGACAGACAGACAGACAGACAGACGGACAGACAGACAGACACACTTTCGCATTTATAATATTAGTATGGATATCTTTATACTGCAGAGTGCAGTCCCACTGAAAACTGGTGTGAAATTACACATTTCGGCTTTTAAGGCAAATGAGCAAATGGATCATCGTCTGCAATACTGAAGAAGTCAAAAAGAGCCGAAATTTTATGTATACCGTTGTAAATTGTAATCTATAATATATGTTACGCTCAAAGACCGAAAACGCTCACTGAGCGAAAAAATGGCTCACAACACGTTGTGGTTAAAGTGAAACGGCCACGACGCGAAATTCGTGTCGTGGCCCTAATGAAAACGGCCACGACGCGTTCTGGTAATCACAGAAATACCACATAGCGAAATTCGTGTCGTGGCTGACGTGCTATTCGACCACAACGCGTTGTGGTAATCGTGAACGCCATGACGCGTTCTGAGCATTTAAAGACAGCCACGACGCGAATCCGTGTTGTGGCCCTAATGAAAACTGCCACGACGCGTTCTGAAACCAGGCCAGTTACGCAGGAGTAATTTTATAGCGCCCAAGTGTGTGCGCAATACACAAGAGCTCTATGGTTTCAATGAAACCAGGCCAGTTACGCAGGAGTAATTTTATAGTGCCCAAGTGTGTGCGCAATACACAAGAGCACCCATAGTGGGTTTCAATGAAACTGGGCCAGTTACGCAGGAGTTATTTTATAGTGCCCAAGTGTGTGTGCAATTCACAAGAGCACTCTGGTTTCAATGAAATCAGGTCAGTTAAGGACGAGTTATTTTATAGTGCCCAAGTGTGTGCGCAATACACAAGAGCACTCTGGTTTCAATGAAACCAGGCCAGTTAAGCACGAGTTATTTTATAGTGCCCAAGTGTGTGCGCAATACACCAGAGTGCTCTTGTGTATTGCGCACACACTTGGGCGCTATAAAATTACTCCTGCGTAACTGGCCTTGTTTCAGAACGCGTCGTGGTCGTTTTCATTAGGGCCACAACACGGATTCGCGTCGTGGCTGTCTTTAAATGCTCAGAACGCGTCATGGCTTTCTCGATTACCACAACGCGTTGTGGTCGAATAGCACGTCAGCCACGACACGAATTTCGCTATGTGGTATTTCTGTGATTACCAGAACGCGTCGTGGCCGTTTTCATATAAGGGCCACGACGCGAATTTCGCGTCGTGGCCGTTTCACTATAACCACAACGCGTTGTGAGCCATTTTTTCGCTCAATGAGCGTTTTCGGTCTTTGAGCGTAACATATAAAAATGGATTTTCAAATGTGTTAGTCGCGCTAAAACTCGAAAACGGCTGAACGGATTGGGCTGATTTTAGTCTTAAAATATTCGTAGACTAGCGACCCGCCCCGGCGTCGCACGGGTATAAAATATATAGCCACTGAAAAAATGATTAAAATCAATAGCCTATGATCTACTTCTTATGTGTGCCAAATAATGCAAATAACATAAAAATTGCTCCAGTAGTTCGCGAGATAATTTTCCCTCGTTTCAAATAATACCCAACGTTTTATCCACATACTCCTATTAGTCTTAGCGTAATAAAATATAGCCTATAGCCTTCCTCGATAAATGAGATATTTATCACTGAAATAATTTTTCAAATCGGACCAGTAGTTCCTGAGATTAGCACGTTCAAATAAGCCCTTTCATACAATTTCCCCCGTTTTTTCCACATTTTCCTCTATTTCCACGCTCCTATTAGTCTTAGCGTTATAAAATACAGCCTATAACCTTCCTCGATAAATGGGCTATCTAACACTGAAAGAATCATCAAAATCCGTTGCGTAGTTTTAAAGATTAAAGGGAACAAAGGGACACGAGGGAAAAAAAGCGACTTAGTTTTATAATAAGTATAGAAGTCCAGGGAAGGTTTTAAAGTGACACGAAGTTCACCGGGACAGCTGCTAGTATCATATAAGTTTGTGTTACATTTATACTAAGAAAGAAAAGTTTAATTACCGAGTGTAACTTTTTTAGGAATGACAATAACAATTAACCGGCTAAACAAACGCGGTTAATGTCCATAATTAATAAGGCTCGTCCATAAATTACGCGAAAAAAAAGTGTTTTTACCCCCTTCCGCGAGTGAGATTTGGTTAGAATTGTCCCCCTCACCCCCTAAATCCCTTACGTAATATATGGACGCCCCCTAATCTCAGAAGAAAATTATTAGAATGATAATCAATCAAGCTTGCGCAAAGTTATTAGGAAGTCGTTATCAACAAGGTCTAAATATTTCTAGCATGGCTTTTGCAACTTGGCATAATAATAAAAAAGTTTGCAAATTTTTGCACAACTTAATTTATATTCTATAGCTTATTGCCAGATAGCCGAAAAGCTTAAATATTGGTATTTTTTGCGAAGCTTTTAGTTTGGCAATAAAATATTAAAAGTTAATTCTACTAAAATTTAAAATCTGAAATTTTCAACCGATGTAGGTAAAGGGCTTTTGAGGTAGGTAGACTTTTTATTTTATTTTAAACACAGCTAAATCAAATTCCAAAAAATAATAAACTTACTTACATTTTTAAAAATCCGAAATTGGCACAATCATTTGCATTTATCACTTGCACGTAAAAAAAATTATGTGTCAAATTTGAAAATGGAATGAGCTTGCGCGCCAAACACAAGTAGTACACTGTCGCTTTCAAGATGGTAGAATAGTTTTTATGTTTTGTGCGTGGAGTGGGTACGAATTTACGTATCATACATTGCGCGTTTACATTGGTAACTAAAGTTTCATATCACTTAAAAGCAGCAATGCATACTTAATTTAAGCTTAACAAAATTATCGTCAAATCTAAAATGCCTGTTAGGGTCCGTACTCCGTACCCAATAGATGCCAAGACTGTGTCAGGCTTATAAGGAGGGTTATCATACAGGAAAAACTTCTTACTCGCATAATCTACAGGGTATCACAAAAATAAGTGATAATACTTTAGGGTCTGTACGTGTTCTTTGTAGAGAGTTCACTGTGAAAGTACCAGCGCTGTAAGACCAAATTTTTTTCCCTTTTGTATGGGGATTGGGGAAACTCGTGACGCTCGGGCCCTTGCCCATACAAAAGTGAAAAAAATTTTTCGTCTTTCAGAGGTGCTACTTTCACAGGAATGTATTCTCTACAAGGAACACGTACACACCCTAAAGTATTATCACTTATTTTTAACCGATTTCCAGAAAGGAGGAGGTTATATGTTCGTCTGTTTATATATTTTTTTTGTATGTTCAACCATAACTTCGCCGTTTATGGACCGATTTTCATGATTCTTTTGTTGTTGTACAGGGTTGAATTCGAGGTTGGTACCATGTTCACAAAAGTGGTGATCTGATGATGGGATCCATAAGAAATCGAGGGGACTCCTTGAAATTTATATCGGAACATATGGTGATTTTGATTTTTTCTGAAGTATTTCAGGCATATACTACCAAAAAGTAAGATTTTGTACCAGGATATACCCTGGTTCTGAAGGTACCAAACAGAACTTTTGAATCCTTATAGATACAAGTTTGAGGATTTTGGCTTTATTTTAACTACTCCAAGCAAAAGCTACATTATTTCTGCTGAACATAGGCTAAATATTATTTTGGAAAAAATAGGGTTTCGTAAGATATTTGGGTTTTTCGGACGCCAGGTGAAAAAAACAACCAGAAAAGTTACTTATTTTGCGTACGCTGCCGAAATTATAAAAGATAGAACCATAAATGTTCTAAGTAATTCTAGATCTTATAAATATCTACAAAAAAGTCCGCGACACACTGTACTTATCTATGTCGAGTGAGGCACAATAACCATTTTTTTATTTAAAAATCTTGAATTTTTTTGGACTACATTTAAACGCGTTTATTTTACTCATGCTATTAATCCCTATCAAAATAAATTATTTAATCACTAAGTATAGCTTATGTAGATAAAATTTGGTCTTTGAATCATTAAAATTGGACGTTTGGTTTTGAAATTATGGCGAAATTAAAATATTAAGATAGTGGGCGTCACCAAGCGGAGATGCGCGTGCGGGAAGGAAGACAATCTGTGCAGTGTGCACTGTGCACCCTTCGGATAATGACTGCGTCCGCGTCGTCGATGTCAGTGTCGGAGTCTGTGAATTGACCTGGGAATCATTTTGCTGACCGAGTCTTTCCTGTGTAGGCTTTTTGCAGCCGTATTGCATGTCCACGCGGGCGGAGCCGCGGGCGACCGCTAGTAATATGTACATTGTACAACTGACAACAAGCTATAATAATATAGCCTTGTCGTCTCATAATTATTATGTAACTAAAAAGGGTAAAATTATTATTTTTTAACAAAAAATTAAAACCGACTTCCAAGGTAAAAACAGAAGTAATACTTATTCATAATCTAAAAAGAATCAAATAATTCTTATTCCTTATTATAGTGCCGTCTTCAGACTTCGCCTAAACCTCAACTATATTTTCTGTACTCAATCTAAAAAAGGATCTCAGAACTTTTCCGGGCTGGTACCGACTTTAAAAGTACGAAGATTGAGTACAGAAAATATAGTTGAGGTTTAGGCGAAGTCTGAAGACGCCACTATAATATGGAATAAGAATTATTTGATTCTTTTTAGATTATGAATAAGTATTACTTTTGTTTTCACCTTGGAAGTCGATTTTAATTTTTTGTTAAAAAATAATAATTGTTACACACTGTCATATCACGCCAAGACCAATAGGAGCGAAGAAATAGAGGAAAATGTGTGTGGTATGGAGATACTTCGAGTCTCGGGAAAGGACATCTAAGGATACTTTTCATCCCGGAAAAATGTACGGCTCCCGCTCGATAAACGAGTTTTGGCGCAACGGAGTTGCGGACGTCATATCATTTTTATGAAATAAGTAAAGTACCTACTCTTTACTTAATACTCCTATAGTGGCGGACCTAGTACTATTCACTAATGGTATAAAAGTTAAAACCCATCGTGCTATAATTCAACTCGCACTTGACCGGTTTCTATTATAGACCTTTGTTTTGAAATTAGTGTTCTGTTGTCGTGCGAACTAATTAAATCTAATCTGATTTGGAACATCAAAATCCGTATCCGTAACACACACAATATAAACGCAAAAAAGTGTCTCTGTCCTTTACTTACGTTTACAGAATTTTGATGAAACCTGCTACTGACATACATACATTGAGATTTGAGTTCCAGGAAAGGACATGGGATCGTTTTTTTTTTTATGAAATAAGGGGGCAAACGAGCAAACGGGTCACCTGATGGAAAGCAACTTCCGTCGCCCATGGACACTCGCAGCGTCAGAAAAGGGGGGGGGGGGAGCTTTTGTGTCGGGGGCCCGTAGCATTTTGCCAGCCCTGTCACCCTATAGTTACGCCACTGCCTCGTGGTGTACTCTATGTTTGTGCCCAAAATACAAAAATCGCTCTAGTTGTTTGTAAGATTAGAGCGTTCAAACAATTATTCCCGTTTTTCCACATTTTCCTCTGATCCTTACCTCCTAAGATACGGTGTATATGTCATGTGGTGTTTAAATATCGCCTAAAGCCCAAACAGACAAACTTCCCAGATCTATAATACAAGTACATATTACTTATAGAAGTATAGATGATGATTAAGTATGGTCTACCGTCTACTGTATTATACTGTGATACTGACCTACTGGATTACGTTTAAAAACACTAAATCGTTAATTTGACTAAACTGTCACAGATGTCAGATTTATTTTGCCTCTGTCATGGCTCTTATTGCTAAATTTGTAAGGCTCATTATTAGAAACACTGTAGCAAAATAATTCTGAATGTATCTTAGAAAGTTTGTTAGTTGTTACATATTGGCATATTGGTAAGATATGGAACAATGGAGAGTGCGACTTGGTCGTACTTGGCCGGTATTCAAACCTCTCGCGCACGAAGGTCCCTATAACTTACTAGGTAAACCTAAATTGCACCTAAATTGTATATTGCTCTGGAACCATACATTTTCACAGAAAATAATCCGTGAAAATCACGGAACAAAATTAGCCTACGTCCTTTCTCGGAATTCAAATTAATATGTAAATTGTAAGTACTGTATATATTTCCATAGTACGGCATACCGCATACTACATCAAAACCGACTTAGCTTACGTGATGGGAGAACAGACAGACAAACTTTCGCTATTATTAAGCACATAGGTACAGACAGTCACAATAGACCTAACTACAGACAGTCAAGGCATGGAGTCAAAACTTCACATTTTGCAGTATTCAATTTGTATTAATTTTCTTTGATAATTTCGACGCTCTTTTCAACGGCTCGTTGGTCTAGGGGTATGATTTTCGCTTAGGGTGCGAGAGGTCCCGGGTTCAAATCCCGGACGAGCCCAAACACATTTTTTGTTTTTTTTTTACACTTTTTCCTTTTAATTTGTATATTTTTCATATTTGTTATACTACACATTAATAATAATATTTAATCAAACAAAAAAAAAATCATCAATAGCATTCAATAGCAAGGTTTCAAGGAAAAATTTGCTTCTTTGCACGACTTTCATAATAATATTATCAGTGTTTACTATAATAATAGTGATTATAAATTAGTAATATTGGTAACAAAACAGTTTAATTTTAATTTCACCAATTATTATTTCACATGCTTGGGAAATTTAAAAAGCGCCATCTATGTATTAAGTCATGCACTAAAAATCGATCAATAGATGGCGCTTTCATACGTCATGTTTCTTTGTTATCTTCAAAAACAAATAAAAATAATATCGATCATAATAATTAATATATTTTTATTAAATCCTTAAAATTTAAATAAGAAATACGACCGATTTACTTAAGCCAAACTAGAGCTGAAAAGTTAAAATTTCTTGAACAATAATTTTGGTTTATGAAATGCTATGAAAGAATTATTCAAAATTGCGACCTTAGTTAGGTCAAACGGTGTTAAAATTTGTAGATCAGGAACACTTTTACAGCTAGGAAAAGCTAGTCTTATAAAAATGTGACCTAATTTTTCGTGCCATTAATTATGTATTTAATATTTATTTTAAGTTAGCCATGTAAAAGTCTTCTGCGTGACATGGTTCATTCTGATCTAGGAGTTTATACCTGTATATCTTTCCTTTGGTGCCAACTATTATATCATTCTTCGAGTCAAAAGCCAAGCCTGTGATTTTGAACTCCAAATCTGCCATTTTTACTGGCAAAATGCATTTACTCGGTAGCTTAAAAAGAAATTCTTTGACTGCAACCATTGGTTTATCTTCATTATCGATTCTGATGATATATTTTAATTCTTTACTAAATCCTTTATATTGTATGGCTTCAAAATAGTCACTATTATAGAAATAAACTCTTCCATCTATGTATTCATAGAATACATTACCTTTTCCGTCTAAAACAAAGTTGTAAGCTTTCGGTACCTTATCGAATTGCTTAACAGCGGCACTTTCGTTCAAAAACTTATATACTTCATGGTTTGATCCAATAGTTATATACATATTGTTAGTATGTTTATCTACAAATATACTTCTTATATCATCATCACCTATAGGTCTCTGCGACATCATTTCTGTGGCAAAATCGTAGGTGACAATTCCAGAATTCGTTCCAATGTAGGCTTTGTCATTTCTGTCATCTACAGCTATACATTGTGGCGTATTATCTTCGTAAATATGTAGTTTCTTAGCTCCTAAAGCACCATGCCTTATCACGAATACCCCTTTAGTATAGTTACGCTTATGTAGGATGAAATATATATTTCCAGTGCTCGAATCCACTGCAATATCACTTGGGGTCCCATCTACTATGGATACTAGTTGTCGCTTGTAGTATACACTGTCTATCTGAACTCTGTCGCATTTGTCTACTGCTTCGGCTACTGCTAAAAATATTATAGCAACAATCAGCATGGCTGTTGCTATTATTTTCTGAAAATAAATGATGAAGCAGTTATTACTTAGTTCTTTTTCAGTGTGATATACTTTGATAGGGTATCCACCCTATCTACCACCTCTATCTATCAAAATATATCACTCTAAATTATACCACAGCCTTACGGAAATCCGGCTATAACTTTTATAGTCAGGGAAAGGGCATCAAAGATCTGAGAAGTATTTTCAACTAGATGACGCCCGCAAGTCATTGAACCAAAATTCGTTTATAGCGCAGCCACTGTACTTTTTTCAACCAAATTTTAGCAAAATCCGTTATGTGGTTTGGGCGTGAGGAGGTAACAGACAGACACACTTTCGCATTTACAATATCTATTAGCATAGAAGTCGGCAACCATCAGATTAATTATTTTCTCTTTCGATAAAAAAGTGTTCTTACCTTTGATGAATACGAGTAACGATGAAACAGTCTAGCATCAGACTGTATTCTACAATGAGAGGTACAATAACAATGAGTAGCATATTTTATAAAACAACGTTTCTTTTTGTTCCATTTATTGATACTCGCCAATTTATAAACACAAGACATAGGATGTTCTACATGTTATTTCAAAAAGATTACTGGTGACAGCAAGAAACCTTCAAGAAGAGAGCGTATTCCCTCTTAAAAGGCCGGCAACAGGTGCAGGTGCAGCTCTTCTGATGTTGCCAGTGTCCATGGGCGACGGTAGTTGCTTTCCATCGGGTGACCCGTTTGCCCCCTAATTTTATAAAAAAAGGTGATAATATATATTCTATCGCAAATATATTACTTATAAACGCAGAAGCACTGAATTTGGAAGCCTTACATTTTTCGAGTTACAAAACTTTCCTGTCCAAAATTGGTTCAGCAGTTTATGTGTAAAAAGGTAACAGATAAACACAGTGTTTGTATAGTTTACTGCATAAACTGTTAAGATTTATAACCTGTATATCTTTCCTTCGATCGCGGATTCTTGGAAATGCTATTGTATTCTATTGTTGTCGCGATCACCGGTGCTCTTATGGGGCTTGAAGGGCTTGAAGGATTAATAACTAACATGTTTGATTATTTAGTTTTACATCTTAAAATTGTCTCAGACATTGTTTTAGCACTCTGTATCAAAGCTGAAGACAGAAGATGTTTTGGTTTTATAAACATAAACTGGAATGATTCTTTGTACTATCAGAGAAGTTGATTTCTAGGCAGATGTGGGACCTACGTAGTTTGGTCGCGTTACGTCAAAACCCAGCCTACAGATCACGAATTACATTGAATTGATATAATCTGACCAAATGAAGTTGGTCTGCCAACTGCCTAGGAATCAATTTCCTCGATGGTACATATTAAATAGTTGTGACCTGTAGGTATAGATTGGATGATGCAATCATGACTCCAGCGTTACGATGATACTGACGAGTAAATCTGAAACAACTGCCTCTCAATTAAGTGTTAGTTATGATTTTGGCCATGTCAAAAAGCGTAGTTTTGTACTCGTTGCTAAATAGTCAAAATATTGATTCACAAGAAAAATACATTTAGGTTGTACAATTTTTATTTAACAATCATCACTACTAAACTCATAAATATGACCGCTAGTTGACAGGAATATCTTATTATCTCCTACAGCGATACCGGATGGCACAAAGTCTAGATCCATCAGCTTCTTAGGTATTATAGAGTCTGATTTAAGCCAGTACACTCCGTCGTTTGCGGCCAAAATCACTCGGTTCTTCTCATCAAGAGCGAGCGCTCTAGCCGAGTTTTTGGGTATGCCAACAAATTCTATCGCTTCCTGGAAGCCTTTGAGAAGCATTTTGACGTATTTGGAGTCACACTCGTAGAATATGTTACCGTCTTCATCTACAATGACGATGAATGCACAGGGTATGTTCTCAATTCGTCTCCTGTCGAACGTTTTTAGATCCACAGCGTATACTTCACTGTCGGGAAATAGGACTGTGTAGATCTCATCACTGTTCGCCGGCTTGAATACCTGTAAAGTAAAAAATAAATTGTCAATTATGAAGAAAAAAACTAACATCAACTACATAAGTGTCAAATCATAGTGGAGATAGAACTGACCCCTGACAAACTCTTTATAAAAAGTTTGGTCCTGACTAACTTACTTGTACGCAAAAAGAAATTATCAATGCTAATGCCATGCATAGAATAAATGTTAAGATTATTCTGATCTATATTTTGCTTAGCATTGCAAAACGACACAGTTGACTAACGAGACAGGCGCCAAAGGCTTTTTGGAGTTTACTCCTTAAGAATCGATTTTCATATCGACTGCCCCTAAGTATACTGAGTCAACTAACAAATTGCAAACTTTACAGGAGAGCGTTTGCAAGAACGAAACGTTATATTTTTAATGTCGTTAAAATTACGGAAAAATAAATGATCATAGATAATTACCTATAAAAAGGCCCTTCAACAGGGCAAAATAAAAAATACATTATTTTAGTATTTACTGAGGTAATGTAGATATACTAGTATACGTCGATTATCTGTAAGTTGAAATTGGATCAAATACCACTTATATTTTTATACGTCGTATCATTAAATCTACGTATTTCGACAGTTCTAAACCTAAAATATGGTAAAACTATTTTTCATTTAGAGTTTTCTTTCCTTCGGTATCGTCATTTTGCTCTCATAATTCGTTTTTGTATAAATCTTGGCAGTTGACTCACTGTACATGGATATAAAGTTAAAAGCATGTTATTTTTGTTGGTGAGTCAACTGTCACAATGTAAGTAAAATAATGAAAACATCTTTTATTTCTTAAATTTTTTATTATAATAATCGTTTCCATTCATAAATTAAATATTTTATAATTGAAAGTTCTTTATTTTTATAAAATTAACTAAGCTAAACCGCTGTAGCTAAGACTTAGGTTTCAAGTAACAAAACACAAAATATTTAATAATGTCTATTGCGTATTTCTTATTTAGTATAAAAATTTGATTAATTACTAAATAGCAATCATTTTAGAACTCTCAGTTTTAACAATTTACAAAGGCATGTTAATTTGTACTTATTCTGGGCATTGGCACATTGAAACCAAACAAAAAGGGGAAAAAATTATGTTTGCTGTATGGGAAACTTCCTTAAATATTTATTTTAGGTATTTTGTTTTTACCCGACTGCCGGGAGGGTTATGTGTTTAGCGCGTATCTTCTATGTATGTAATATTCTTTATTACCTCGTTTCTTCAGAACGGCTAAACGGATTTTCACATTTGAGGTATCGTTAGATTTGTCTTAATAGCCCGAGTGTTCTTAGATAGGTGACATTAAAAAAAATACCAAAATGGCAGATGTTTGACGCCATATTGTGAGGTAAAAAAAATAAAAATTCTACCAAGCATATCGAGTGGGGTATCAAAATAAAGGATTCTAAACACTGATTCTAAATATGTATATAACTTGCAGTTTTAATATTAAATAGAACAATAAATCTACACTAATATTATAAAGAGGAAAGATTTGATTTTTTGTTTGTTTGGCTCCGAAACTACTGGACCGATTTGAAAAATAATTTTACCATTGGAATTCTACATTATTTTTGGTGAACATAGGCTGAATTGTATTTTGGAAAAAATAGGGTATCGTAAGATATTTGGGTTCTTCGGACGCAAGGTGTAAAAAATCAACCAGAAAAGTTACTTATTTTACGTACGCTGCCTAAACTATAAAAGATAGAACCATAAAATTCTAAGTAATTGTAGAACTTACAAATATCTACAAAAAAGTCCGCGACACACTATACCTATCTATGTCGAGTGAGGCACAATAACCATTTTTTTATTTAAAAATCTTGAAATTTTTTTGGACTACATTTAGACGCGTTTATTTTACTCATTCTTTTAATCCTTATCAAAATAAATTATTCCATTACTAAGTACAGTTTATGCAGATAATATTTGGTCTTTGAATGAATAAAATTGAACATTTGGTTTTGAAATTATGGCGAAATTAAAATATTACGATAGTTGGCGTCCCGCGTCACCAAGGCGAGTGCGCGTGCGGGAGCAAGACGATCTGTGCAGGGTCACAGAATACAATATATTAGTTTAACAAGCAGGGTGCAGCCTGCGTATAATGACTGCGTCGTCGATGTTAGTGTCACTGTCGGAGTCTGTGGTCTTTCCTGGGTATGCTTTTTGGAGAGCTCACCGACAGGCGACATCCACGCGGGCGGAGCCGCGGCCGACCGCTAGTAATAAAATAAGAAAAAACCAAAATCCGCCTGCATGGATAAATCCAATATGTATTAAATAAAAATTAACTGACATTACTGAAACAAGATGAAAATTCAATGACAAAGTATTAAAAAAAACCGGCCAAGTGCGTGTTGGGTCACGCGCAATATAGGGTTCCGTAATACCGCTAGGTTTTTTTTTTAATTTTTGTGTGGTCAATGAATGTACATTTATAACGTGTTTTACAGTACTAACAACATCATCTCAGTTACTTACTGAGATGATGTTGTTAGGAACATCTGATTTCATATGATATTAATCTTTTTTCAGTTGAATAAACTCTTTTTGCGTATGGTTAGATACTCGTACTTACTTAAGGAGTAAACTCCAGTCGTGCGTCGGAGCTGACACACTTTTTTTTTAAATCAATTTCTTTCTCCTATTATGCTCATGGTATAGGCTTACAACCTTCTATTGACTACCATAATTTTAATCCATAATTTAATTATTCTATTATAACTTTTTACTCACATATTATTATGCTAACGATTTATACTTTAACAACTTTTTAATAACATTAATCATATTCACCTGTACAATATCCTCATCTTTTAGACCGATCAGCTTAGTTTCATTTCCTTCTAACGTATACAGGCCTTTATCACTTGCAATATACACTTTATCACTTTTCATATCAACTGCAGCGGCTTGGCCGTTGATATCATCGATTTTGATCGCAGCACCCTCACTCAGAACATACTGATCCATTTTAGTCTGAACATTGTCGTTCTGTAGTGTCTCTATATCTATTAGTGTGAAGTGTAGGTCTTTCGTGTTGGGGTTGTAGACCAAGTTCGTTGGTAGTCCGTCTGTTTTAAGTATCTCGTGCTTGTGGTAATTGGCTTTATCGAAGATGTAGGAGCAGTTTTCGGCGTAGACGGCGGTGATGATCACGAGTAGGAGCAACATCTTGACTTCTGAAAATGAGAGCATTATATTTAAATATATTGTACCAACTTTTTCTTTATCTTCTGTGTTACTTTCTTCTGATTCATTATGATCTAAATCAGGGGTGCCCAAACTTATTTTGTCTACTGCCCACTTTGAGAACTAATTATGTTTTAGCGCCCCCATTGTTTCAATTTAAAATGCATCCAGATTAAATAAATCACCCTCCAAGCCTCTACACAACGTCCCCATTTTTTTCAGGGTCCTACACCGCCCCCCTCTACACCTTCAGCGGCCACAAAGGGACGTTTATATCGCCCAGTTTGGGAAAGGCTGATCTAAATCCAAATTCTCAGTATGTGTGATTATAATGCCGCTAATTTAAATGTCACTGTGAATTCAAGACCTTATCAATATTGATGTTCTTGTTATTAAGATCGAAATGAATCGAGCGCCGTTTTGATATTGATGAGACAATGTGACTATACTGTACTCGGCGAAACATGGCGGTAGCGGTCATTGACTCCCTGTCAAAAACTTGTCATTTTCAATTTAAACCCTGAGTATAAACCGCTATTGACAGTGAAGTTTTAGATGTTGTCAATCGCGACTTTGTATAGAAAATTACAAGTTTTTGACAGGGAGTCAATGACCGATACCGCCATGTTTCGCCGAGTACAGTATAGTGATTGTTGGGGCCAGAACCGACGGCTTTGATTAGGTAGTAGCATTAATAATATGTTGATAGCCTTTTCCGTGCTATTTTTTATATCAGTCCAAACAAGCGAACACACAGCCCACAGGATACAGATAATAACGTATCCAACATAATATTATAAACTAGACGTTCCACGCGGCTTCATCCGCGTAAATTAGATATTTCACAGATAAATTAGCTCACAAAAAATAGCCTATGATCCTTCACGTGGTCGTGGTCTACTTCTTATCTGTGCCAAATAACAGAAACATTGCTCCAGTAGTTCATGAGATAAGCCCTTTCAAATAATTTCCCCGTTTTTTCACATTTTCCTCTATATCTTTGCTCCTATTAGTCTTAGCGTAATAAAATATAGTCTATAGCCTTCCTCGATAAATGAACTAACACTGAAATAATTTTTCAAATCGGTCCAGTAGTTCCTGAGATTAGTGCGTTCAAACAAACAAACAAACTCTTCCGCTTTATAATATTAGTATAGATGCAAAAGTGTGTCTGTCTGTCTTTTTTTAGGGTTCCGTACCCAAAGGGTAAAAAAGGAACCCTATTACTAAGACTTCGTTGTCTGTCCGACTTCTGTCCGTCTGTCTGTCCGTCTGTCTATCCGTCTGTCTGTCCGTCTGTCTGTCCGTCTGTCTGTCCGTCTGTCTGTCTCCAGGCTGTAACTCAAGAACCGCTATAGCTAGACTTCTGAAATTTTCACAGATTATGTATTTCTGTTGCCGCTATAACAACAAATACTGAAAATAAAATAAAATTAATATTTAAGGGGGGCTCCCATACAACAAACGTGATTTTTTTGGCCTTTTTTGCTCGACATCAATAATGGCAACAGGTAGGCACTTGAAATTTTCACAAAGGCCTTAAATATATTTGTACTTTAATAATTAATAATAATATTAAAATAAAATAAAAATTTAACATACAAAAAACACAATTTTTGGCCTATTTCTGCTCTATAGCGGTACGGAACCCTTCGTGCGCGAGTCCGACTCGCACTTGGCTGATAATTTAGTGTTATTTTATATTTCACTTCGAGTGTTGGAAAAGTACATAGAATGGTATTTATAACGAAACAGCCGAACATAATATAACCTCCCGTTTTTTGGAAGTCGGTTAAAAATGTACTTTTCGTTTACTGTCTACGGTTTTACTGCCTCTCCAAAAAGCTCGTTTATCACGTGGGAAAGGTACATTTTTTGGGATGGAAAGTATCCTATGACCTTTCCCGGGAATCAAAGTATCTCCATACAAAATTTTTAAGTTTTAAGGGCGTTAAGAGGTAACAGACAGACAGACACACTTTGGCATTTATAATATTAGTATGGATTTATTTTATCCACGAAACTAGGAAGTTACGATAAGGAAAATGTGAAATATAGGAAATTATATTGGTGTATGTAATGTAATAATTTTCACTAATGAATATTATATAAAAGTTTGTATGTAAGTTTGTTGTACAATATTAAACTTTACTTACATCACCAAAGTAATTAAAAAGTTAGGGTTAAAACAGTATTTTTTAAAAGTTGGTTAAATATGGAACATCAAAAATACCCGTACTAATATTATCATGAATGGGAAAGAGTGTGACTATGTATGTTTGTTATCAATTATCATCTAATCACTAATGCATAAGCTGCTGAAACGATTTTAACGTAATTTTGGATGAAGATACTCTGTGTCACGAGACAGGACATTGAATAGTTTTAACCAAAGTGCACGGTTCCCGACCGAATTTTTAAGTAAAAGATGTTGCGCTCCACATCCATATTATGAACGCGAAAGTATATTATATCTCTGTCTGTCTCTGTGTGTCTGTTACCTCTTTACGCTTTTTTACTGAACCGATTTTGTATATTTGATGTGGAGATAGTTTGAGTCCTGGCAAAAGACATAGGATACTTTTTGTCCCGAAAAAATGTACGGTTCCCGCATCATCTTTACTAATCTATACTAATATTATAAAGCGGAAGCGTTTGTTAGTTTGTTTGTTTGTTTGAACGCGCTAATCTCAGGAACTACTGGTCCGATTTGAAAAATTCTTTCAGTGTTAGATAGTCCATTTATCGAGGAAGGCTATAGGTATAGGCTATATTTTATCACGCTAAGACTAATAGGAGTGAAGAAATAGAAGAAAATGTGGAAAAAAACGGGGGAAAATATTTGAAAGGGCTTATTTGAACGCGCTAATCTCAGGAAGTACTGGTCCGATTTGAAAAATTATTTCAGTGTTAGATAGCCCATTTATCGAGAAAGGCTATAGGCTATATTTTATCACGCTAAGACAAATAGGAGCGAAGATATAGTGGAAAATGTGGAAAAAACGGGTGAAATTATTTTGAAAGGGCTTATCTCACGAACTACTAGAGCAATTTTTATTACCGGCCCTGCAGCTGGTATTGAGATAAGAAGTAGACTACGTGAAGGATCATAGGCAATTTTTTGTGGACTAATTTGTCTGTGAAATACAATGATATTCTACATAACCAGATCTGTTACGTTCATACTGTTTTCCGGTTTAAATCTCTTCCGAACAACATTGACAAATTTGACAGATAAGTGAAACAAAAGATACGAAATACCATTTACATAAAAGAGACAGACTAAATAAAAGACGACCCAATTGGGTCGTATTTGAAGCTTCACAACGCGCGCGGTAGTAACATATCTGCTTTGAGTTTTTGACGTGATAACGTCTTATAATTCGATATGGGGTGCGCGCCCGAAAAACATGACAGTTCATGCGGCGTTACCTCGCTGACAGCTCTGAGGCGTTCCATTTACACTCTCAAGTCTCTCAACAACCGTAAGGCCCACCTGGGCCGCGCTCTTTGTTTCGATTATATTACGTACTAGCGACACGCCCCGGCTTCGCACGGGTATAAAATATATAGCCACTGAAGAAATGATTAAAATTGATTGATTCAGCAGTTTGATATTCATTTAATACTACCCGTGGCCCGCAATGGTCGGTACCGCCGCAAAAGCTACGTCTCACAGGAAATTGGAGCCTTTTGCAGGGTATAGGAAAATCAGTAGGGATCATTGGTATTCTCGGTATATGAACTAATTCACCAGCTGCAGGGCCGGTAATAATCTTCGTTACTGCGCACCCCCGCCTTGGTAAGTTGGTAGCGCCCACTTCGAAACGGGCATAAATCGCAATTTTTAATTTCACCATAACTTCTAAACCAAACGTCCAATTTTAATCATTCACACACCAAATATTATCTACATAAACTGTACTTAGTGATGAAATAATTAATTTTAATAAGGATTATCAGCATGAGTAAAATAAATGCGTTCAAATGTAGTCCAAAAAAATCAAGATTTTTAAATAAAAAAATGGGTGCTGTGCCTCATTTGACATAGATAGGTATAGTGTGTTGCAGACATTTTTGTAGATATTTATAAGATCTACATTTACTTAGAACATTGTATGGTTCTATCTTTTATAGTTTAGGCAGCGTACGCAAAATAAGTAACTTTTCTGGTTGATTTTGTTCACCTTGTGTCAGAAAAACCCAAATATCTTACGGAACCCTATATTTTCTACAATAAAAAGTAGCCTATGTTACTCGTAAATAAAGTAGCTTTCGAATGGTGAAAGAATTTTTAAAATCGGTCCAGTAGTTTTTGAGCCTATTCATTACAATTAAACAAACAAACAAACAAAGTTTACCTCTTTATAATATTAGTATAGATTTCGATGACTTAGAGAATACTTTTGCATGAAGAAGTTTGGTTAGTTATGACCTTTGATACATTGACCACACTCTGAATGAAAAATAAATAAACAATCTGTGAGCTATTAGTATCATTTCGGCTATTCAAAATTGTGCTCTATTTCCTACGTGTCAAGGTGTGACTTAATATATGAAGAATAAAGTATTCGTTTATTTCTTCTGAACAAGTCACTAATTATAGTTTCGAAAGTTTATAATTGAGAAACTAATATCACATCGGACTAAATACTATATTATGATGGCTTGATAGATAGAAAATTTTACATATATTATAATGTAGTTCACACAAACATAAAATATGGATTGTATGTAAGGATGTTACATTAATTTTACAAAGAGAGTAGGCCGGGCGCCATTTTTTTAACCCCCGACAAAAAAGAGGGGTGTTATAAGTTTAACGTGTCTGTCTGTCTGTTTGTCTGTGTGTGTATCTGTCCGTGGCATCGTAGCATCCAAACGGGTGGACCGATTTTGATCTAGTTTGTTTTTGTTTGAAAGCTAACATGATCGAGAGTGTTCTTAGCTATAATTCATCATCATCAGCCTGCTCAGTGCTGGACAATCAGGGTTTATCTGGTTCATGAAAGGCCGTTAGCAACTTGTAGTCGTTTAATGGGTTTTATATTTCATTCTAGTTCGTGACATTTGTGAATATACAATATACGTATATACATAATAATGGAAAGTTGACCTGGTGCTGCAGCATCACCTGGTAATCAATAGGATATCCAACTCCCCGCCAACTTAGAGCAGAGGTTTCGTGTTTGGGCTCATTTTAATTGTGACAACCAGTAAGAAGTAGATAAACAGTAAATATTTACATGCTGCTGCTGCAGCATCACCTGAATTCTATAGGAACCGAGCTTCGTATGAACCCAAAGTGGAGGTTTCATGTTTGGTCTCATATTAACGGCCTCATCGAAAAGGATATTGATAGATTGTAATCATGAGAATATGATTCTGTTGATAGGAATAATTATTCTGCACTATAACCAACACAAGTTTAAAAAGTAATGAAATAATATTTACTGCCTTTAAGTTCAAATAATTCCTAACTTGTGTAAAGTAATATTTTAGTCCATAACTGTTGTCAAGGTGTGTCGGGGGGCCGCTAATGTAGATGTTTGATTTCACAGATCAATTCACATCGAACTGAATCGAGATAATCAGCGACTTTGCGGTTGTAGGTTGTAGTTTACTTGGCGGTCCCCCGACACACCGTGACAACAGTTATGGACTAAAATATCACTTTACACAAGTTAGGAATTATTTGAACGTAAAGGCAGTAAATATTATTTCATTACTTTTTAAAGTTGTTTGGCGGGGGTTTTTTTTTTGCACATTGACCTGCCAACTTTTTTGCATAGATTTTTCTCGGAACTGAGGGGTTAAGGTTATGACGTTGTCACGTTCAACTATCGTCAGTAAACCGACTTTACAGACAACCGATTTTTTATATAATATATCATTGGTGAAATATCTAATTTACGCGGGCGAAGCCGCGCGGAACGTCTAGTATTATTATAAAGCGGAAGAGTTTGTTTGTTTCTTTGTTCGAAAGCGCTAATCTCAGGAACTACTGGTCCGATTTGAAAAATTCTTTCGGTGTTAGATAGCCCATTTATCGAGGAAGGCTATATATGCTATATTAAATTATTATCACGCTAAGGCTATATCTACCGAACTACTGGATCAATTTTTATGTTATTTGGCACAGATATTGAGTAACTTATGGATGCCCCCGTTAAACGCATGCAAAAATTTCTCTCTCTACCATAAAAATGAATAAAACATACCCATTTTATGTTCACTCACAACAAACTCACAAACATAACTATGCGATAAATCTCTTCTTATCAGTCCTATTTTAATTTTACGTATATATAACAAGTGTTTGTCTGTCCGTGTGTTCTACTTGTGCGTGCCAACAGGGTAATAACTTGTATATATCGCATTTGCAAGGAAGTATTTTATAATAAGCGTGTGTCCATTGTATGTACAAATATTGATGCTTTCGACCAAAATTAACCGAAATCTCACTCTAGACAGAAAAAAATTTAGGGTGGGTGGTTAAAGTTAAAGTTATGGTTAAAGTTATGGTTATAGTTAACCACGGAATTTGACAGATGTGTTGCGTTTATTTTTTTGTTAAAGCTTCAGTTACAGTATAAAAAATGAATTATCCGTAAAAATCGACAGGAAAAATATTTGTTATAACAACAATGTGATCCATTGTTCACGAAAAAAATTCGATATGAATAAGTTTGAGCGGTTATGGTTATCGTTAAATAGGGCGTCCTTAACCAAAGATTTGACATTTTGCACTGTAGTTATAGTTAAAGTTACAAATTATTATAGTTAAAGTAAGTTGGTGCAACCCAGCCTTAGAGTAGTATGGTCAAAATAATTATTTAAGGTGACACTAGCGAGCGGTCATTGACATTTCTAGTCTAGGAGCTATGTGAAAAATGCTCGCACTGTATTCTGCTAATTTAAGAATAATAACTAACTAATTTAAAAGGATAAAACCAACTTCAAAATTGTACGTAGGTACCTACTTGAGCATTAAAATTCTCTATCCCGAAAACTGTTAAACCGATTTTGATGAAACTTGCAGCATTTCCTAAGTTGAGCAATACCTAGTACAACAATAAATAAAGAAGTACTCAAATCCGACTTGTAGTTTCGGAGATAATAGATATGCGAACACAAACATAAAAACATACATACATACACTTTTGAAATTTCGCACATTTGTTCGGATGTTGAATAATAGACTAACATATTAAACAAAAACTGGGCATTTCTGGAAAATATGTTACATACATAGGAGTCAAATACCTAATTGATAACCGCCTTTTTAAGAAATCGGTTAAAAATACGTGTGGCACTCGGGGACTGCCGTGGTAAAGCTACTGCATAGCATTCTTTATCAACTTAAGCTATTATAATTCGCATACGTCTAGTCACACGCACACAAATATCGTGCCGAAGTCTGCCGAACTGAAACGTCAAACGACGTTGGACGAAGCACGGCAGCCGCACCGCTCGCGCTTTGCCGGTCGGAGTGGAAGTGTTTTATTTTCGTTACGGAATTTCTTGATTCGGTCGCCGCGCTCAAAGCCCGCGATAAAAGCTATGCAATAGCTTAATAACAACAGAATGTGTGAAAAATTCAAGTGCCTACCTCTTGCCATTATTGATATAGAGCGAAAAAGGCCGAAAAAATCACGTTTGTTGTATGGGAGCCCCCCTTAAATATTATTTTTTTTAGTTTCCCTCCAGCCCCGTAAGGCCCACATGGGCCGCGACACCAAAAGATTTCCTGGAATTGGTGTTCGAGGGATTAGTATTTGTTGTTATAGCGGCAACAGATATACACAATCTGTGAAAATTTCGGAAGTCTAGCTATAGCGGTTCTTGAGTTACAGCCTGGAGACAGACAGACGGACAGACAACGAAGTCTTAGTAATAGGGTCCCGTTTTTACCCTAAAAAGAATAGGAAACTATAAACAATGGACACACACAACGATTCTTCGGTTGAGTGGTCTCGTGCGTTACTCAATACATTAGATAAGACAGACTTACAATAGGAAATGGTGCATACTGAAGCGCGGCAGATGTAAAACATCAAAATTGAAATAGTAATTTGAAAGGGGAGTCCAAAATATGAGTCTAAAAGGTGAAGTCCAAAAGGGGGAAGCCAAAAGGAGGAGTTCAAAAAAGGGGGAGGGGGGTCCAAAAGGTAGAGTCGAAAAGAGGGAATCCAAAAGGGGGCGTTCAAAAGGAAAGTCCAAAACGGGGATTTCACATTTCAATTCCATTTGGCAAACAATCTTATAGGTTATGTCATATTTTATGGCCGGCATATATTATTCCAACAATCCAGTAATCCAATCCAGTGGATTATTACTGGAATAATGTCAACGGACACTGGAAAGCACTGAATGCAAATTATTGCATTCTCCATTCAAGTGCCCGTTTACATAATTCCAGTTGCAATCAAGCGCTGTATTGGATTACTATTTACTGGATTGGAATAAAGTAAACCCGACATTCAATTATTAATAGTAACAAGATCGCGTGAGCCACACAGATGGTGAAACTATTAATACAATGTTAATAATGTTAGAAAAAGAAATGATAATCGATGCGACATGTTACATCGTATGTTTTGTCCAATAAGCATAACCACAGAAATTTATTACAATTTATTAGTGTTACGTAATACTGTGGCATGTAACAAATAAGTTATTATCACTAGGAATTAGGATTCATAATTTAAAACTCGATTTACATGAGTCCGCCTGAAGTCCGAACGCGCGGTAGGCGGCTACACCGAGATCAGGGTAAGCGTAAGGGTCAATTCAGACCGCAACGCGACGAGGCGAGGCGAGACGCGGCGCAGCATAAATAATAATAATAATATTGATTTGACAGATTTTCAAGACATCTCACGCAATTGAAATCTGTCAATTCAGTACAAATTTAGAAATGCATATCTACGCGTCGCTCATTAGGATTCATAATTTAAAACTCGATTTACACGAGTCCGCCCGAAGTCCGAAGGCGCGGTAGGCGACTACATCGAGATCATAAGTAAGGGTCAATTCAGACCGCAACGCGACCAGGCAACGCGAGGCGAGGCACGGGGCGACATAAAGTACGGATTTGAAAGATTTCAATTGCGTGAGCCGACTTGCGAATCTGTCAAATCCATATAAATTTAGAAATGCATCTACGCGTCGCGTTGCGGTCTGAATCAACTACTAGGGTGAAGCCAAACGAGAGTAATTTGTGAGTTGTGAGTCGCAGAATTTCTGCCGCGTAAATATCTTTTCATACAAATCATGACTTACAAAATTACACTCGTGTGAATCAAGGACTTTTGTATGAAACTGAATGCAGCAGAATTCTGCCGAACCGAAATTCTGCGACTTAACTTACAAAGTTACAAACGCTCGTTTGGCTTCGCCCGTCATTATAGTCATCTTTGCCATTATCTAGAAGCTTCTTTGCCTGATCCGTTTTCAAAATATAAAGTCCATGGTACTCTCGTTTGCCATCAAGTAATATGACAGCTTCGACAAGAAATATAGGCGCGACTGGCGCTTTTCCGACTTCTTTGCTATCTGGCTTCTTGTGAGAGTTCAGTGGCAGAAGCAACCTGACAATATCATGTTCTGACTTGTGAACTACCCATTCATCTGGAAAATACTCTTCATCTATTATCACACTGTTTTGCTGTATCGTTCGCGAGAACAGCAGCTAGACTCAACAATAATATCGCTATCTTCATTTTCTGCAAAACAGAATAGCTTTACGTAAATAATCAAGAAACTGTTCGGTTATCATAGTTTCTAAAGAAGTCGCTTGTTTACAAGACAGAACTTTTATTTTTGGATTATTTTTCCGACCCAAATATCGACCAATAGAATTGCACCATTCGACGTCACGTGGTACAACCTACATGGTATTATACTGATAATTTTTTGAAAATTTTCTCTGGTCGTTGCTATATATAAAAAACAAAACATGATCCAGTCAAATTAACCACACGTCAAACTGACAGGTTGAATTCAATTGTGAAAATTGGAGATTTTGCATGGAAATGAGTCGATTTGGAGTTTGTTCTCTGTCCACCATCGATAAAAAAGTCAAAGGAAATGTTCCCATTAATACGGAGAAGGCAAAAAAAACAGTTTGGAACCAATTTACTACTTTTTGTACTGAGAGGGAATACACATTGAGTGCTGAAACGAGTGAAGCGCAATTGGCAAACATTATGAAAGATTACGCTTACAATATGAAGAAAATGGATGGAGAAGACTATAAGGAAGGTACAAATTCTTATTTTTTAACTGTACATTTCGTCTCATGGTGCAATTCTATTGGCCGACATTTGGGACGGAAAAATAATCCCCCGAATACCACACGAGCTTCAAAATTATCTGGCATTTCCCTCAAGGTTCCCTGCAAACAAATAAAGTCGTCAAGTTTTTCAGGAAAAATCACTCGCGCTTCGCGCTCGTGATTTTTTAACCTGAAAAACTTGAATCCTTCATTTGTTTGCAACGAACCTATCGGGAAATACCCGATAATTTTGAAGCTCTTGTGGTATTATAAGTGAAAATCCCATCCCACAAAAACATTTCATGTAAAATGACCTCGACTACTGCAAAAGGATTTCCCTGCATGAAAAAGACATCAGATCTAATGTAGAGCCGTGCTTCTGAATCTACGCGGCCTAACTCTGATCATAACTCCAAAAAATTCTACATATCAGTTACTCCATGATATCAGTAAGTATGTTATGTCTTGGATTTTTCGTTACTTGCTACAGAAATATTCGCCTCATCTCCACGACGCGACGGTAGCGAAATAACGAAACTATACATACTTTCTGATATGTAGAATTTGTTGGAGTTATGATCAGAGTTAGGCCGCGTAGATTTCCTAGATATCCCCAAGGATATATCCTTGGGGACACCAATTTTGGGATTTTCTTGAAATGTCAATTATGTTCATAAGCTAGATCAGTTACCTACTACTTAACTTACAATTATTGAGTTTATGTTTATATCAAGGAAAATTGTTGAAGTTATAAACATACTATGTCATATTAAGTGCAAGAGGTGCAGGTTATCATACAGTATGATAAGGGATGCTCGTACTTTCTATTATCCGTATTATTTTTTTGGAACAACATAATATAGGTCATTAGATGACGCCCGCAACTCCGTTGCGCCAACATTCGTTCGCGGGAACCTTAAATTTTCCCGGGATAAAATCTATCCTAGGTCCTTTCCCGGGACAACAAGTATTTAACCGACTTCCAAAAAAACGAGGAGGTTATACTTTCGGCTGTGCATATTTTTTTTATGTATGTTCAACGATTATCCCGCCGTTTGTGAACCGATTTTCAAAATTTTTGTTTTGTTGTATTAGGTTTCACTCCAATTTGGTCCTATGTTCACAAAAGTGGTGACCTGATGATCGGATCCATGAGTAATCGAGGGAACTCCTCAAAATTTAAATGGAAACATATGGTTTTTTTGGTTTCATATGAAGTATTCTAGGCATATGTTACCAAAAAGTGAGATTTTGCGCCAGGATATACCATGGTTCGAAGGTGGTGAACAGAACTCCTTACTCCTTATATATGTATACATGTTTGGGGGTTTCGGCGTTGTTTTAAGAACTGAAAGCATATACTACTAAGCTTATTACATTAATCATCATCATCATCATCCATCATCATCCATCATCATCATCATCATCATCATCATCATCCATTCCACCATACACCTTCACATTATGACCCTATTATAATTGGTAGGTATTTTTCATAATATTTTTAGATCAAAACGGATCACGAATGTCTTTTAACATTGTTCTGTAAAAAGTTAAGCTATTTTGAAAATTATTTTATTATTTCGACCTGATATTAAGATCCATGAGTGATCGAGGGAACTCCTCAAAATTTATATGGAAACATAATATGGTGATTTCGATTTTATGAGAAGTATCCTAAGCATATGCTACCAAAAAGCAAAATTTTGCACTAAGATATACCTTGGTTCCGAAGGTGCTAAGAGAACTCCGGATTCCTTATAGATGCAAGTTTGAGGGTATCGGCTTTGGTTTAAGAACTCAAAGCATATGCTACTATGCAAGTTACATTCATCATCATCATCACAACTACCACCAGTCACCACACCATGAATCATTAAATCATAACTCTTAATTTGTCGAATGATTTCAAAAATTATATTGTTATATCAAAGTAAATGATTCAAACTTGGTGATCAGGTTACCAAGTTAGCAATTTGATCATGAGATCTATGAATTATGAGGTATGTCCGTATGTAGGAAACTCCTTATTATTGGGACAAAATAAATAGTTATATTAACGTAGTTCTAAGTAGTTTAAGCATAATATTATATGAACATTATAGTGAGCTAATGACTTTCCAGGAGTGTTGTGATAGAAAGAAAGTCACTGAACAGAACTTTAGAGCCTTTAGAGATAGGCGCATGAACATTAATTTTACCATTGCTTGATTAACGCCAAGCTTATATTATTAATTTTACAGTGATACGAGTATATTCTTGGAGTTGCTTATGCAATTCTCTATTCCAAGAGGACGCTAGGTATATTAACTTTATGGTTCTCACTTCTCATATCATAAACGTGTATCCTGGCTCCAAAGTTACTTAGTAGAACACATTAGTATTTACAGAAAACCTTATAAATTACTTAAATTACTAAAAAGAGTGAAATTATTATTTTTAACAAAAAATTATAACAGACTTCCAGAGTAAAAAACAATAATAATTATTATATAATGAACAAAAAAGTATGAAATAATTCTTACTCTTAATAGTGCCTTATGCAGAATACTCCTAAACCTCTACTATTTCTGTACACAATCTTCATAATTTTGAAGTCGGTACCAGTCTTTAAAATTAAAAATATTTTGTCTAAGAACTCACCATTCTTAGCTGGTATCGACTTCAAAATAAAGAAGATTGTGTACAGAAATAAGGGAAAAGACCTAATGGCAGACACTTTAAGGAAACATGCAACATTTGAATGTTATAAAATATATATTTATGAAAATAAAGGATTGATAACTTCTTCCATGTCTTCAGTAACTCTTACAAAATAAAACTATTATAATTATTCTCTGACAAATCAATTAAAAAATATATTATTGGTCTGTTTGTAAACTTAGTCATAAGTACTAATAGATGACATCACAAAAAACGAACATCACTAATAGTAGACACCAATATGAACTAATAGTTGACATAGAACATTACTTACATTTTACATTTTTTCCTATTATTAGGTCTTTATTTGCCATTTTTCAAAAGATTTCATTTACTTCATCATAGTAACTACATGCATCAGAAATATTATCCACGTTGTCTCCAGATTCTATTCATTCTTCTTCCATGCTGAAACTATCTTTCCTTTTATTTTATTTTTCATGTTTTTGAAGTGAAAACTTCTTTAGCGGCGTTGAGCACTTTTGTGGGATGAGTAAAAACTGTGAAACTCGCGTCAGATTCTCGTGCTGATCGAAAAACCTTGGAAAAACCGTAAGACGGTTGGAGAGTAGTGTTTTGTGTCGAACTCGAACTCGAACTCGAATTCGAACTCGAACTCGAACTCGAATTGATTGTAAGGGTTTCGATTAATTAAAAAAATCGTTTTTTTTAAATCGATTTTCATAAAAAATGGGTTAAAATTTAATCGATTGTAAGGGTTTCGATTAATTCAAAAATCGATTTTTTAATAATCGATTTTCATAAAAAATGGGTTAAAAATTTAATCGATTGTAAGGGTTTCGATTAATTAAAAAAAACGATTTTTTAAAAATCGATTTTCATAAAAAATGGGTTAAAAATTTAATCGATTGTAAGGGTTTCGATTAATTAAAAAAATCGATTTTTTAATAATCAATTAGCTTAAAAAATGGGTTAAAAATGCACAACGTTAATAATCAAGTTTTCACTTCTGCCGGCACTGCCGGAGTGCAACCCGTCTTTTTTTTCCTAGCAAATTTATTTTCAGTCTTTAGTCTCCATGCTTCTTTTACCTCTTATTTTTTCTTCTTTCTTTTCTCAGCTCTCCTTTTTCTTTTTTTTTACTGCTTTAAAAAACTAAAACAATCAATTTTTAGATCAGTACAAGGTCTTATATTAGACACCATGTCCATTTTTAGGTGCAGTAGTTCTAAGTTCTTAGATTGTTAATAGAATTATATTTTCAGAGAATAGTGATGATTTTTGCATTAGAATAAAGTACAAAATAACTTTGGTATGTATTGCAAAACTCAAAGATGAGATCCATGTCATCTATTAGGTTTTTTACATTTTCAAGAACTAATAATAGACACCCTTTATATTGTTAGGGAAAATGGAGAAAAAATCTTAAATAAACATTAATTAGTGTATACAACATGACCACTAATCCAATGAAATCAATAGAAATTACAAAAAATCCAATAAATGTATTCAAAACTTACGTGCAAAATTTCGCCTTCCTTAACCTATTTGCTAAGAAATTGCCGAGCGCGTATTGACGCGGTCATATTATTTACGAAAACTGATCCCATTTTAAAATTTTGTTCCCGAAGGCGTCTCTAATATATTTTTTCAATTCAATAGATAGCATGAGAAGCTTATAAAATTTACAGTGGTGAGAAATAATTAGAGTAATTCTTATTTTTATGGTATTTTTGTCATAAGTGTCATCTATTAGTTCAGTGTCTAGCATTAGGTCTTTTCCCTTAGTAGAGGTTTAGGAGTATTCTGCATAAGGCACTATTAAGAGTAAGAATTATTTCATACTTTTTTGTTCATTTTATAATAATTATTATTGTTTTTTACTCTGGAATTCGGTTTTAATTTTTTGTTAAAAATAATAATTGCATACTCAATTTCGTAGCAATCGGTTCAGACTATTCGGAGGTTTAAGCGTGAAGAGGTAACAGACAGGCAGACAAACTTTCGCATTTATACTATTATTATGGATTGGGTGAGGTGACATTACTCCCTACACAAACGAGAATCGAATTTACTAGATCTTAATAGTAGTATCTAGAATATCTTGAATAATAACAAAAATGCTGGTTGTTGAAATAATTAACAACTTTTTGAGATAACGATGAACCAATTACTAGTTTCAAAGATTCCCTGTTTTATAAAGTAACTACTAACTATATGCTAGCAAAAAGTACTTACAACCAGAGACCAGGGTACAAGTTACAACCCTTGATCCAGAAGTATCGTAAACAACTTAATACATGTCTGTATAATATCAAGAAGTTAGTACAGCAATCATCATCGTCACTACACCATCAATTAATCACATTATTATTACATTTGGGATACTTTCTGTTTCTTTATTCTTATATGGCGCAATTAATATTTATTAGAGGTAACACACCAATTTTTAGTTCAAGCTAAAAGTTGTCTGGAGTTCTTTATTCTTTGGTTTCGAAGTGAAACAATACAATACAAACAATAAAGAACTAAAGTCACCGACATAGTGCAGAGAATCGGTACGCTGAAGTGGGAGGCGTCACGTAGCTCGAACAACAGACGATCGCTGGAGTAAACTTACTCTGGAATGGAGACCAAGGCTGGGTAAACGGTGTAGGTCGACCTCCAACTAGGTGGGGCGACGATCTCCGTTTAGTTGCGGGTCCATGTTGGATGCGAGTAGCAGGATATCGGTCATCTTGGCGTTCATTGACAGAGAACTGTGTCCAGCAATGGACGAATATAGGCTGATTTAATTGATAAAAGTTGCATACCCACTTCCGAAATGTAAGAACGTAAAGGAAAGGGAAAAAACTAAAAAGTATCAATTAATTTTTACTCTCCTACATGACTGCAGTGTTCAATATTATTAATTTGTCTTTTACTATAATTTCATGATAATTTCTAACTCAATCTTCATATTTTGAAGTAGGTGCCGTATGTACTTGAGTAGGTAGGTAGCTTATGTCTATTATTGTTAATTTATTCGTTGCTTTAATTATTGTTTAGCTAGAATTGTTTGCAGCTCAAATAAATTGTTTTTAGGATTCCTGCAACAGTTTAAACAACTACAAAATTATAATAATTTTATCAAATTAAATAGTAAAATATTACTATGAATATTAATATTTTTTTCAAACTGTTTCAAATGTTTAATATTATTATCACTTTGAATTTAAAAGTTGCTAACTATTTAATTTGTATACATACACCCTTTTGATCAAATATCACCAAGAAAGTTAGAGAAACAAACAAAGAGTAGGTTAAAAAACGTGTATTATTTAAAGCTTGTAATTTAGATGTATTTCCTCACGCTGGCTTTGCGGCTCGAGTTGATCTCCTCAATGGCGTTCTTTTTGTCATCAAGGAAATTCTTGATCTCTTCCAGCATTGTTCCCAGAAGGATCACAAGCATGTTGTACTCGTAGATTTTTTTGTCAACGGCATAGTACTGAATAATGGCTGCCTCCATCGAGTACGCGGTTGGCCTATACTTTGGTTTCTTGAAGGTGATATCACCGGTTTCGACGGTTCCGTTAGCGTAGACCAGGTAGGAGGTCTCATCGACGACGACAGGAATCATATCGTCCATGACGAAGGCGGGTCGCAGGAGTTGGATGTATTTGGGGCTGGCTGGCAGACCCTCGACCTTCTTAATGCCTTCACTGGTGCGCACGTAGACCTGCTTGTCGCTGCCAGAGAAGTAGAGGTTGTTGGAGTAGTCCAACACCATCTGCTCAGCTTTGACGCCTTCGAGCATCTCCTTCTTGTTTCCGTTGTCGCTTACTTTGAAGACGTCCTTGTTTGCTGTGAGGATGTAAATGATATCACCGTTCTTTTCCTTGGCGATGCCGTAGATGTCGTCATTGATGGAACCGTATTTGTCTACGGCGGTCTTCTCGTCTTTGTAGACATAGATGCCGTCGCTGGCTCCGATGAAGACGAGTTTGCTGTCGTCTCCGGAAGCGGCCATGTCTCTGCCGTTCTCCAGAAGCTTGGTCACCTGATTCTTCTTAATCACTGAGACACCTTTGTAGTCTTTTTTGCCGTCAATGATGTCAGCTTCGGTGAAGAATAGGACGATGTCAACATCTTCCTCCTTGGAGTTGGAATCGGCAGACTCGTTTTCGTCGAAGTTGAGGGAGTTGATGGGAGCCAAGAGGCTTACGATGTCGTGTTCGGAGGTGTATTTGACCCACTCTGAAGGGTAGAAGTCTTCATCAATGACGATGTCGTCATCCTCCTTGCTTGTTGGAGCCGCAGCAGCCAGACCGACGACTAATAAAAGTAGGAAAGCCCTCATCTTGAATTCTGCAACAAATTTCGTTTATAAGTTTATTTATTCTTGAATTCAGCATCAAATTATTATGTTCATTAGGTTATTTATACGTGAATTCTGTAACAAATTTTGTTTATCAGGTTATTTAAACTTTGATTCTACAACAAATTGTTTCTAACTTGGAACGTTTTACGTTTATTTCAATCCTTCATTATGAAAAACCTATCGGAAACATGATGAATATATTTTTGTATCCGTCAGAACACTATTATTCTCTCGTTATAGGCTAATATACAGGATATTTTTCATCATTATTATCACTTGTAAAAATGTTATTAGGCTGTTATTAGGCCTTGATTATTAAAAAAATATAATAGGTACATATATCCACAGCCGAACACATAACTTCCTCCTTTTTGGAAGTCGATTAAAAACGAGTCTTAATTTATCAATTTATCGACCGTTAAAGGCAATGTCTAGTATTTTATTGGCTCATAAATTTGATCAGGCGTCATCGATTATTATTACTTAAATGTAATAAGATTTAATGAATATATCAGTATTAAGTAATAGCATGTTATAGCGTTAAACACAATGAAAAAATTTGTAAGCCAACCACCAAGGTACGCCTGTACTCGAGTTTTGGTTATATATAGAAACAAGTATATCACGCGATCATCACATGAAAATAATAAATTGACATTGTCTATTGGTTCGCAGAGGTCAAGCAGATAATGTCAGAGCAAAACATCGTGTATTTAATTATTGTAACTAACTGTACTATCGGAGAAGTTTGATTTCTAGGCAGATGGCGGACTAAAGGTACAATTCCGTGCATCGCGATCGATCGCGGTCGTGCACGACCTACGACTGTCGTCGGACGCTCGCGACCATAGTCAACGTATGAAAATGTATGGCACCGCTTCCGAGGCCCGCGACTGACGCGCGCGGCCTACGACTGTCGTAAGCCGCGCGCGATCGTGCCATATAACTTTGACACGGTCGCGCGGGGCCTACGACTGTCGTCGGTCGTGCGCGACTGTCATAACTTCAAGACACGAACGCGCGCGGCTTACGACAGTCTTAGGTCGCTATGGTCGCGAGCGTCCGACGACAGTCGTAGGTCGTGCACGACCGCGATCGATCGCGATGCACGGAATTGTACCTTAAGTAAATTGGTCGCGCCCATCGACCGATCACAGCTAACATTGAATGGACATAAGCCACGTGACATAAGCCGACCACATGACGTATCACGTAGGTGGGTGAGGCCGTGGATTTTGCCACTTTTTTTAAAAGAAAAGTGTCTCATATGTTCATCATAAAATAAAACAGAAAATACCAGTTAAACTGTAACACTGATCTCATATATAACTTCTTTCAGTTATATTTTATCTCTTTTAGGATAGTTTTAAGCGGATTTTGGTAAATTATCATGTTAAAACGCCAATCTGAATATTTCAGAGCCCTAATTTTAGATAAAAAAGCGATGTCTTTGATGGTAGGTTACTTACTTGTCGCTATTTAACTTTTTTATTTTATGAGTCTACTGAGCAAATTTAATTGAATCTAATTGTCTGATAGTTGAGACACAATAAAGTGGTTTTAAACTATTGAAAACATGCATTAATCAGTGATTTATAAACATTTAAACATTTGTCTCATTTTTTTCACTTCTACGTTACTGTTTTCTTCGTTACCAGTATTTCGAGACACAAGCATATAAATGTAATTTTAAGTAGAAATTCGGAATTATTATGAAAACACCGAGTTATTGGGCCAAGAAAAAAAGTGAAAAGTCACCATCTTGTTTGTTAAAATTTGTGACAAGTTTATGACGCGTGTTTCAGCAGCGCAAAATCAAAACAGTTTTTTGGTGAAATTAAAGGTAAATATCGACTTTTTAACTATTGTTTTCGTAACACTATGTGTCGAAATGGATAATGTAGATGATAGTTTATTTATAGATTTATTCCAAATTTGGCTTAATTTAGAAATTTATATTCTGCAATAGCCTTGAAAATCGAGCTTCTACGTTACTTAAACGTTACTTCTATGTTACTGGTAACAAATATTCTATGTTACGTAACCTAGAAGCATTGTAAAGACTAATGCATATTGTCAATGTCGCTGTTTACTATACACAGTATTTTTTATCCAAAAAATTGGCCATGCCTTTTTTTGGAAATCTCATAAAGAAATGTTCTGTAAATAATTGATTAGTATTTACATGCGTTAGTTTCTTAATATGAACAATAAAAAACACTTCTTATTTCAATAAAATTAAAAATTTCCATAACTTTTTAAATATTTACTTAATTGTCTCCTTGATTATTCTGATCGACAATAATCAAAAAACACACAATTTGTTACAATTTAAAAAAATATGTTTTTGGAGTTTACTCCTTAAGAATCGATTTTCATATATAAGGCGCCCGGTATGAGAAAAATCCGAGGGGTAAAACCTACTAACAAGTAACGGAAATGTGTCACGTTTTTGGTGCGCACCTTTAGTGCGCAACTTTCTAATTTGGCTGTGAGTGTATTAAGACCATAAAGGTAATATACCTATCGGAATATAATATTATATAATTATATAATTGTATTATATTATTATATAATTATATTATTATATTATTTTATATATATAGTAGAGTAAACTCCAGTCGTGCGTCGGAGCTGACACACTTTTTTTTTATCACTGTACCCACTAGTTTTTTTTATCGCGTCAATATGACATAAGCTTAACAAAGCAACACCGTTACTTTCGCGTTACTTTAGTGTTACTGTAACGTAGAATATTCTGCGTTACTATACGTTACAAAGTGGCAAAATCCACGGCCTCACCCAGGTCCGTCAACTGCCTAGGAATAAATTTCCTCGATAGTACATTTATAACGTGTTTTAGGGGGCGTCCCCAAGTTACACAAAATAATACTATTTTGGTCCATTTCATCCAGATTGTACGTATGCTTATGATTTAATCGTAAGCGTAATCGTTATACCAATTATCGATTTAGATCATTCACAAATTCGTTCTAAAGAAAATCTACTCACGTCAAACCACACGTTTACGTAATAGATCCACATTTTGAAAAATATCACGTGAGATTTAGGGGGTCGAATAAAATCTCACGAAATCTCACCACTTACGTAATTTGTGGACGCTCCCTTACATAATATTATACTAACAACATCTCAGTTACGTTCAAAGGAATTTGAACGAAAAGATCCTATAAACTTCTCCAACTACATGTAATATTTTATTACACACACATCTATATATATATATATATATATATATATATGTCGCAGGGAAAAGAGGATATCAGGGATTTCACGATATCCCTAGGGATATCAAGAACTCCCGGTAGAGGCCGAATATTCTTGTTTGTTACGTCTTCTTACTAAAAATATCTAGTGACAATATGTCATTTCACTAAACTAAATCTAGTGAAACGTCAGAAACGCGGATACCGCCGATTAAAAATCGAGCCACTCATTTCTCTCGCTCGCTCTAGTTCCCACACGTGACACGGGCACTAGTGGGAGTGAAACAAATGCGTCGCTCGAGCTGGCGCGGCTCGTCTAGCCTGGAGACAGACAGACAGACTAACCCTTTGGGTACGGAACCGTAAAAACTAGGATAATCGAAGAGCTGGAGTACCTCTAGTACCTGAGCCTATACAAGAGCCCAACCAAACTAGAAATCGACATGCCACCTTTACAAAAAATATTCAACTTGATCGGTCGGACAAAGAGATATGGTGATGCCCCCTCAGATCTGCTATAGTTGCATTACACGTGTGATAATAATAATAATAACTCCCACTCTGGTTTTGGTGACGGTGGCCGGTTTCATTGAAACCAGGCCAAGAGTAATTTTATAGTGCCCAAGTGTGTGCGCAGTACACAAGAGCAATCTCTATATTCCTTTACTCGCATAACCCGGTGGGACGGAAGACTGACACGACCGGCGAGAGATCAGGCGCAGGACCGACTTTTTACATGCCCATCCGACGCATGGATCATCTAACAAGTATATTGCTGACAAGTAATTCAGATGTTAGATGATCCTATCAAAGTACCCGTCTGTATACTAGAGCAAGCGAGAGAAATGCGTGGCTTGATTTTTATTCGGCGGTGTCCGCTTTTCTGACGTTTCACTAGATTTAGTTTAGTGAAATGACATATCACTAGATATTTTTAGTAAGAAGACGTAACAAACAAGAATATTCGGCATCTACCGGGAGTTCGTGATATTCCTAGGGATATCCTTATAACTCAAGAACGGATGAACCGATTTGGCTGAAAATTGGTGGAGAGGTAGCTTAGAACCAGGAATAGGACATAGGATACATTTTGTCCCGGAAAAATGTACGGTTACTGCACAATATACTTTTATGATTTGCGCGTAAACTATTCAATCGATTTTGATGAATTTTGGTATGGAGATACTTTGAGTCTCGGGAAAGGACAAGGGATACTTTTTGTCCCGGAAAATGTACGGTTCCCGCACAATAAACTTTTATGATTTTCGCCTAAACTATTCAGTCTATTTTTATGAAATTTGGTATAGAGATACTTTGAGTCTCGGGAAAGGACAAGGGATACTTTTTGTCCCGGAAAATGTACGGTTCCCGCACAATAAACTTTTATGATTTTTGCCTAAACTATTCAACCTATTTTGATGAAATTTGGGATGGAGATATTAATTTTAATCTATTGTTTTCTTAATTATACCAATTCGAATTAAATAATCGTCGTTAAGACAGGACAACGTCTGTTCGGGTCAGCTAGTATTTTACTAAATCGGAAAATTATCTTTGGATACTCTTAATATTTCACAGACCGATCCCTTAATCGGAAAATGATCTACGAATACTCATAATATTTTTTAAAATCCTTTCCAACGACACCCCACACGTTGGGGTGGACGCGAAAAAAAAATTCATCCCCGCTTGATGTGCAGGGAAGGTATCACAAAAAATGTATTTTTTAAGATTTCATGTACCATTTTGTTGGCATCATCTATACATACGAGTATAATAAAACTGTAGAAATGACGATTCTGTACATTAAAGATATTCAAAAAATAATAAGCGGAGGGTGTCACTACATCGCTTAACAAGCCAACAATGTGGTCAGTTTTTTTGTCTGTCTGTCTGTCTGTCTGTCTGTATGTTTGTTCCACTATCACACGAAAACTACTGATCCGATTTGAATGCGGTTTTCGCAGATATATTTGTCTTCTTCCAACTTAACATCTGGTGTATAAAAAAATTCCCCCCACTCCTCTAAAGGGACAAAAGAGGGGGTCAGAGTTTGTATAAGACTTTTGCTTTAACACAAAAACTACTGATCCGATTTGAATGCGGTTTTCACAGATATATTTGTCTTCTTCCAACTTAACATCTGGTGTATAAAAAAAATTCCCCCCACCCCTCTAAAGGGACGAAAGAGGGGGTCAGATTTTGTATAAGACTTTTGCATTAACACGAAAACTACTGATCCGATTTGCATACGGTTTTCGCAGATATATTTGCCTTCTTCCAACTCAACATCTGGTGTATAAAAATCACCCCCCCCCCCCACCAAAGAGAGGGTCAGATTTTGTATTAAGTAAACTTTTTTCTTTAATGGACTTACTTTATATTATTAATTGTTTTTCCAACTTAACATCTGGTGTTACATAACATTTTTCCCCCCACCCCTCTTAAGGGACAAAAGAGGGGGTAAGATTTTGTATGCTGATGAAGTAGAAATACTTTAAATGGCAAAACAACGTTTGCCGGGACAGCTAGTTAATAATATGTGCATTAATCCTTCAGGCCCCGCGCGAGCACCGGTGGGCGGTGATCGCGAGAACAAAAGAATACAATGGGAATTCCTAGAACCTCCGAGGATCGAAGGATTAATGCCAAATTACAGCTAACCGCGGACAGACAGAAAGACGGACGGACAGACCGAAACTATAAGGGTTCCTTGTTGACTACGGAACCCTAAAAAACATCTTAAATTTTTATTTACTCTTTATGAAATAAAAATTTTGGAGGATTGTAAATAAGAATAATTAAAAAATTACTGAGATTTTAAGTCAACTTACCAGCTTGGTCCCCAGAATTCAAATGATGATTTAGACTCAAAATATCAGGATTTTATCGCAACTTCTGCCTAGGAACAGGGCCGTATTGAGCTAAAATAATATTATTATTGGCGATATTTAATCTGGCACCTAGCCAAGACTTTTTCCTTATCGCTTCTATTGATCGCCGTTCAAAATGTATGGAATTGACATTTAAAGCGTTCGATAATACATAATATTATTATGATACTAGATGACGCCCGCAACTCCGTTGCGCCAAAACTCGTTTATCACGCGGGAACCGTACATTTTTCCGGGATAAAAAGTATCTTATGTCCTTTCCCGGGACTCAAAGTATCTCCATGCCAAATTTCAGCGAAATCGGTTCAAGGGTTTGGGCGTGAAGAGGTAACAGACAGATAGACAGACAGACACAGTTTCGCATTTATAATATTACTAGATGACGCCCGCAACTCCGTTGCGCCAAAATTCGTTTATCGCGCGGGAACCGTACATTTTTCCGGGATAAAAAGTATCCTATGTCCTTTCCCGGGACTCAAAGTATCTCCATACCAAATTTTAGCAAAATCGGTTCAGCGGTTTGGGCGTGAAGAGGTAACAGACAGACAGACAGACAGACACACTTTCGCATTTATAATATTAGTATGGATTTTATGAAGTTGACGTTCGACTCGACAAAATCAACTCCATACAATTTTAATCGGGAATTCCACAAAGAAAACGTCTTGGCTAGGGGCTCTGGAGTGCCGGCAGAAGGGAAAACGAAACGGCAGTGGCAGGCATAAATTTCCCTAAAGTAAGTGTAGTAGGGGTTAATGAGATCCCTCCGATATCTACCTCCGTCCATCATAAAATTTAATTTTGGCCACCTGTCCTGAGTCTAACGCGAGCATAACATTTTTTTGGAACGAAGTTTCTTATCGCGCGTTGTGAAAGGGCCGGCTTGACGAAAAACAATTAAGACCAAAAGTTGTAACGACACTTTTTGCTATAGTTGTAACTTGTAAGGCCGCGAGGGGAGAGGAGCTTAACGATGCCGAAATTGACCAATCACCATGCTTGAAATCTTTGCTCCGCTTCGCTGTCATTCCGCTGTTCGTGCTATCCGTGCATCTGGAATAGCACGATTGGTCAATTCGGGCACCGCTAAGCTCCTCTCCGCCCCGCTACGCGTCAGTGGAAACACACCCTAAGGGTCTACACAGACGGATTGCATTTCAACTGCAATCCAACTGCAAATTGCAGTTCAAGTGCAGTTTGAATGCAGTTGACACGACTGCAATGCGACTGTAATAGAACTGCAAACCAAACGCGCAGTCGGATTGCAGTTCAGTTGCAGTCGTATTGCAGTCGTGTCAACTGCATTCAAACTGCACTTGAACTGCAATTTGCAGTTGGATTGCAGTTGAAATGCAGTCCGTCTGTGTAGACCCTTAGCCGTACGGCGAGCGCGTGTTTCTCTCTCTCTCTCTCTCTCTCTCTCTCTCTCTCTCTCTCTCTCATGGAAAGCAACTTTTTTCCATCCGGGTGTCCCTTGACACCTCTCAAGTTTTTTCACCCAAAAAAAGGAGGATGAGTAGAGCACCATTGCAATAAAGCTCTCTCTTCCTACCGTAAGGCCTTTTACTATGGTAAGGCGAAAATGTCTGCTGCTGCTATGGGCGTAGCCAGCCTTGGGCTCAGGGTGGGGCAGCAGTCAATCTACCCCCAAGGTAGTTATTCTACGGTAACAAGGCTTGCTTTCAAAGGACCGCTGCGATGCGCGCGTATTCGTGCGCGCTTTTTGTTTTGATCGCACTTTCTTACGGATATTATTATTGTAGTTAGTTGAAAAAAAAAATGTTTTTGTTTAGTTAGGTACTTTATAGGTCAGAGCCAGGGTGGGGCAAGTGCCCCAGCTTGCCCCAGTGTGGCTACGCCCATGGCTGCTGCTGCTGTTTCGTTTTCACTTCTACTGGCACTATTAGAGTGTAACCCGTTTTTTTTTATCCAAGAATGAGATAGGTACAGTTATTTTTCTGCTAAGAGTTATAATATTTTATACGTGAAGCATATTAAATAATATTTCACCGCAATTTATTTTTAATACGTCCCTGCTTTACTATCGTTGTTTTGTTAATTCTAGGTTAAAGTAAGTTGGGGTGACACCTCAGATAATTTCCTTGTAAACTACAGTTTTCTGCTACACCTATCTGAGGAAAGAGGTTATTCGAGTTAGATATCTTATCCAGTTCGGTATAGCATGATTATGTAATGCCTAAGGGCCGATTCACACCGGAATGGCAGAGGCGAGGCGAGCAGTTTCAGTGTCATATGATTTTAAACTTTATCTTCATTATTGTAATACATAGTATCGCTTGAGAAATCGACGCCGCCGGCGGCCGCAAGAGGCCACGAGCGTCCGCGTACGGGCGGCCGTAGATTTCTCAAGCGATACTATATGTATGTATTACAACAATGTTGATAAAGTTTAAAATCATATTATGACACTGAAACTGCTCTCCTCGCCTCCGCCATTCCGGTGTGAATCGGCCCTAAGTCAAACTTTCCATTTATAACTAGTAACTACAATATATTATAACAAACTTTAGGGAGTGTATGAATCCCCTACATACAGTATGTTACAAAAATAAGTGATAGTACTTTAGGGTGTGTACCGTGTACCTTGACTGTAGAGAGTTCGCTGTGAAAATAGCAACTCTGAAAGACGAAATTTTTTTTTCACTTTTGTATGGGCAAGGGCCCGAGCGTCACGAGTTTCCCCATACAAAAGTGAAAAAATAATTTTGTCTTTTAGCGCTGCTACTTTCACAGTGAACTCTCTACAAGTAACACGTACACATCCTAAAGTATAATCACTTATGTTTGTTACACCCTGTATAGATTTCACTGTGAAAGTAGCGGCGCATGGCGGCGCTAACAGAGTATTTTTTTTTTGTACGTCAAGTTCATGACGCTAGTTGGCGCATTGCATATACAAATTTAAAAAAACTTTTTCAGCGCTGCTACTTTTACAGTGAACTAAGGTTATACACACCCTAAAGTATCATCACTTTATTTTGTAACATTCTGTATAACTACTAATAATTGATACCCGCAAAGCTACGTTGCGCCAAAATTCGTTTATCGCATTACATTTATCCGGGACGAAAAGTATTCATGTCCTTTCCCGGGACTCAAAGTATCTTCATACCAAATGTCATCGAAATCAGTTCAGCGGTTTGGACGTCAAGAAGTAACAGACAGACATTTGTGTGCGTGCATGGCACGGTGTTTGTGTGCGTGCGACTAGACGTATGCAAATTATAATTGCGTAAGTTGATAAAAAGTGCCATGCTTTGCCACGGTAGTTCCCGAGTGCCGCACTAAGCAGGTAAATAACAGAAAAAATAGATAATTAAACCATAATGAAATTGACTTAAAACAAGGGGAATGCAGGAATCAAAACATGCTTTTAATCAAATAACATTTTATTACAAGACTTTTGCAATGAAAACGTAATCTTCTTTAGTAAAGTCCTATCTTGGTGTGAACCTCTATCTAGATTATTTTAACCAATTCAGTTGAAAGTTTTTTTGCTTGTAGCTAAGGAGCGAAGCTCATTTTTCTTATCGCCAAACACACTGTCCAAACTGACTATGTTTTCTTCGATAACTTTCACTAAATTATATTCGTAAATAGCTTTGTTGTGAGCGTGATACTGTAATAAGGCAGCTTCCATAGCATAAGCTGTTGGTTTAAAGTTTGGCTTGAATTCTACTCCATATACTTCACTGGTACCATTAGGGTACACGATGTAGGCTTTATCATCTACCACGCAAGGTATACCTTCGTCTAGCACGTATGGTGGCTTAATCAAAGTAACAGCCCCCTGTGGTATATTAATTTCTTTCTTTTCGTTGCCTTTAAGAACATGTACTTTATTATCGCTAGTATAATAAAGGTTGCTTTCATAGTCCAGAACAATTTGATCTGCTTTATCTAAAACTTTTTCTTTAGCTTTACCATCGTCAGTTACTTTGTACACTTGCTTATTGGCTGTTAGAATGTAGATAACATCACCAGATTTATCTTTAGCTATACCGACGATATCGTCATTAATTGTGCCGTATTTTTCAGCTGTTTTTGTTTCTTCTTTGTACACGTAAAGTCCATCGCTAGCAGCTATGAATACTAGTCTGCTATCATCGCCCGAAGCAGCCATATCTCGTCCATTATCTAAAACCTTCGTTGCCACCTTATTTTGGAAAACGTACACGCCTTTGTCCACTCGTTTGCCATCTACAATATCCGCTTCAGCGAAGAACATAATGACATTGCTATCTTTCTCATCAGGTGATGTGTCCTCTTCAAAATTTATGGAGTTCAGTGGTACGAGGATATTGACTATGTCATGGTCACTTTTGTAGACCTCCCATTCTTTTGGGTAAAATCTCTCGTCGATAACAATTGGTTTCTTGTCATCTTCCACAATCGGGTTTGAAGCAACGTAGCCAACGAACAGTATTATTGCAAGCACCTTCATTTTCTGGAAATAAAAAAAAATTAAAATAGATGAACTTCGTATCACTTCCCTCCTAAACCTTCCCTGGGCTGTTCACAAAATTTTAAGAATTATATAAGTTCAGCTGTTCTCGAATTTAAGCGGAGTTTTATCGCTTTCTGTTGTATGAAATTATTTTTAACCGACTTCAAAAAAGGAGAAACTTCAGCTGTATAAATTTTTGTTTCAATATTTTACCTGTTTTAAAATAGAGATAATATTGTTTGTTGCTAGCGTCGTGGAAATTTTGCGAAATTAATTTCTTGGAAATTCTATATTGGGAAAATACAAATAGATGATACAATTGTACTTATCTAAGTATATAAAATAACATAAAGTCAAGAGGCCACTACGATAAGGTATTTGTCGGATTGAAATGGTAAACATTATTATCAATCTAATTTGAAATTGTGGCTACCTATTATAAATAACCACTTTTAACCTTCCTCTTTAAATAAGGTTGTTGGAAAGCAGTTAATTTTATATTACTCTTCGTATCTTAATGTTCATTATGCAACTATTGTTTAATTTCTACCCCCTTGATAAAAAAAATGTTGTGAATGTAAATATTTTTTACTAAGGTGGTATAAATACTCAAAAATTTAAACAAACGCTTTTAACACGCACTAAAAGAAAAGAAGAAGATTAGAGATGAAACCTACAAAAATAATAAAATAAAAAATATTTTTATTATTTTTGCAGATTTTTTATATAAAAAAAAACTAACAAATTACAAAAAGAAACATCTGAACATACCGACGATTGATCCGCTAGTGACAACAAACAAAACATTCACGACCTTATAATAATTGTTGATAGAGAATATTATACAGGCTGAAACCAAAACTTAGTCTATTTTGATACTAGAAATGGCACGCAACTTCGGTAAAAAAATAGCCTGAAAACCATACATTCACATTTTTTATTAATAAGGATCCCATCAAAAACATAAATGTAAAAATGCTGAGCCAAGTTCCATACAAACATTATATTTCTTGTCTATGGACTTCGCCGCGCCGTAAAAAGAATGGAGATCTAAATGAGTGCCAAGTTCCATGGAAAATCGAATTATGTATGTATAGGAACCAAATAACATTATGAACAAATAATAGAGTCTATTTCTTTGCTTTATTGAATATCTATAACAATTGATGTTATTTAAATAATGTGAGATCTTAAACTATATTAGATCTAACTTGGCCAGTTTTCATTACGTCAGTCATTTTTCATAAAGTTATTGAACATTTTTTCTGATGAAAACTAGCCAAGTAAAATCTAATCTAGTTTAAGATCTCACATTATTTAAATAACATCAATGGTTATAGATATTCAATAAAGCAAAGAAATACTCTATTATTTGTTCATAATGTTATTTGGTTCATATACGTACATAATTCGATTTTCCATGGAACTTGGCACTCATTTAGATCTCCATCCTTTTTACGGCGAAGTCCATAGACAAGAAATATAATGTTTGTATGGAACTTGGCTCAGCATTTTTAAATTTATGTTTTTGGTGGGATATCACTACTTTTTGTAAAGAAAACTTTCCGAGCAAGGGTAGACACCTTCATCTTCCCCATAATATTCTTCAAATATCCATAATATTCGAATATATTCAATCGCAATTCGCAACCTTAAGGTGTCGTTTCACCACTTCCCGACAAGACGTGTCGGCTATGCTATCCGCAACTTATCTGGCAGATAATTCTTCTATCAGATAAGTTGTGGATAGCCTATCTGAAACTTATCAGGAAGTGGGAAACAGCCCCTAAGCCTTGTTGATTCTGTATTATTCTGTATAATTCATTCTGTAAAAACGCAACAATCCAACAAACATACATTAGTATTTAAAGGATCTAACTCATAATACATTGACAATGTGAATATTTTCATACGAGGCAAGGCTGATGTCAGTCAAAACTTGATTAAATTATTTTTTTACAAGCACGAGCAAATTTTTGTCAACAAAAAAAAAAACTTTACAAAAAGTTGTCTATGAATACAGTATGTGTGGTTTTGTATTATGTTATTTTGGTTCAGCATTGTATAGTAAAAATATTATCATTATCGTCACTGGTAAGGCGAAAAAGTAATAAATAAGTTTTGTAAAGATGAAAAAGCAATTTGAAGGAAAAGGCGTTTAAATTTTTTTTTGGGTTTTTATTCAAATGCTTTTAAACAATTTTCAGGAGAAGCAATAATATGTTGTTTTTACTTTATAAGCCTTAAAATATGTCTTATAGATATGTCTTATAATATATAAAAGGTCCAGTGGCTGTGACTTAATAACTAAAATTATAATTTTTGTAGTACATTTGGCCCCCTCTTAAGTTAAAAAACGTATTGTGTCATATTAACTCATATTAGGTACGTCATGAAGATGTCACAATTTGATCATTCTCTTTGATATATTATTAACTGTGGGATAGATAAGTGCTCTTAAGTCTTAATTTTATGAGCAAATCACTAATGGTTAGTGAAGATAATATTATGAATGGCGTCCGAAAATGTTCATTATTTTACCAGGCGAACTAGATCCCTATTCCCTAGTAAGTAGTAAGTACATAATATTAATTATTATATCAAAATTATAAACCTACTTTTAGATGTGAAGCTTTAAATTTGCCATGTAGATAGGCGATTTTTCAAATATAAATGAAAAAAAAGTGTGTCAGCTCCGACGCACGACTGGAGTTTACTCCTTAAGTACGAGTATCTAACCATACGCAAAAAGAGTTTATTCAACTGAAAAAAGATTAATATCATATGAAATCAGATGTTCCGGCAATATTATCTACACCCCTTTCTGCCATAGTTATTTCAAAATACTTTTAGTTCACTTTAGACAGTATAATTATAAAAATTATAACTTCACAATAACAATATTAATATTGATATTTATAACAAAAATCCAGGAAGAACAAGCCGAAGAACCCCATATCCAGGACAAACAGTTGCCAAGTTTTTTCTTCTTCTTTTTTGGCAACTTGACACAAAGGATGTGTATGTTGTGCCACGGACAAGGTAAAAAGGTAAGGAATATGGCGGGAAAACCATATTCCTCCTATTATAATTTTCATCATCGTTTTCATGTATCGTCAGGTCTAAAGTAATTCTGTGTACTCTGTCTAAAGTCTAGTCAAAGTCTAAGTAAAAGTCAATACAGTCACAGGAGTCAAGTCGGTCGATTCAGTAAAGTGGTAGACGCTTTACTGAAACTTTCGATGGAGTTTTGGAGGGAACACAAAATAACACGTTTCTGGATATTACATCACTTTCCTACACTTGTGCATGAACACGAATATCTAATGGTTATTATTCTACCAATATTACACATTAAAAACCCAGCTAACACAATTTTAGGAAAATAATACAAAAACACAACAGCACTCTTTCACATGCCCGCCAAAACTCTCAGTTGCCAAGTTATAAGCACTCAAACTTTGACATTGACAGCTCGGCAACTGTCAAACAAAAGCAGCCATAACTCCGCTTCCAATAGGCCTAGAGGAACGGGGTTTCTTCTAACATCAAAGGAAACACCTTGGCTACCCCCACCCTGAATTTGAACTAAATCAGAGACATCAATTTTTTTCTCAATTTTAGGCCTTAGGGCCAGAATCGAATAGAGGAGAAAAATTCAGGAAGATCAAGCCGAAGAAACTCATATCCAGGACAAATAGTTGCCGAGTTACAAGCATTCAAACTTTGACATTGACAGCTCGGCAACTGTCAAACGTCGAACAAAAGCGGCCATAACTCAGCTTCCAATAGGCCTAGAGGAACGGGGTTTCTTCTAACATCAAAGGAAACACCTCGGCTACCCCCTCCCTGAATTTGAACCAAATCAGAGACATCAATTTTTTTCTCAATTCTAAGGCCAGAATCAAATAGAGGAGAAAATCCAGGAAGATCAAGCCGAAGAAACCCATATCCAGGACAAATAGTTGCCGAGTTACAAGCATTCAAACTTTGACATTGACAGCTCGGCAACTGTCAAACGTCTTACTAAAGTAGCCATAACTCCGCTCCCAATAGGCCTAGAGGAACGGGGTTTCTTTTAACATCAAAGGCAACACCTCGGCTACCCCCTCCCCGAATTTGAACTAATCTACTACTCTACTACTTTTTTATCTGAATAATGTGTACATTCTATATGTATACCTAATATTTACCCGGGAATACCCACTCTTTAAACTTTAAAGGATTGTGCATTCAAATCTTGTTAAAACAAATTAGAAAGTTGCGCACTAAAGGTGCGCACCAAAAACGTGACACGATTTTTCGTTACTTGTTAGTAGGTTTTACCCCTCGGATTTTTCTCATACCGGGCGTCTTATATATGAAAATCGATTCTTAAGGAGTAAACTCCAAAAATTAGAAAGTAGCATTTTTCAACTCTTTAATATAATAATTCTATAGTGCCTTTAATATAAGAATAGCAATATTTTTATAAAGCGGATAAATAAACTTAAAAATTCTGCTGCTTATACAAAAGTATATTTCATTTGAGAGTTTGGACACTAACACAAAAAAATATTTTGGTCATATTTGTCTTAATTATTTTGTGTCTCAACTTCTTCCTTCACAGTTGGTCCCTCATAGATGTGACTTGCAATACCCTTGTCCTGTTGCTACGATGTCATGTAGTACATCCGTCTTGCTCCTGAAATAGGTATAATTTAGAGCAGGGGTTCCCAAAGTATACTTAGATTAAAGGGGGGGGGGGGGGGTAATTTCCCTAGTGCAAAATATGAAGCTGGCTAGGGTATAAAGTTGATATATTTTAGGATATATAGCAACAAAATACTTAGCTTGAAAGTGTGCCATAGGCAGATAAAAATTGGGAAACCCTGGCTAGGAATTTGGTTTATTTCGTCGTTTGTGTGTTTTGTAAAACTTACTATCATTAAAATGATAGTATCATTAAAATCATAAAAAAATACGCCTGCTTCAATTGTTTTTAAGCAATATTTTAGTGTCAATTTTACTTGAACTAGTTTACAATGCATAATATAGTTTCAGTAATCGAAAATCGGAATATCATTCAAAAGATTTCCTGTATATTTAAAACTTGATATGTTTGATATTACAAAATAATTTTGAAAGCACAAGGCAAGCAGCAATTTAATTCAACATCAAAGCAGGCCTGTCTCACTTCCATACAAACGGCGCGAAATCTGGAAAACAACCTAATTTCAACCTTTTGCATTGCGTTTAGCGTTCATAGTACAATAACTGTCTGCCGTCTCGCTTCAATCTGCCAGGGCTGTCAAGCGAGCGGCGCAGCGACGCGACGCGGCGGCCGGGTACTATTTATTACTTTTGTATCGCGGATGCGTGCGTTGCGTGTGCGACAAGTCGAGCGAGTGCCAGCCTATTGAGACTAGTCCGGTGACCGGACGCTTGCGTTTATCATACCTAAACTCGGGAGTGAAACTTCTGTACCGTAAGGTACTAATTATTTATTCTGTGATCAAAGGCAAGAATCCACAAGAGTTAGTCAAAGTCTTTGTAATATCTTTGCCTCTTCAACTTTTTCTAAGGCTGTCCTAAGGTTGAACAGGCAGATGGCAGACCTACGTCATTTGGTCGGGTTATGTCAAATCTGTAGTTTGGACTTGAAAACTTTGACCTAATTACGTAGATTGCAATATGATGCCTTAAGCCTATAATTAATTTTTGCTGTTAAAGAGTAGAAAGTGTAAAAAAAAAACAAATGCGCTAACTTAAAAAAACTTTATTAAAATAATGTACAATATATAAAATTCCTTTTAAACATTAAGGCAACGTCATGGAGTTTTCGAGAGAAAAAAAACAAATGTGTCAAAAAACTTGGCAAAAATATCGAGCGTCAGCCATAACAGCCCGAGATTTTTACGTTTGGTCCACAAAATTTTGAGAAAATTGATGATTGGGCAATAATATCTATCAATTTTCCCAAACAAACATACAATAAAATATAGTCCTTTTGATACATATCGCACAAAATCATTCAATATCCAACAAAAAAAAATCTACATCAAAAATTAACAACCAAATTTTAAAAATGTTCATCAAAAAATAATCAAAAATTTGCATTCTCTTAACTAACTAAAACTAAAAACTAAAACTAATTTGTCACAAGGCTGTATCAAATAAAACCTTTTCTTATTTACAACTTTAAAGTCAGTTTTATAGGTCACTTATAATTCTGACAACTAATAAGTCACTTAAAATTCTTCATTTTGGATTATTTGAGATTGAGTCAGATTGCTTGTAACTTGTCTGATATACTTTTTCAAAACTGTCCAACAGTTGGAAAATTAGGCTTTGGATCACAATGTCACAAAATTTCATTAGCCATCTTATTTATGATTTTATTGAAAAAGTGATCCATTAAAAACTACTTTTGAAGCAAACGTCAAAACTGACCAACGTAAAAAAAACTGACCAACCGAAAATCAAAAGTGACCAACCGAAAATGACCCGTAAAACTGACGAGGGACCTCAAAATGGCCTCACTTTGAGTGGACGAGGTTCAGAAACTCCTCCCTGGTCTTGGGGTCGTCGCGGAAGACTCCGAGCATGGTGGACGTGACGGTCTTGCTGTTGATCTTCTGGACTCCACGCATCACCATGCACATGTGTCTGTTGGAGAATGATTGTGGTTAATTTATTGTGCAAAAAAAAAAAGAAAAAGACGATATAAATATGTGATTGTGATTGTGCATCATAATAATATGTTACAGGAAGCGATTTTACGTTTTTTGGACAAAGTGAATTTTTCGCCTTACCAATCAACAGCAAACGTAACTTTTCCGACTCATCAGAATTGGCACAGGCCAGGACAGTCAGTCTCTTTTTATTTGCTTTGCCACCATGACAAGTCTCTCCCTTGAAAACATAGGATTTTTCTGGCATCAATTTAAAAAATAAACTGAACTCGTCTGCGTTAAAAATGTCTCGCGGTTTGTAATTTTGCTACAATTCGGAAAGTGCCATCCACGGACCACGTATCAACTATCAACATCTCAATTCCCACTGATTTGACGATACACAATGCCGTGGCGATGGGTAAGAGGTAATATGTGTTGGCCGTTAGGGCGTATTAAACGGGATGACGATCGTATTAAGCGTTAAAGAATGTATGAAAACATGTCTCAAGTTGCAGGGACTCATGCAAAATGGCGTATTATGCGGGAAATCGTATTAAGCGTGATCGTCTTAAACGGGTTCTACTGTATTTCTATTTCCATTGCCCGACCCTTGGCCATCTTTTTGTTTTATACAGTAGATGGGAGACATTACTACATATTTTTGCGTAATCGTAGATAAGAATTCTAATTCTACCAAAATTTTAAAACTTAACAATCGTGTAAAAGCGTAATGATTAATATTATGAGAGTTTCCATTGATAATATTGTTACCTATGTCTACAAATTTGCAATTCTCGTAATTTTTTGTAAGTAGTTTTATATTTTTGTTTAACATGTTTTCATTTACATATCTATTATATTGTGTATTAATAACAAAAACTTTATGGTGTCGAAACAGATAGAGATACTCTCAACGATTTTTGGTGCAGAATTCGTAATGAATATCCAATGCTTGGCAAAATGGCTCTGAATATTCTTCTCCCGTTCCCAACAACATATTTGTGCGAAACAGGATTCTCAACGTATGCAGCCACGAAAACAAAATCTATACATATAATAAAACTGTAGAAATGACGATTCTGTACATTAAAGATATTCAAAAAATAATAAGCGGAGGGTGTCACTACATCGCTTAACAAGCCAACAATGTGGTCAGTTTTTTTGTCTGTCTGTCTGTCTGTCTGTCTGTATGTTTGTTCCAGCATCACACGAAAACTACTGATCCGATTTGAATGCGGTTTTCGCAGATATATTTGTCTTCTTCCAACTTAACATCTGGTGTATAAAAAGTTTTCCCCCCACCCTTCTAAAGGGACAAAAAATGGGGTCAGATTTTGTATAAGACTTTTGCTTTAACACGAAAACTACTGATCCGATTTCCATACGGTTTTCGCAGATATATTTGCCTTCTTCCAACTCAACATCTGGTGTATAAAAATCACCCCCACCCCCCTCCCCACCAAAGAGAGGGTCAGATTTTGTATTAAGTAAACTTTTTTCTTTAATGGACTTACTTTATATTATTAACTGTTTTTCCAACTTAACATCTGGTGTTACATAACATTTTTCCCCCCACCCCTCTTAGGGGACAAAAGAGGGGGTAAGATTTTGTATGCTGATGAAGTAGAACTTTAAATGGCAAAACAACGTTTGCCGGGACAGCTAGTATCGCAATAGACTGGACGCCGAACCTGATATGAGACTGCAACTGTCTTCTATCAAACCTGACATCAACCAATTAATGTAAAATAAAAAACAGTTTCATACCTCCCCATAAGTTAGATTTTTTCTTTTTTAATATCTTGTAATAATCACTTTTAAAAACTATTATTTTATTGTAGGGTTCCGTCAAGTATTTTGCTTTCCAAAAGGGTTCCGCCACCAAAAAAGTTTGAGAACCGCTGTCTTATCTAAACTTGGAAATAACATTTTATCACGGGAATCGAACCCACGAAAAGTCAAAAGCTCTAAAGCTTAACTACTGGACCGCGTAAACCATATTCATCAGAATCCTAGTCGTGTCCTCATGGCTGACTGCTGAGGAATCTGACCACTTGACAAGTGGAGGGGCTCTCCACTTGTCAAGTGGAGAGCCCTATCCTGCAGACAAGTAAACCATATAATAGGCGTTATATAATTCTACTTACACTCCCTCAATGACGACCGCGACACCAGCGGGTCTGACCGCCTGGGTGACAGCCAACGCAATCTGTTTGGTCAGGCGCTCCTGTACTTGGAGCCTTCGGGAGTAGATCTCGACGATTCTGAAAAAAAAACAATAATCATGAAAAGGCTGCAAAAAATTCACCATATGGTAGCTTTTACCAACGACACATCTCTTGGCTAGAAACCATACAAAAGATCTTGCCCTGTGGTAGGTACATCTACAAGCTAACTTAAAACTTATTAACGAACTTATCAAACCACTCTGGCCAACTCACTCGACCCAGCAAACTTAATTACCAAGTGACTAAAAGACAGATTCCCAAGACAGATTTAGCTTGTCCCTTGGGCATCCCTGAGATCATATCAAAGGGTTTTCGTGGTTGGTTACCACTGGAATGTGTTGTGGGCCTTTTGCCCTTTAAAAAAAAGTGACTTAAAGTCTCAGCCAATTAAATAACAAATTGACCAAAAGTGTCACTTGGCCAACTTCACCTAGTTTAAAATTAAACAACCAAGTGTCCAAAAATCTCACCTGGCCAGCTTGCTCAGCCCCAAGATCTTGCCTTGCGGCAGGTATCCGATGGACACCTTGCCGTAAAACGGTACCAGATGGTGCTCACACATGGAGAACATCTCGATGTCTTTAACCACCACCATCTCGTCTGTGTCTTCATCGAAGATAGCGTTGTTGAGAACCTCTGGAATAAAAAAATGTGGAAATTAAATACGAGAAGGTGAAAATGTAAAGGAAGACGCAATTGAAATAAAAGAAGACGCAAATGAAATTAAATACGAGAAGGTGAAAATGTAAAGGAAGACGCAAATGAAATAAAAGAAGAAGTTCATGAAATAAAAGAAGACGCAAATGAAATTAAATACGAGAAGGTGAAAATGTAAAGGAAGACGCAAATGAAATAAAAGAAGAAGCTCATGAAATAAAAGAAGATGCAAATGAAATTAAAGAAAGTGGAATTGACGCTTTGACAAACACTATGTATGTCAATCTGTCGCTTTGTCTAATCTTCAGTTAAAAGGAAGTTCTTTCTTTGATGGCAAAAATACGCTTATATCTTCAGAAAGTTCTAAGTTACTGTTTTAAATAAGATAGTGATAGTTAGCTTTATGCTTTAGAAAAGACGTCATTCTATTTTAAAATATAATGCGATAATCCACTTTCAAAACAAACACTATTTCACAATATTATCCTTATGAATTTTTCATGAGGACGCTCACAAAGATATAGTGCATTAGAAAAATACAGAACATAATCCTCTTAAATCCTATGTTTTATAGGAATTTACTCTCGACAACTTCCCTTAGCTTTAAGGTCGAAAGTCCAATGAATACCATGCTTAGTCTGGCAACATACCTTCTTATTTTAACATCCATATTCCATACTAATATTATAAATTGGAAAGTGTGTCTGTCTGTCTGTTTATTACCTCTTCAAACCAAACTTCAGCAAAATCGTTTTAGCGGTGAAACCATAGTAACACCGTTGAAACGATTTTGCTGAAATTTGATATGGGATACTTTGAATCCCGAGAAATGGCAAAGGATAGTTTTTGTTGCGAAAAATGTACGGTTCCCGCGCAATAAACGAAATTTGGCGCAACGGAGTTGCGGGCGTCGAGTATATTTTGATATATTTTAAGAATGTCGGAATTCTGAAGTTTATCAAACTGTCTGTCAAATGAAAATGCCACCATACCTTCTAAGCTTTGGTCGTATCCCTTTGTGAAGAACAGCATTGCTTTGGCTGCTCTCTCTGGAGTCTTCAGGAGACCTTGCCTCTCTGGATCCTCACCCAGACCTGGAAAAGCAAGAAACAAATAAGAAATGTACAAAAATAGCCATGAGATTTTTGACTTTTGACCGATTGCCAAGAAAAAGACTTGCAATGAAATAAACAATCCCTATTTATCCATATAATTTTACGACGGACTTATCTTGAGAATCATCTTTGCGGTAAGAGCGTAATCATTTATTTGGTCTTTATGAACCAATCAAATTTTAGGAACCAATTAAAATCCTAGGAACCAATTTAAATCTACGTACCAATACGAATCTATATTCCTGGATCCCATCTAAATTTTGGGAACCAATCAAAATTTTAGGAACCAATCAAAATTTTAGGAACCAATCAAAATTCTAGGAAACAATTTAAAGCTATGTACCAATCTAAATTCCTGGGTCCAACAAAATTTTAGGAACCAATCTGAATTCTAGGAACCAATCTGGGAACCTCACCTGTGAGCAGCAGTCTGTAGGAGTTGGCCATGTCGGGAAGCAGCGCCTCGCGGGTCGGCGGCCGGTGGTCCAACTCCAGGTCATGGTGGAATGTGCACTTCTCGTGACCTGGAAATGCCGTTAGATTGTAATGTTACTGATTCTAGGTATATTGTATGATACGACAATTGGTTGTACTATCAGAGAAGTTGATTCATAGTCAGATGACGGACCTACATAACATACATAATTTGGTCGCGTTATGTTAAACCCGGTCGCAGATCACGACTAAGGCCGGGCGCGCACTAGCGGCCAAGCCGCAGCGGCCAGGCTGCGGCGGCCATCGAGATAGCTACCTTAGGGCCACTTTTACCAAACGGTTAAACATGTTTAAAATTTTATTTAAGCACAAAATTCTGTTTAACTACACAAGTTGCCTTGCACCACAAGTTAAACATGATTATTGATCTGTCAAATTTAAACAGCCAAATATGGCTGTTTAAGCTGCTAAACGTATTTAACAGTTGAATTTGAGGTTAGTTTTTTTTTGGTCGATAATAATTTTCGAATAATTTGAGTGTGAAAAGAAGCCTCGAGATGTCAAGGTTATTGCGGTAAGATCTTTGTTTGAAACCCTGACGGAGAAAAAGTTATTTCGAAGATTTCGCCAATCCAAGAAGACGACGATTTTGCTAGAAACAATTATTGAATCTAGATTATTGTTTAAAACGGAAAAGTTCCGGGGGCCACTTTTTATATCACTCATAATTATTTGTCGATTACTCTAGTAACATAACACCTGCACGAGTCTGTACAACGACCTAAAGTATGTGAAACAAAACAACATATTGTGTACAACAATACAAACATCTCAAATCTGAAACAAACCCTAGCTGCCGGCCACAGACTAAAGTGTCAAGGGAATAAGGGATACTACCTGAGCTGCGGGCCGCGTCTGACCCATTGATAGAAAACTCGTTTTACGCCAAAAAAAAAAACAACCGAATTTCGTCAAACAACCAATAAACAACCGTGAAATACCGTTATTTGTAACTATACTGCTCAAATCGTGAAATGGAACGCACAAGACATAATGCGGCAACACCACGCAACACTCCAAAATGCGTTTAGTTAATTTCAAGCTTTAACATCGTGGTGCAAGACAAACTTAAATAAGTTTAAATTAAGCGTGTTTACGAAATATGAAAACATATTTAACTAAATGCGTTTTAACTTATTTTAAATAAGGTTTGGTAAAAGCCGCCCTTAGTATGAAATCGCCATAGACCACGCGCACTTGGCCGCACGGCGCTCAGCGGCCACACCATACTTTCGATAGCCGCCGATTAGCTTGGCCGCTAGTGCGCTATTGGGCTAACATTGAATTGACATGATCCGACCAAATGACGTTGGTCCGTCAACTGCCTATGAATAAATTTCTTCGATGGTGCAAAGAGTAAGAGACAAAATATTTTACACAAGTCATTTTTGCTCTCAAAATGGAAATTGAAAAGTTGAATGACGCTGTAACGGTTAAAGTTTAACCACTCCACGGATTTAAAAAAAGTTAAAATGGCGATAATTTGAATCTCGGCAAATATCCCGTGATTATCCCGAAAAATGTACAGTTCTTTGGCAATAAACAAATTACGGGAACAATTAGTAACATTATAATCTGAAAATCTTGATCTACCAGTCACTTATCTAGTACATGAGTAGTAAATAAAACGGTTTTCTAAATGCGAATGATCTGTAATAAATACCTTTTCTCTAATATCACCATGACTTGGTGATTTTCTGATGTAACATTTTCTAAAGTTACAAGTTCTAAATACCGTTGTTTATTTAAATTGTGACTAAATAATATAATGTTATTTTTACTTTGGCAAACATAATTTGTATTTTGGTTTGACTGGAAACTATAATAATTAAAGTTGATAGTAATAAAAATTTGAAAACCCCCCTGATTTCAGTTTTTTTTTCGGGAGGGTTAAGTTGGTATCGTTAAGATGACGCTCTTGGAAAAGAAGAAGCCGAATCGTCGATTTTTTTGATAATGTAATACTCCTTATCAATAAACATGAAACATAATGAAATATATTGAATTTAGTTAAAAAAATGTTGACCAAGAGCTGGGGGTTCGACTAAAAATTTTTACTAAAAATAATTATTCTTTTTCTTTACTTTTACTCAGTAACAACTAACAAGTGAAAGGTACAAAGCCATAATGTACATATTATTATCATAATTTAAATACATTGTAAATGCGGAAGAATAATTCAGGATAGAGTAAACATGATAAGAAATTATTGACATTACAGGTTAAGGCGCCTGAGAATGCAATCTTAGTCGCTTCCAGGTCAAATAGGAAACATTGTTGTGTTGAATAAAATATTATGAATTGAGAACTCCATATCTCGAGATCAGCACGACGATCCGAAAAATATTTGTTCCCGACGAAAAAAGATAACAATATTATGCTGAAAGCCTATTCGCCATACTGGCTAACGGTGACACAGGTGGGCCCTGGGGGGGAGCCTTTGCCCAGCAGTGGCGAAAATCTCTGTGCGAATCCGTATAAAAATTTATGGATTTTAGTGGTTCGATAGTAATCATTTTAAGCAAAAATATGAATTTTGACTATTATCCATACTAATATTATAAATTCAAAAGTGTATCTGTCTGTCTGTCTGTCTGTTACGTGTTCAAGCCCAAACCACTGAACCGATTTTGGTATGGAGATGCTTTGACTCCCGGAAAAGGACATAGGATACTTTTTATCCCGGAAAAATGTACGGTTCCCGCGCGATAAATGAATTTTGGCGCAAGGAAGTTGCGGGCGTCATCTAGTTCGTTATAAAAAACCTTTCAAGTGTATTATGCCAAATAAATTAACTTTAAATTATAGAGCTGTACATGAGTATGTTCTGCTTATAATAATAATTAATCGCATAGCAATTTTAATAGGTATTATTGTTAGTTATTGCTATCTGAGACCACAAGTCCTTAATTACTATAACTGATAGAAAGGTTAGTATCGCACAGTTAGGTCCACTAACGCAGGAGTTAAAGATAATCGTGGGTAAAAATATCACGTTCTCTTTCGTTTTAAGAATTAACAAAAGAGATGGCGAGATGTTTTATAACACTACGATAAATAATTTACAATAATGCAATAAGTGAAAGCTTAGGACGACCAAATTTTCCACAGATTAGAGTACAGCTCTAAACTAGAGAAGTAGCATAACCCAAAAAAAAAACATTAAAAAATTAAAAACTTCTTTTTATCGAATATAAAACAATTTTTTTATCGAATATAAAACATTTTTTTTAATCGAATGCAAATACAAACCAGGGGTTGTGGATGTTCTTGGTGTCATCGGAGTTCCGGGCACTTCCAGCTCACTTTCCATGTCATTCATGTTAAAACTCTTTAGTGCCTCTGGCGTCTTCTTGTATTTGCTGACGAAGGATCCCTTTCCCGCGCAAACGTCGCCATTTTCTTTGTCCTCGGAAATCGAATTTCGAATCGAGCGCGAACTGACGCGACGGATTAGGGAAGATGGCGGGATCGGTTGCTCGTCTTTTCCATTCACGGCAGCCATTTTGTCATAGATTCTACAATTTTTTAGTCGTTAAAAAATATATTTTTTTAATTTAATAATTGCAATAAACTTGTGTGCGGATTGCGATCTTGACGTATAATGAGGCAATTTGTCGCTTATATGCCGGGTTATCGTGTACATTGTATATAATTACTTGTCAAACGATAACCCCAAATTGCGCGTAAGGGTTATGAAAACTTGGAATTCATTTAAAAAGTTTTTCTTGCTCGATTTTTTCAAATTTGATAATTTTATATCGAACACCATTATAATATACGCATACTAGAGAACCCCCCTCACAAAAACCCCCATTTTGTTAACACCTTCGCTGCGGAGCCAATTTTTCACGGAATTTTAGACAGTGTATATTATGAGGCAAACTTTAACGCACTCTGCGTTTGAGGCATTTTCGCCCTCAAAAAATATTATTTCTAGAAATACCTTAAATATAGCTCAAAAGTGACGATACTTGCTGGAAACTTTTAAATTTAGTAGCAGCCCTATACACGTTGTGACCTGTGGTCATCGCAGGGGGTAACAAACTTTTGAAGGCTCAAGGAATCCTCCACGGGTAGCATACAATGTAAAAGATACTTGAAAATTGTTTACGTATTTTTTTCAAAGTGGGTTTTTTTGACCGACTTCCAAAAAGGAGGAGGTAATATGTTCGGCTGTATGTATCTTTTTTTTTTTTGTATGTTCCACGATTACTCAGCCGTTTGTGGTCCGATTTTCAAAATTCTTTTTGTGTTGTATAGGGTTTAACTCGAATTTGGTACCATGTTCACAAAAGTGGTGATCTGATGATGGGATCCTTGAGGAATCAAGGAGACTTCTTGAAATTTGTATGAAAACATATAGTGATTTCGATTTTTTCTGAAGCATTCAAGGTAAATGCTACTAAAAAGTAAGATTTCGCACCAGGTTATACTCTGGATCCGAAGGTACCGAACAGAACTTTTGAATGCTTATAGGTACAGGTTCGGGGATTTCGGCGTTGTTTAAACAACTGAAAGCATAAGCTAATACATCAATTTGATTAATCATCATCATCACAACCATCATTATGCCATGGGTCATCACACTATGACCCAATTATTGGTACTTTTCGTGATATTTTGCATCGAAGCAGACGTTTTTGATAATGATTTCGCTGTTTGTGGACCGATTTTCAAAATTCTCGTGTTGTTGTATAAAATATAATCTTAATTTTGTATAACAATTACGAAAGTGGTGAGCTGATGATGGGATCTATGAGCAATCGAGGAAAATCCTTGAATTTTATCAAAACACTCATAGTGGTTAAAATGTTGTTTCTAGTAAGTTAAACATAATATGTTACGAAAAAGAGAAATTTTATACGAAGGTGTCTCTTGGTCCAAAGGCACTGAACAGAACTCCTGAATGTTTAAAGATAAAAGTATGGAAATTGCAGCATCGCTTAGATAACTGCAAGCATTTACCACAATTTCGCTTACAGTGACATAATGTGAATAGTTAACATTCGTATTGGTTATTTACGCATAAAGCCTAATTTTGTAGATACTTAACTAAAAAGAGTGAAATTATTATTTTTAACAAAAAATTAAAACCGACTTCCAAGGTAAAAACAATAGTAATATGAACTAAAAAGTATTAAATAACTCTTACCCTTTAATAGTGCCTTTTTCATAATTCATCTAAATCTCAACTATTTCTGTATTGTATACTAAAATCTTCATTACTTTGAAGTCGGTACCAGTCCCAAAAGTTTCAGATAATCTGACATTACTGAACTCACGATTAAATTAGCTGGTACCGACTTCAAAATAATGAAGACTGTAGTATACAGTACAGAAATAGTTGAGATTTAGACGAATTCTGAAAAAGGCACTATTAAAGGATAAGAGTTATTTAATACTTTTTAGTTCATATTACTATTGTTTTTACCTTGGAAGTCGGTTTTAATTTTTTGTTAAAAATAATAATTAGATGATATATTTTATGGTATATTTTTGGAGGGGTTAAAGGGGTAAAATGATTATTATTGATTTTGTTTTGTTTTCCTGATGGGTTTACATGGAAAATGACAAAAATTAGCTTTTTGTGTAACATAGCAAAGTTTGGAAATAAGTGATATAATATTTAAAAAATATAGACAGTCGAACATAATAATATAACCTCCTCCTATTTGGAAGTCTTAAAATACCAACGACTTGCTATGAGGCTCATAAAATAGCTCATAAAATTCGTAGTACAATTTTAATTGATAAAGTAAGTTTTAAAATAAGTATAATATTATAATATGATTCGTCTTTGTGACAATGTAAGACACTATTAAACTTAATTTATTACAATTAATTAAATTAATTATTATCTTTGCCCTAATTAATATTTATTGATTGATTATAGGGGGGGTCACTTGGGTGGGCTTATAAGTTTAAACTTTTTTATAAAATAAAGTTTTAAACGCTTTGATTGGAATCAATTCATAATCATCATCATCATGGTCGTTGTTGGTCTAACTTCTTATTAAAATAAGCTAGCCTTTTGTGAGATTAGGAGAAATTAAGACACATAATGTAATACAAACATTGCATTTTAGCGTAACAGGCGTAATTCATGGCCCCACTTTGGCGTTATTTAGGGCCATTTTAAGGTAACGCAGCGTTAAAGTAAGAAACCGTGTTGGATATGTTTTAGATTGCTTGTTTTCTATGAGAGGCGGGCCCGGCCTCTCATAGAAAACAAGAAATGGAACAGCAAAAAATGGAAAGGGCGTAAGCGACAAAATGGTTTTTGTCGCATAATTTAAAAACCATAAATACATTTCATATAAGCTATGCACAAATTAAAGTGCATGCTTGAACCAATTTATGTACAAATTTTGGAACCTTAAATCACTCTCCTCTGTTGGAAAAATAGGAATCCCTTTTTTTACAGAGGTCTTTTCAATTGATTATTCTGTGCTATAAAAGTTGTCCAATCGTGTTATGCTATGGGCAATTCAAAGACAAAGACATGATGAATACTGACAATGAACTTCAATTTCTTAGCTTTAGTCATTGCTGAGAAAAATCGGCATCGCTACAGCCAAATTATCAAGGCGTCGCCTTAACGTGAGTTATTGCGTCGGTAGATATAGCACACAACCTCTAAAAAGAGGCACGGTGTTACTGAATGAACTTAGGGTAAAATAGGACGATGACTAAAAAAATCTTCCAAATTTTTTTCGATGTCTAGTCGTGCCATCATTGAAGGCACATCTAAGGATACCTTTTATCTTGAAAATATGTACGGTTCCCGCGCGATAAACGAACTTTGGCGCAACGGAGTTGCGGGCGTCATCTAGTATCCTTAGATAAGTTCATAAAATATCCATAGAACAATAATTATAAAGCTAGAAGGCCAATTGGCCAGTCACCTTAAATTCTCCTAGTATTTATCTCAAACAATAATTCAGGTCTGTATATTTCCATTTATGGTCAAACTGGATAATGCTCTATAAAACGTTCTACGTTGATATAATATTATTGTAGATTCGCAAACAAATCTTGAAAATTAACTCCATCCATACTAGTCTGTACGGTTTAAGCGACATTTTCCGGGATAAAAAGTATCGCGCTTTCCCGGGACTCAAAGTATCTCCACACAAAATTTCAACAAAATCTGTTCAACGATTTGGGCGTGAAGAGTTAACAGATAGACAAATCACACACTTTTGTATTCATATTATTAGTACATGGAAGTATGGATATGGATGGTCGGGTAAAAATAATTAATTTATCTAGTTAAATCACATTTACACTTGTCAGCCTTGACCAAGTAAATATTAGAATTAATAACTTGGACTGTGGACATTCATATTATTAATAAGTAAGTAATCTTAGAAGTGACACCTATAATAATAATATGTTATTTAGATGTACCTACGTTTAATTTAACAAAATTATTTTTTACGACAAAAAAATCGGCTCTTGGAGGAACCCGATTTTTTAAATTAAGAAGATTGATTAATAAAATTTAATTCAATTTAATTTTTTTGACTTGGCTTAAATTAATTATTAGTATTTTTTTTTTATTGACAGATTTTTGCATTATGTATAATTTATAACATTGACACATTATTATGCTTTTAATTAAAAAAAATTGTCAGATTTATGTTTTTTTTTAATTGTAGTTTTTTTTTACAGACTGGGTTTTTTATTTTTTTTATAGCTACTTCTTGTTCTATATTTAATTGAGCACCACGGTCAAACATGAACGGAGTCCGTTTAGAGCGACCTTCGGCATAACCTCTCACATTCACTAAGTTCTCTAAACCTTGTTTTTGACCGACTGTGTAAAGATATTCATGTTTTCCATACTAATATAATATTATATGTGAAAGTGTGTCTGTCTGTACCTTTGTCTTGGTCGGCGGGGTCGCACAATATGTTCCAGTTTGGCGTCCATGGAAAATGATCAAAAATGTTATGTCTTTTTTTTTAAGAAAATAAGTTCATTTAATAGATTACAATAATATTAATTTAGCGTATTGTAGTTCTCCATGTAAAAAATTGGCTAAATTAAATTATCTTTTAGTAAGTACTTTGTTTTATATTATTAAAAAGTTATTAGTCAGATTTTGGTATACATCTGTAAGATTCTCATCAAGGATATTTTAATTGGCAAAACAAACTGTAAGGATACTGTTACGTGATATTTCTCTCGTAGCCCGAACAATAGAATGTTATTGATGGAAATGTGGTTATAACTGCGACGTAATACGATCGTCATTACTTTTTGCTGTTCACGTAACAAAAAAATTACTTTTACGGCCAAAAACAATAGAACATTTCAATATTATGTGCATCACTATGGTTTTATTTTGGAAACACAAAAAATCATGTGAAAAAATTTTCTATTCCAAAAAAAGCGAATAATTATTCATTGCAATTAAAAAAAAAAGCAATTTCAATTTCAAAATTCAACAGAAGTAAGAGTTTTTTTTCTAATTTTTTTATGAAACATTGATTAGAGTATTTATTTTTGCTATACCTAAGTATTATGATTATGTATCTACTATGCGATGCATGTTACCTTGACAACATTTGATTAATGACTAGTTTTTGTCCTTTAGTTGTAATTACCAATCATACTACCATTATTGCATGTCTAAAATGACTACTTAGATCTCTAGTAGGTACATAGTTTGAAGAGACTCATTATTGTATTATTATCATCAACCGATTGAAAAAACAGGGTAACGTACTTTGTCAAGTGTGCATGTAAGTTATAATTCTTTTTGACACTTTGACACGTTAAAATAATCAAATAGATAATAATTATAATAAGCCTTTTTGACTACTTACAGTTTTTTTTTTCTACATAGTCAAAATTCGCTAAAATTATTTAATATACAATTTTAATTTTAAAAATATATTTTGATAATCAATAATCACTATTTAGACATTGAAGGATACAAAAGTGTTAGAACATCCAACAAAAAGAAAGTTTTTAAAGAATGTGTATCACTTTTACCGTCTTGCGTAAATTAAAATATTCTGTACATGTTTGAATTGTCTAGAGGAAAAGGGCAAGAATAGTTAGTTATATACGCCTTTTACGAGCCCTACACTGTATGAAACAATAATTTCACTCATTACATAAAATAAAAATTCATGTGGAGAGTTACGGCGCAAAAAAAATGTAAAAATTTTTTTTAAAGAAAATAAAAATAAATTAATTTGTAAAAAAATATATTTTTCAAGTAAATTTTCAGTATTTTTTTTTTCTATGGACGCTTCACACCACGTCAGTCTGGCCCCGTGCTAAGTACCTAAAGGACTTGTGTTACAGGTACCAGACAACGGAAATATATTTAATACTTTTATACTATACATATATTTAAGATTTTTATTATATTATACACATATTTAATACACATCCAGACCCGGGCACATTGAAAACTTTTTGTTCCGATTCGAACCCGCGACCCCCGGCTTGAGCGTCCAACGCGCTTACCACTGAGCCACAGAGGTCGTCAAATTTAAACTTTTTAAATTTAATAATTTAAAGTTTAAATTTGTGGATTTGTGGAATAAAACGATTTTAGTGAGTACCTAAAGTGGCGCTAAGAAACAGGTATTTGGACATCAAAAGTCAAACAAGTTTTAACATATCCCAAAATATAACACAAACGAGTATTTTTATTTTTTATGCAACTGTATCCTTATATTTATTCAAATTTTTAAATTGAATAATTAATTTAACAATAAAAGTGTCACTTTTGGGTACAGTGATGCACATAAAGTTTTGTAGTCATATTTTTAATACATACTACATTTTTTTTTTTTAAATAATAATAACTGATACTTAAATAATACCAAACAAAAAATACCCAATAAAAAAATTAAAATAAAAGTTTGAGTTTGGGAACTTTTAAGGATCTCTCGATGGACTGAACTGATTTTAAAAATATTAATAGAAAGTCACGGTATCTGTACTATGTTTAAAATATTTTTTAAATTCCACCTTGGAGTTTATTATACTAAAAATAATAAAAATAGTAATCGGCCAAGTGCGAGTCGGACTCGCGCACGAAGGGTTCCGTACCGATAAAGAGCAAAAATAGGCAAAATTTGTGTTTTTATGTATGGGAGCCCCCCTCAATTTTTATTTTATTTTAATATTATTATTAATTATTAAAGAACACATACAATCAAGGATTTTGTGAAAATTTCGAGTGTCTAATAGTTACCATTATTGAAATCGAGCAAAAAAGGCCAAAAAAATCACATTTGTTGTATGGGAGCCCCCCTTAATTATTAATTTTATTTTGTTTTCAGTATTTGTTGTTATAGCGGCAACAGAAATACACAATCTGTGAAAATGTCAGAAGTCTAGCTATAGCAGTTTTTTGAGATACAGCCTGGAGACAGACAGACGGACAGACAGACAGACGGACAGACAGACGGACAGACAGACGGACAGACAGACGGACAGACAGACGGACAGACAGACGGACAGACAGACGGACAGACAGACGGACAGACAGACGGACAGACAGACGGACAGACAGACGGACAGACAGACGGACAGACATCGAAGTCTCAGTAATAGGGTCCCGTTTTTACCCTTTGGGTACGGAACCCTAAAAACGCGAGCAAAAGCCAGTTAAAATTGCGGTACATACATAAGGTGACCATACGTCCCGCTTAGGGCGGGACAGTCCCGCTTTCAGGCAGTCTGTCCCGCTGTCCCCCGCGAGGCCGAAATTGTCCCGCTTTTGCAAACAGACCAAACGACAATAATTTAAAAGTATTTTTATGTTTGAAATGCCTGTGCAATGCCTGGAAGTAACGCATACATGCAACAAACGTGATTATTCTGCGTTCCTCGATAAATGAGCTATCTAGAACGGACAAAATCAGACCAGTTCCTGAGATTAACGCGTTCATACCACATACAAACAAACAAACTCTTCCGCTTTATAATATTACAGTAAAGTTAATAATAATAATGTAAGATATTTTATGTAAGATAATTTTTCATGTATTTCAAAGTGGGGGGAGAGGGGGGGGGGGGAGAGATTCTGTACTTGTCCCGCTCTCACGAAAAAAATAAATGGTCACGTTATACATACATCATCTTTGCAAACTCAAAATGTGAAATATTTCTTAAAATCTTATTTAAAAATCTGTTATACTAAATATCATAAGATAAGGTAACACTTTTATTTATTATGTGTTAAAATATTCAAATTTTATGCAAATGGCTGTTAAGTGTCCAATAAATTGATGTTTTATAGGTGATAGTTCAAAAATTGCGGTGCAAATATATTTTATTTGCAATAAATAATGTTGTAAGCCTGATTTAGGAATATGACCTTGTTTATGATCCAAAATTCATATAAGTAACCAAGCTTTTCATAAAACTTAAAACTAAGCGTCAAATTTTGTGACTAGCCTGCTCGTTTGGACCATAGATTTTCTGGTAAAACTTAAAAAATGGAATATTCACGAAATCTTTTAAACTGTGTTCAAACGATATTTTTAACCCAAAAGCAACTTTTCGAGAATTCTACGAATTTGTTGCACTAATTGCTTACATTGCCGTATTGAAATTAGTTTTCTGTAGGGCAGGGCCCGCAGGGGTCACCAATTAGTTCCGCTCGGGTCCATCTTAAGAAATAAAATAACCTTTGCGATCTACACCTTTTATAAATAAAAATTGACAAAGGTAATTACGGAAACTACAAAGGTACTTATATTTCATTTTCATAATATCAATGAGAAAAGTGTCAATTTTTGTTGCTTGTTGGAGTGAAATTGGTGCAAGCTATTGACATTAAATTCTGGAGATGTTCATGAGTCAGTCGAGACCGAAATTTATTTTTAAATGAAGTTCTTCGAAAATGCTTGGTCCGCACAAATGGGTCGGTGGTCCGGATGCGGACCGCGGTCCGCCATTTGGTGACCCATAGGGTATTCTTCCAGATCATCATGAAATTTATCAAAAAGCCTACAAGTCTATCAGTTTTTCTAAGTGCTTATATTTTTTGACGTATTAATTACTACGACATTTAAATAGCTATTAGTGAGTTATAGGTTAATAGCTTGCTATTGGTATAAGGCAGTGTTTCCCAAACTTGTCGGGACCGCGACCCATCTACAAGAAAGTTTAAAGTTTGCGGCCCACCTTGTGTCATGAAGACAAAAAAGCAGCGGTATGTTGCTGTCGCTGTATTTACCGTTTGATTCTTATCGTAGTTCACCACCATATCATCATCGTCAGCCTACTGACGTTCACTGCTGGACTTGGGCCTTTTCTAACGCTCGTCACCACACCCATTTCAATTAAGAAACGTACGTAAGTACGACAATCGTCCTATAGTTTCAGGGCCCACCAAAAATCTACCCGCGACCCACCAGTGGGTCGCGACCCACACTTTGGGAAATACTGGTATAAGGGATAGCTTAGTCACTGTATACACACAATAATGACGTTGTGAAGGAATCCCCTACGCTACGTGTAAGTCTGAAGGCAGAACATACGTCTTATAAGCACAGAATATAATTATATTAGTAGGTATAAGTACTAATCAGTTCTAATATTATAAACGCGAAAATGTGTCTGTCTGTCTCTCTGTCGGTCTTTCTGTTACCTCTTCACGCCCAAACCACTGAAATGATGTTGCTGAAATTTGGTATGGAGATACTTTGAGTCCCGGGTCCCCCTTTGTCCTTTACAAAGAATACTTTTTATCTCGGAAAAATGTACGGTTCCCGCGCGATAAACTAATTCTGGCGCAAAGGAGTTGCGGGCGTCATCCAGTATTATAAATGCGAAAGTGTGTCTGTCTGTCCGTTACCTCTTCACGCCGAAACCGCTGAAACGATTTCGCTGAAAGGTATGGAGATACTTTGAGTCCCGGGAAAGGACATAGGATACTTTTTATCCCGAAAAATATACAGTTCCCGCGTGATAGACTAATTTTGGCGCAGCGGAGTTGCGGGCGTCATCTTGCAATTTTATAAATGCGAGTCTTACTGCCTTTCAGTATTTTTATCTGCAAACAGTCTTCAGCCCACAAGCGGCTAAGCTAATGTTGATGAACTTCTGTATAAAGATGCATTGAGTCCTGGGAAAGGTATAGGACAATAATTGATATCGGCCCTTGCGGCCATAATATTACTATGCATAATCCTTCAAGCCTCATTATAAGAGCACCGGTGATCACGACAACAATAGAATACAATTTAGAAGAATCCGCGATCGAAGGATTAATATGCAATTAACGAATTTCAAAGTTGGCATGAGAGAAAACATGGTTAACCTTTGGACTCTTTTTAATTTTTTTTTACTGACAGCGAGGATTTCTATTGGTGAATGATAATTACAATTGGTTTAGTAGGTCCAGATTGACACCCACAACTTCACAAACTGACAAACTTTAGCTCATTGTGTTATTAGGACAGATTCATAGCTTATATTAATAATTGACTTGTAACAAGGATCCAAATTTTCCTCTTATCCCGTGTTTTTGACGGAAATTTTTTTTAAATACTTTTGTGCCTTTGAAAATTATATTTTTTTGTTATTACACTTAATATAAAGGACATTTACCTAGTGTTTATTATTTGAGCGGCAGATTTTGTGATGTAATGTTTATTGTTATCTTGGGCATGAGTTTCCAAATTGGTGGTAATATTTTAGTGTGACTTTAACTCAATTTAGATATGAATTCTTGTGATATACAAAGTTTATTTTTTAAATATTTGTGTATAAATAAAACCCTATTTATTCAATTTATTGAAATGTTAAACCCATTAATGACTTTTTTAATCGAACATGTAGCTCCCAAATAAATAAATGGCGGGCAATATTTTTTTTGACATCTGTGATCTGACAAAAATGTTAACAAAAACTTTGTCCCTTCGATTCCAAGGTTCCATATCACTTCCTTACTCACGATTTTTTATTGCAATCCGCACGGAAAATATCACTTACGTTTAAGCACAATAAAAAAAAACACGTTGACTGTAGGACTTCTTATGGCTGACTGGTCTTGGTGCGAGCAACAGATGTCTTTTGTATGCGCGCGAAAACTGGAAAATCAATAGAACGGCCTACGTCATACGGTTCGCGGGTTTTTCAAACGAAGGATTCCATTTTCGAATTCTCAATATTGCTCATTTTTGACGTCACATATATTTTTTAATTTTTTGAGTAAAGATTGACTTTATACGTCATTAAAATGGAATAAAAATGGAATTTTTGTTACGTCGAATGCATGAATAATGCATAAAAATACGGTGTTTTACTAACGACCCAGTTTTATTATTGAAATATTAAAGTATTTTTTTTTATATTATTTAATCAAAATTTCCATTACAATCAATGATGAATAATTCGGTAATCAATTCAAATTAAAACAAATAATAATATAAAAAAGTTAAAAATGCACTTTTTTATTTATTTTTTTGTTCAAAAATTTAAAAATATTTTAAAAATTAAAAATATTCATATGCAATGTTACGTAGTATATTATAATTATTTATATCCTCTTTGGTATGCAAAGTTTCGAAAGAATAAGACTACTGAAGATAGGTATTAAAACCCGCGACTTCCAAGGTAAAAACTATAATAACATCCAATATGAACTAAAAAGTATTAAATAATTTTTCCTATCTAATATGGCCTTTTTCCGAATTCGGCTAAACCTCAACTATTTCTGTACTCAATCTTCATCATATGAAGTCGGTACCAGATATAGCTGAATCTGCAGTTCTCTGACAGAATATTTGAAGCTTTTGGAACTGGCACCGACTTCAAAATGATGAAGATTGAGTACAGAAGAAGCGTGTTAAAAATCACAAAAAATTTAAAAATTCAAGCAAAAAAAATCCAAACAATTAAACTTGAAATTTTATTTCAGTCATGAAAATTCTTAAAGTGTTAGTTAATTGAAACTTAAAAAAAAAAAAAACAAAAAAAAAAACGTAAAAGGCTATGACGTCACTAACTATGACAGAACTGGTTCGAACGAAACCGGTGTGCACACTGCACTGTAGTCATACACAGGTACTTAGTCAAGTTCATTCGACGGCCTCGACAACGAAGTACGAACTTAGATACTATCGATAATATCTAGGCAACAAAACCGCCATGACGCTTATACCAAATCCCATTTTGGTTTAGCTGTCAAAGCTATCGAAATATTATACAGGGTGTTAGGTTTAACACCGTTATCCATAAAACCATCAAATGAGCCCGTCAAAATGAACAACTTTTTGTATGAGAACAATCCGGGCAATTTGTATGGGTATGAAGACGGCATTTTTTTTAAGTTCCCAGCATTGTTCTCATAGAAAAAGTTGTTCATTTTCAGAGGCGGCGCAAGGCGTGGGCGGTGTGGGCGACCGCCCACGGCCTCGCGTTCTAACCCCTTGGACCACGAGGTTTTTTATAAAGGATTTACAAGTTTTGATACTCAATTATTCATAAAAAAAGTTTTATAAATAAAAGTTTGAGTATCAAAAGATTCTTTCTCTCCAAAAATCCGTATTCTTGCGTCATCTATCAGGGGGCCTCGCAAAATATATCTTGCCCACATAAAATTTAGGTCTTGTCCCGCCACTGTTCATTTGATGGTTATAAGGATTGGTGTTAAACCTAACAATCTGTATAAGCTTTTTAACGATTCGTACCCAGTTAATGGTTGCTAAGTGCGGGCTTTACGTTGTGCAATATAAGTTAGAAAAGGTTTTTCCTTCGGAAAACGTTATTAACCGGAAACAAGAAAACCGTTAGCCTAATGGAAAGTCCTACCGTCAGAGTTTCACGATAGTTCCTGCAAGAAAGGATTTTTTTAATCCAGCATATTGATGCCAAAGTATTTTTTACTAATTAATAAAAACAAATTACATTTTCATAAGCATATTTTTTATTTCTTTTTAATAATCAAAAAAAGTTTTTTTTCGTCGTTTCTGCAGTACACGCGTGGACTACCATGGTAGACCAGAGTCACTTTTTCAGCGATATTTTTTCAGTAAAGCTCGCTAGAAACTTGCCATTCCAGGTAATCCTCGTCTAATAAATTTGACAAAACCTCAGTACCTCCTGTAACCTGATAGTCGATTGAAATTATAGATATTTAGCATCAAAAACGCTGGACTACCATAGTAGTCCGCGCGAGTATTGGTGTACTAAATTCAATCATGTATGTTTTTTTTAATTATTGATTTATAACGTTTTTATTGTTTATGATTGTATATTTTATGCATTCATACTAAAATACATTAATGATTATTTGATTACAAACACTAAAATTTAATTTTTTATTAAGATATAGTGACCTCAGTGAATCTGTACAAGATTGACGTCTTATCATATTATGACTAACCAGAAACATAGGAAATCTCACCAAATTTCAAAAAAGTAATCATAAAATAAATAAAAAATTGCATATTTAACTAGTGTTAAGCATTTAATTACTCCATAAATAAACTATTTTGTAGTTTTCACAATGAAAACTTAGCGCCATCAGTGCCGGTTGTCTAATTTCCTCGTCAGGCTTTTGATGTGAATTTTGAAATGGAAAATTGTGATCTAAGTTGGCTTCTGTAACTAAATAAGCGATCAAGAGTAATACAAGTGACAAATATTGACCAGTTTTGTAAACCCCAGTTTAGGAGTCACACATGTATGAAAATGAGCTGATCCAGTGACTTCTGAAGTTTAGGGCCGTTTATTGTTAGAAAAAAACTATCAAAATGTAATTTACATTTTGATTGGTTCACAAATTGAAGAAATAACTTCAAAATATTTAATGTAGTACAATTCATGATTTTTTAAGAATTCAACACGATTTAGCCCCACTGATAAGACGTATGGGGCAATGTCAACGCTGCATATTAGCCCGAATTTGATCGCCAAATTTGGGCTAATAAGAAAGTGGTGATAGATTTGTCATTTCTGGTTTCATTCTGACCTGTAAGTAGGATCGAACCTTGAATAACATAAAACAAACAAAAGTCTAACTTATTTTAGTTTCACGTAAGGAATACACATGTTTGATTTCATCAGTATGATTTTTGTTACATTTTCATATAAATTCACAAATTTGTTGTTTTTTTAGTAATTTAATAATTAAATAAATAGTTTTTGATTACAAAAGTAAGTTAATTAATTATATTTTTGATTGTATATGTCATTTTAATAAAATAATAATTATTATGAAAACAATTAAGATTTTTAGATGGCCTACCATGGTAGGCCACGCGAGTACTCGTGTAAAAAAAGGGGCGCGTGTACTGCAGTGTTAAAAATAGAATGCGTTTTTTCTGTCAAAAATTAAGTAAAGGACGTTGAGCAATTTTCAAAAATTTTTAGCAATGCCTTAATGCAAACGAAATTAATTTGTGTATGGTGAAATTTTATGGGTGTAACAATATTTTACGAAATCATGAGCCTCATGAGTTATGTTGCATAATATTATTTAATACAAAAGAATGTGTAAGGATTTGACTAAAGAATCTCTTAACAGAAATATAATATTATCAGGTTATTATTAATTGTAGTAATAAAAGCCCTATAAAAGAGATTTAAAGCCTTTAGTGGTATTTAGTAATATGAGTTCGAGTGGTAGCCGCAAAGGAAGATTTTCCGACCAAAGTAGAAGTTGTCATATTTTCTGACGTTTAAGGCTGGCCTCACACAGCCGGAATTTCATGATCGGAAATTCATATTATTAATTCAGAAAGATCGGAATACAGTACGCTCGTGTAGTAGAATGTGTGTGGAGCGTACAATATCAGTACGCTCCACACACATTCAGATTTTTTCAGATTATGAATTTCTCAGATCGATCTGTAAGAATGATACTGACGAGCGTTCTGAATTCCGGATCGGAATATTAAATATTATGACTTCATAACGCGCGTATTCCCATACATTTTAATGAAGCGGCACACACATACTGGAATCAGATTATGAATTATTTCAGTTGACACTGCAAGCGGCTATCCTCTGGACGTGTTGCGACTGTTGGTGTGATGTGTGACACGGAAAATTTAATCTTATGCGTTGAAATTTGGCACACTTCCATTGAGGATTACCAAGACCATAACAAGAATACCAAAAAAAGGACATAGCGTGGTTGGAAATTTTTAAAAATTTAATTCCGAATTGGGAAACATTAAGTGAAGACGAAAGAAGGAGAAAAATAATTTATTTGTATTAATTCTTCTTCCATAAAGACGTTTATATGTGCCGGGAATCACGAGACTACTGATCAAACTGAATTTTTAAGATATGTGTGAGGCAAGGTGCCGAAATTCAGATTATGAATTTCCGATTATTAATTCAGAGAGACATTCCGGCTGTGTGCGGCCAGCCTAAGAATATGAATTTCCGATTATGAAATTCCGGCTGTGTGAGGCCAGCCTAAATGTCACGTTAATCTCAGAAAATTTCATAGGCGCGACTGTGTAATGTTTGATCTTCAAGATTTTGAAAAAAAATATTATATTAGAAGCAATTCCTATAAATGCAACAAAAACAATTGAGATTGCCGCATGAAAATATCAGGAACAAAAAAATACACTCAGTGTATAATGTTTCAGGCGCAACACTCTCGTTATAAGTACCTATTATTAAGTACTTATCATATTTTTTCCACGTCATAATATATAGACATTATATTTTTGGCGTGTTTTATTTATTTAACAGAAGCTTAAGAATTTAAACGAAAAAAAAAACGCTAATAAATAATAATATTATAGGTGTACCAGAATCTGATGACAAAAAGTGAGAAAATAAATTGACTCTAGCAATACCGGGGTAATAGGAATAAAACATTTTCATCCTTTTTTATTCCTTTAGCGGCTTATTTTGTGTGTGATACATGCAAATATAAAAATTTATCCAATGATCAAGGATATTTTTTGAAAATTTGCTGTCAAAAATTGCCATCAGATTCTGGTAGACCTATAATAGCCATAACTTTACGATACTACATTGCAAAAAGTCTTTCAAAATTTTGAAAGCTAGCCCAACGTGATGCAAGTATCATCCTTAAATTTTTTGCAAAATGAACTCAACCTAAGGAAGCTATATTCTTGTTGTATACTGGCTGGTTAGAAGATGGGAATAGTACCGTATATTTTCCTTAGTCTATGGTATAACCCATTTTTTAGAGAGTAGGCCATTTTGTTTCCGCTGCCCCACCCCATATATTATGTAATCTGTAGGGCCTCTATAGCTGGTGCCCCTAGGCCGTGGCATATAACGGCCTATTTATAAATCCAGGTCTGATATAACCTATGTTTTAGGAAATGGATAAGTGTACTGGGGAATTACCGAGACAAATATTCCAAAGGTTGGGAATCCCAGAGTTTATGATATACCTGAAAATACATAAGCAGGAAAACACTGGCACAGATTACTAAATAGTTACTACGACACTGGGAAGATGACTCGACATAAACAATGACAAAGGAAAACTTTTTTCAAAAAGTAAAAAAAAATATATACGTTACTGTCCGTCAGAGATTAAGACACAGATTTTTTTTCAGCGTTTTTTTTTGTAAAATGTTACTAAATATATTTGCTGGAAATAATGCATGCGTACTTAACCCATCACGCCCCACAAGGACACCGGTGACCGCGACAACAATAGACTTGCAAAAGATTTCCAAGAATCCAAGATTTCACCAACGACTGTTAAAGTTAATGCTCGAATTAGTATCACGTTATCTCTTTCGGTTTTCATATTAAAATGAAAGAGAAGACATGACATGTTAACAAGCTATTAACACTAACAGACATTGCTGAAATTGGACCTAAAATTTTGACAGATCATATTGTATGTTAGCAAGTTTAGTATGTAATAGAAGACCTTGATTGTGAGTTCATGAGTTGTGCCTTGTGCAAAACTTCGTTGGAACCAGCATAGTGATTGGTGAGTTCCATGTCAAGAATTATGATTTTTTTGACTGGTACCGACCTTTTAATTTCCTCCTCCTTTTTTGGAGGTCGGTTAACATAACTCAACTCACTGTCATTAATCATAATTCATAATATTACTGTGCCATTTGCTTTGAATTTTTACTTTACTTTGGGAACCCCTGGGCTATTATATTTATTTGATATTTGCGTCATTTTCTCGGCGTTCACACACTTTGGGAACCCCTAGGCTAGACTGAAGTGAGCTATAATCCTATTTAGTGTTTACACAGTTGAAAGCTATCCCAGCTATCCATTATCCCATAAGGATGGAATTTCAGAGCCTTTTGTAACCACAGGCTTAACTCTTAAGCTTTGCCAATATCTAACGACCTCTGTGGCTCAGTGGTTGAGCGCGTAGCTCAAGCGTCGCGGGTTCGAATGCCGTTGAAGGAACAAAAAAGTTTGCAATGTTCCTGGGTAGTAAGTATCCATACTAATATTATAAATGCGAAAGTGTGTCTGTTTGTCCGTCCGTCTGTCTGTCTGTTTGTTACCTCTTCACGCCGAAATCGATGAACCTATTTTGCTGAAAGGTATGCAGACATTTTGAGTCCCGGAAAAGGTCAAAGGACTTACTTTTTATCCCGGAAAAATGCACGGTTCCCGCGCGATAAACGAATTTTTTAAAATATGTATTTAGCTTCATAATATTTTGGCACCAATATAATTTTTATTGTAACGTGCTAAGTTACATCCAAATCGGCTCAGCCGTACAACATTCGGGATACGAACCCGCTACTAGTGTTGCCATAGTCAAGGCTAAACGCTAAAGTCGTTAGTCATCATAATTAATATGAAATAATCACTGACAGAAGTGTGACAGTGAATTTTGAAAATTCCGGACTTGTCCCGATCTTTTTTTTCTTTTTCACGGTTTTTCAAGTTCGCGCTAGATATTGACAATATTGTATAGAGTATAGACCAGGGGTCACCAATTAGTTTCGCTCGGGGTCCACATTAAGAAATGAAATGACCTTCACGGTCCACACATAAAAAATAATCGGCCAAGTGCGTGTCGGACTCGCTCACGAAGGGTTCCGTACCGCAGAAATTGACTAAAAATAGTGTTTTTTGCATGATATTTAAATAATTATTTTATTTAAATTTTATTTTTGATTATGATTAAGATATATTTATTATACAATAACATATTATTAATTATTGAGGATTTTATGAAAATTTCAAGTGCCTTTTTTTTTGGGCCCCCTTAAATATTAATTTTATTTTGTTTTTAGTATTTGTTGTTATAGTGGCAACAAATAATATGTATACACAATCTGTGAAAATTTCAGAAGTCTAGCTATACCTAGCGGTTCTTGAGATACAACCTGGAGACAGACAGAGTGACGGACAGACATAAAAGATATTTAAACAAAGGTTGTTACGGAATTTACAAATATTTTTATTTACATATCAATGAGAAAAGTGTCAATTTTTGTAAGTTTGTTATCTCTCTGATGTTTGGAGTGAAATTGGTGCAATCTATTGATATTAAATCCTGGAGATGTTCTAAGTTGGTAAATCCTTTAAGTTGAGACCGAAATTTATTTTTTACCAAGTTCATCTTCGAAAATGCTTGGTCCGCACATCAAGTCGGCGGTCCGGATGCGGATCGCGGTCCGCCATTTGGTGACCCCTGGTATAGACTATAGAGATAACGGAGTATACTTATTAGGATAATTTCAGGATTTGTAAAAAGTTAAACAAATATTTTTTAACTACATGCTTTTTAGCGTCATTGTGCATTGCGCATTTTTTGGGATAGAGAAAAAAAATTTAAACTCGTGTTATGACATGTGACCTGATCGTAAGACGGAGGCAGAGTAGACCACTTGCGCAACGTAGGATAGAAAGTAATACCCCTACTTCTTGCTACCACGAAAATTAAATGCTGCTTCGAACTTCGAAGTCGTTTTGCTGGAAATGTCGAAGTAGTTCAAGAAAATATTTTTATGGGGATTTTTTTTCGTAACATTCGTATTATTCAACTTTCAAAAATATATTCGATTCGTATTTTTAAAGTTTTCTTTTCATATCACACCATAACTCGTGGTCACCAACAATAATTGTATTTCAATGATTAACAGCCTTGTGGTTATCAGACCATGCTGGAGTAACTGCCCAGAACCTAGCGCCTTCTTACATCATCATTATCACTATTATCATATTTTATCACCAACAACATCACCATTATCCATATCCATACTTCCATACTTAAATACTAATATTATTAATGCGACAATGTGTCTGTCTGTCTGTCCGTCTGTCTGTCTGTAACCTCTTCACGCTTAAACCGGTTGCTGAACTGATTTTAATGAAATTTGGTATGCAGATTGCACTGTTAGTCGCGAGAAAGGACATAGGCTGCGGCATATAGTGTTGCAGCGGATGTCATCTAGTTATCATAACATTATAGATCTGTGGTCCAGACGTTTGATCATGGCTCTTGATTTTGAGGTCATGGGTTCCATTCCCGTGTTAAAAGTATTGTTTCCAAGTGTGATGAGGATGATCTGGCTGATCTTCTGTCTCCTGATTGTCTGACAATATCCACAGATTGGATTGGCATGTAAAAAGTCCTGCGGCTGATCTCTCGCCGGTCGTGTTGGTCATCCGTCCCACACTTTATTGCTGCTTGATGTCGCCCGCAATTCCGTTGCGGGCGACATCAAGCAGCAGCAAGCATTTATCTAAACGGAACCGTACATTTTTCCGAATGAAAACTATTCCAGGACTCAAAATATTTATATACCATCATTTGAAATAGTTACAGCGGTGTTAAGTACACAGAAAAACACATTTTAATCCTGAACGATTATAGCTAAGTCAGCATTACATTCTGAGTATAGCTGAGTTTGAGACTTGTAAAAATCTATCATCATTAATGTGTTTAGATTCTTCATCGTCATCTTGTCATTCATATTTAGTGATGCTGCTAAAAATTTTTCCTATGTTAAACGTCATTTGCAACTTTATAATATAAGGTACATTTACCGTCTCACTAACAAAAATATTTACGTGGCGTATAATAATTCATTATCCGCTGTCTTTATCTAAATTCTGACATGTAATTTTTCGAATGGGTCAAAGAATTTGTCTTCTAAGCTATAGCTTTCTTGCGCTTAGATCATGGTAGCGTATTAGTTTGGCATGCTACCATCACATCTCTGTCATGCTCTATTATTAAAACAGAACAATTACATTGTAAATAACTGTTTTAATTAGAACATAATATAGTACACGAACTTAGATAACCTTGCTAATATTTTGTCTAATATCTTGCTAGCAATTAAATGTATTATTTACTTGATTTTAGGCGTAATAATTAGAAACGTTATCTAAAAATTTGCATACAGGAAGTACAATCCCTTCAGGAAAAAATGTTATCTTTGTTTAGTTTTAATGTAAATTTTCATGTTCTGTTTTTTTTTTGACCATTTATAACAGTAATTTTACTTATATTATGGCAGCATTAAAATTTTGGTTTGGAAAAAAAGTATAACAAGTGCGAGAGATAGCAAAAAAATATTTTTTCTATGAAGTTTTTTTTTTATAATATTGTGCGCGAATATATTTTTTAACAAAGTTAGGGGAAAAAGAGCAAAACAGTCTTCATCGCTTATAGACACGCAACACCAGAGGAGTCACAACTCGCAAGTCGATATCTAACTTCTACTAAAACTAACATCGAATGCTTAGCGAAACCGTTATAGTCTGTAAAATAGTTTTTACTACGAGTAGTTTGTGCACAGATTAAGGATATTTGTGATTCCGTTTGAGAGCAAAAACTCAAAATAATGACACTATAAACGCTACGGATATAATTAAAAAAAACTCACCATTGTCAGATTTCCCAGATTTTTTCACGATGACAGCTCCATTCTTCTCCACGCACTGGCTGGACGCAACGGCTAACTCCTTCATTTTTCGAATTTAATTAAAAAAAATAAGTACGTCCGATTAGCACGTACGTCACTTTGACACTTGGCAATGGCGACAAATAGAGCGGGAAAGGCTCGGTCAAGGTGAGCGTAATTTTTTTACAATTATTGGGACGAGCTGCGCCGCTCGCGTTCCAATTTCAAATGTCCCGCGTTTGGTATCTCATTGATTTATATAAATTATTTTTTTATGATTTAATGTTGCGCAATTACAATAAGACACAGAGTATTATTATTTACTAAAACCGTTAGAAACCAATCTGCGTTCTAACAATACTGCACGGCCTGTGCAGGCTAAGTTTTGGGGTAGGTCACGAGATTTTTAGGTGGGGTTGTACGTATGTTCAAAATGTGAAAGACGCATTTTAATTACCCGTAATGTTAGATAATATTATGAACTAGCTGTCCCGGTGAACTTCGTGTCACTTTAAAACCTTCCTTGGACTTCTACGAATATTTTAAGACTAAAATTAGCCCAATCCGTTCAGCCGTTTTCGAGTTTTAGTGCGACTAACACATTTGAAAATCCATTTTTATATATAAGACATGTTACATGTTCCCCGTAATAACATTACGTGAAATTAATTGATTCTTTAGAAAAAGGTGCATTTTTTGCATGCATTTTATATTAACCCATTAATTGAAAATCTATTGTGTCTGCGATACCCACGATGGAGGTGCTACTATGGATAGCAGTAGAAATAATAACTGCAGTTTCATCAAATTGCAAAATTGACAAAAAGTTTCCCTTTCCATGTCCCAAAAAATCCACAACCTGTGGACGCATTAGTTGATAATTTTCAAAATTAAAGTTTCTGTTTTAGTTTTCTGTATAAGGACACCGGCGACCGCGAAAACAATAGAATAACGATAGATTTCCAAGAATCCGCGATCGAAGGATTAAATGTACAAAACTATATTATGGTTATAACTTATAACTGATTATTATTTATGTGCTAACCCTACTTCAAAATTTCTTGCCAGAAAACAATGGATCATAAAAGTGGGACCAATCGCCAGATGAAAAAATGTTAAAAATCATATCTGGTCATTGGGCCCAATGGGCCTAAAAACTTTGGGACGAAACAACAGAGTACTCATCCGATCGACGTCATCTGACAAATAACGTCAGACGCCCGCCGTTCAAAGTTGCTTTTAATTGCATAAGTAATCGAATGGTATACAAATATTAAGAAATTTAATTGAAAAAAAATTCGACTTGATTGTCCAAATTTGAAGGCGCATAACAAAAAAAAAATACAAATGCTATCGAGCTGAAATTTTGGGAACACTTATTTTTTACCGTGATTTCTTTATTTTATTAACAAAATTCCCTAATCTTTGACCTTGTCATCATCCCTATTCTCCGTCAACGTGCGCGCTCGCACTCTGACTGTAAAACAATTACCTAAAATAGAGCAAATCCTGTTTGATACAATGGAATAGCCTTCTTGCAAGTTGCAACATATGAAACGACAAAAAACTAGCATTTGCTATTATGTATAATATCTATCTTATAGTTCATGTGAGCAAACATGTTCATCTACGAATCAGATTAAAAGTAAATAATTAAGAAGCAAATTAACCGATACAACCGCTTTGTAGTGTAAAGCAAATTAGACTCTAATTATAATTTTAATATTAGATTTATAAAATTTATGTAGCGGCTCTTTGAAGGTATGGAAAAATCTATAAACTTGATATTTGGCTCATCTGATTGGTAAGTCTGCCGACCCCTGTTCTAGTGTGTTCGCCATGTGTTCGGCGGTAAATAGGTAGAATGCTCCAAGAATGCTCGCTCGTTTGGTGTAACCGATGCAAGAGCGCTCGAGCAGTTGCCTAGAGCGTTCTTTCGTGTTCGGACGTGCTCGCTCTTCGAGGCGGGCACGTTAAAGGGATTCTAGTGTTCTTGAAAATTTTGACTTTATGGCAAGTTTTTTAAATTATCGAGTCTTCTTCTTTGTATTAAATTTGTTCCCCACCAGCCACTCTTTCTTTATTTTTTATTTCACATTAATTGCGTTATAATTATAACAACAAATGCAGCACTTGAAATCACAATATCGCTATCACAGTCAGACATAGTGTAATGTGAACCATACTACTTATCGTTGACGAATGAGCAATAAACATTCGCTCGTTTGATCTAAATGATTCTCATCTATAGAGCAAAAATTCTTATTCTTGATGTTCTTGTTGGTTCGGTTGATGTAAACGATCTAAAGTATGTTGTAACGAATTATAGTTTACACTAAACGAATACGAAATAATGTTCTTGTGCAGTTCTTGCTCTATGTTCTTTTGGTTTAAGCCCACCTTTATAGTTCTAACATTCTGCCACAACAATGGCGCGCAATTGAATGAAACTTACTTATATAAAATTAATTAATTAATTAGTCGTTATCTTACAAAGAATTTTATATATGATTTGCCAATTAAAGAAATATATAAGCTTTATATAAAAATAATAATTATAAATAAATTTTAAACTGAAACAACTATACAATAATAATTTAATTAGATTATTTAGTCTTCTAAATAATCTAATTAAATTATTATTGGTAATACTTTTTTAATTTATTATACACGAGCTTTTGCCCGCCTTTTATCCCCTATTTTAACCCCTTGGAGGTAGAATTGATCAAAATCCTTTCTTAGCGGATGCCTTCATCATAACATGCGAAATTTCAGCCCGATCGGTCGGGCTGTGCGTTGATAGATCACCATGTCAGTCAGTCACCTTTGAGTTTTATATAATATATATAGATATAGATGTCCATTGAATTATTTTTCTTTAAATATCATTTATTCATTCAGTGTGTAAAAAATTTTAAAAATTCATAATATCTGGTCATTGGGCCCACTGGGCCCAAAAACCTTGGGACGAAACACCAGAGTACTCTGGCAGTTCAAGTGTTTCGTATCAGAAATTTCGGACAATGTGCGGCCGGGCTTAGAAAGAACCACGTTAGAATTAAAGAAGACAAGAAGATTCAGATAGAACTACCTACGGCGTTAAAATTTTGCCTTGACAATATTGTTTAATTAAATTAAATAATGAATTAAGTGCACGGCCGCACATTGTCCGAAATTTCTGATACGAAACATTTGAACGTCGGCCCGACCGCCACACCGCACACTATCCGAAATTTCCTTCCGGCGAGTTCGAGCTCACTCGGCTCAGTACAAAATGTAAGAGAGAGCGCGATCCGATTTTCTGATCACAAACATTTGAACTGCTACCAATCGACGTCATCTGACGTAAAATTTCGCACTCCCGCCGGAAAGCAATTAAAAATTTCTGCCATTCGATAGACGGCATCTGACAACTCATCCGGACCGGACGTCAGATACAAAATATATGAGCAGAGTGCGGAACGGCGGGCGTCTGATATTATGTGTCGGATGACGTCGATCGGATGAGTACTGTGGTGTTTCGTCCCAAGGTTTTTAGGCCCAGTGGCCAGTGGGCCCAATGACCAGATATGAATTTTTAACATTTTTTCATCTGGTGATTGGTCCCACTTTTATGATCCATTGTTTTCTGGCAAGAAATTTTGAAGTAGGGTTGGCACAAAATTAATCAGTTATAACCATAATATTGTTTTGTACATTTAAAACATATCTAAAGCGCAATACACACTGAGCTCGCCGGGCCGCCGACAAAGCCCGGCGACAAAACCCAGCGGGCGGCGGCCTGTATGAAAAGATGATCTTTGCATACAGGCCGCCGCCCGCCGGGTTGTGTCGCCCGGCTTTGTCGGCGGCCCGGCGGGCTCAGTGTGTATTGCGCTTAACACTATCACCATAAAACTTATATTATTATTATTATTATTATTAATACCTAAACATACTGCGTCGAAATAAGTTTAAAAAAAATACCTGCTCTATAGGTACTGCGTGAAATTTTAATGATTATATCTTAGTAGTAGGTACGATAGACTTGGGAAGTGTTTTTTGTATTCAAATCATAAATAAAATTCGGCCGGGTTATAGATGCTCGCGCCTATCGGCATAAAGTTGCCATAGTACGTCATACAAAATATTTTTCATTTTCAAATTCAAATGTCTTTATTGCCAGAATGTCTTAGTAACTACACATTCTGCCATAACAATGGCGCGCAGTTGAATTAAACTTACTTATATAAAATTAATTAATTAGTCGTTATCTTACAAAGAATTTTATTTATCATTTGCCAATTAAATAAAAATATAATAAGCTTTATATAAAAATAATAATTATAAATAAATTTGAAACTGAAACAACTATACAATAATAATATAATTAGATTATTTAGAAAATAAGTACTTTTTTTATTATTCATATCATAAGAGATTTTAATTTATTATACACGAGCTTCTGCCCGCAGCTTCGCTCGCGTTAAGAAGTATTATTATATACAAACCTTCATCCCCTATTTTAACCCCTTGGAGGTAGAATTGATCAAAATCCTTTCTTAGCGGATGCCTACGTCATAACATCTACCTGCATGCCAAATTTCAGCCTGATCGGTCCAGTGGTTTGGGCTGTGCGTTGATAGATCACCATGTCAGTCAGTCGCCTTTGAGTTTTATATATACACTAGCTGTTGCCCGCGACTTCGTCCGCGTTACCATAGCATAATAACAAAGATGGATAGTTTTCCCCTTTTTGTGGTTCTTTATACAAAGGGTAAAAACGGGACCCTATTTAAGCAAACGTCAAACGCAAACGTCAATAAACTTTCATGTTTCTAACTCAAGAAATGACGGACTTTCATTGAAACTTTCTACCCCAATTTCAGCCCCTTGGGGGTAGAATTACCAGAAACGTTTAAATACGTATCCATTCATTTTTAATCAGTAGCACGTAAATCAAGTTACATGTTTCTAACTCAAGAAATGACGGACTTTCATTCAAACTTTCAACCCCAATTTCACCCCCTTGGGGGTAGAATTTCCAAAAACGCTTAAATACGTATCCATTCATTTTTTATCAGTAACCCAAAAATAAAGTTTCATGTTTCTAACTAAAGAAATGACGGACTTTCATTCAAACTTTCAACCCCTATTTCACCCCCTTCAGGGTACAATTTTCTAAATTCCTTCCTTAGTGGGTGTCTACTTAATAAAATAACCCTACTCACCATATTTCGTGGCTGTAACTTTAACAGTTTTTGCTCAGCGATGATGAATCAGTGAGTCAGTCAGTCAGGACATGTAATTTTATAAGTATAGATAAAGATTTCCATTGAATTATTTTTCTTTAAATATCATTTATTAATTCAGTGTGTAATAAATGTTTTCATACAAAGTAATTTTTTTTTAATTCAAATCTACAACTTTTTTGCTAGCCCTACGGACATAAGCCCAAAAGCCATAAAAAAAATTACTTGGGACCAATCGCCAGATGAAAAAATGTTAAAAATTCATATAGACCATTCATATAGACCCAATGACCAGATCTGGTCATTGGGCCCACTGGGCCCAAAAACCTTGGGACGAAACACCAGAGTACTCTGGCAGTTCAAATGTTTCGTATCAGAAATTTCGGACCATGTGCGGCCGGGCTTAGAAAGAACCACGTTAGAATTAAAAGACAAGAAGATTCAGATAGAACTACCTACGGCGTTAAAATTTTGCCTTGACAATATTGTTTAATTAAATTAAATAACGAATTAAGTGCACAGTCGTTTTTGGGTATTTTGATTTTAAGGGGGGAGGCAATGTGGGGGGAGGTTCAGGGAGGGAGGTCAAAGGTTTTACGAAGCTTTGTAATTCGACACCAATTCTGTTTATTTAAAACAATGAAATATAATATGCGTACCGCGGAAGTAACTAAGTCGTGGAAATTTTGCTGTAATATAGGCTACAATTTATCCCGGCATTTCCACGGGAACGGGAACTATCGCACGCTATAAACTGAAGTCAACGCAGACGGAGTCGCGGGCAACAGCTACTTCTAAATAAATGCGATAGTGTGTCTGTCTGTTACCTCTTCACGCCTAAACCACTGAACTGATTTTGCTGATTTTTTTTTGATGAAACGGACATAGGATACATTTCATCCAGGAAAAATGTAAGTTTCCCGCGCGGTAAACGAATTTTGGCGCAACGGAGTTGCGGATGTCATCTGGTCAATACTATAGTCAAAAAAATATTCCAAAAGGTCAACGAACTACCAAGAAAGCTTTGAGTTTTTATCACAATAATGTTTATAAAATGATAATAATTTTAATTAAAACAAATTGGTATTATCTTTACGGATAATGTCCTAAATTCAGTAATGGAATATTTCTAGAGTCTAGAGCAGTGGTTCCCAACCTTTTTAGAGCTGTTACCCCTATGGCCTGTTAGAGAAACTGATTTAACCCCAGGATTTTTGTCATACTTGCATTGTCCTCCCGCCCGCTCAAGCGATGAGTGCCGCACGCACTGAGCCCGGAAGTCCCGGTACGCAAGCACTTCTCAGTGGATCAAAGAGAGAAACTGACTTTCAGTGGAGTCAGTGAGAGCCATATTGCTTACGCAATATAATAATTAACAGCTAACAAACGCTTTGCATGCGGTTGCTAGCAACCAAAAGTATGTCTGTCTGACTGTCCGTCTACCTGCCTGTCTGTCTGCCTGTCTGCCTGTTGCCTCTTCACACCCGAACCGCTGAACCGATTTTGCTGGAATTTAGTATGGAGATCCCGGGAAAGGACATAATAATAAGATACTTTTTATCCCGGAAAAATGTACGGTTCCCGCGCGATAAACGAATTTTGGCGCAACGAAGATGCGGGCATCATCTAGTACTTAAGTAAATAAAAACGTACTTTTAATACTATGATTTTTACATAATACATGTGCGTGACTGGACTTTTTTTTCAAAATCAGGATTTTTAGACATGTCAGACAGGATTTTGTATTTTGAGGCCTGGTAACCCTAGTCGCGTATAATGTGTTTAATGTGTTGCTATACAAAACATTACCGTCGAATCGCTGCCGAACTTTACGCTCGACTCGGCTCGACGGAAGTTCGGCTCGCGACGGAATTTCGGCATAGTGTGTCGTCCGTCGCGTTTCGTCCGTATTTTGTATGCGTTTGAAGCGCGGCGTAAATTTCGAAATCAGCGCCCGCAGCGGTCAGCGGGGCGGGAGCGGCAGCGACGCGTGACATATTGTGATATTAGAGCGCTTACAGACGAACGGCACGTGTCGGCGGCACGCGTCGGCGGCAGTCGACGGCAGACGACGGCACGTGTCGGCGGCAGTCGACGGCAGACGACGGCACGTGTCGGCGGAAGTCGGCGGCAGTTGACGGCAGCCGTCGACAGTTTATCACGCTTGCAGTTGGACGTAACGCGTAAAGGTAAGCGTCCACAGGTCGGTATCGTACGCGATGGACGTTTTGCATCTAACGGATATTTTTTTTACACTAGATCCACTGTATCGGCAGCGTACGGATTACCGACTAGCCAGTATGTTTATCTTCAAATTAGTCCAAACAATGTTCCTAATCGAAAATTTCTGCTTTCGACTTTTCCATCCACACCCCCTTTTGAGCATACATTTACTAGGCTAGTCGGTAATCCGTACACTGCCAATTCAGCGGACGTACTGTGAAAAAAATGTCCGTTTGATGCGTGGCGTCCGTTGCGTACGATACCGACCTGTGGACGCTTACCTTGCGGGGGTAGGTACGTCACAACTGGGGGCCTACCACCAACTCTCGTAAGCGACACCGTTTGACAGATAAGCATTTATTACATTTACGTCAAGCTAGCGATCTTAAAAAGTTGATATTTCACAGCGGATTTAACATTGTTTTGCATTTTTTTACTGTTGTTTTGTAAAATTATATTTAAAAAGTGAGTACGGTAATGTTATTTTAATCTTACAACAAAGTGTTCTGTAAACATGATAGTTTTAGGAAAGGTCGTGGTAGGCCCCCTGCAAGCGTCATAAACTGTCAACGGCTGCCGTCGACTGCCGCCGACTGCCGCCGACTGCCGCCGACTGCCGCCGACTGCCGCCGACTGCCGCCGACACGTGCCGCCGACTGCCGTCGACTGCCACCGACACGTGCCGTCCGTCTGTAAGAAGCCTTATTTGTTGCAGCCAACTGGTTAAAATAGCCGTTCAATCAAACAGCTCCCTTTGACTGAACAACGCCATTCAATCACACGTGACATCGCTATACGTCGTTTAGCCGACTTGTTGACTGCAACGTTGAACACTATGACAGCTGTACCATTATTTCTAATTTAAAGTCATTTTACGCCATCACCAAAGCAACATAAAATTAGTCTTTATCATTAACACTAATTAATAATGCAAAGGTCATAGTTTAAAAGATGTCAAAAAAGGCCAAAAAATATTTTGATTGCTTCTATATCAGAAGAAACGTCGGTGAATAAAAGGCGGTGCCTTCAAAGAATAATTAGTTTTATCGTCATTTGTAAGTCTTGTTAAAATAATCGTAATTTCTTTTTTCGTAAGTGAATTGAATTATAAATAGGTACATAAGTATAAACAATTTAAAACAAACATATTATAACAATGAATAAAAATAATAAAAAGTAAAAAAAAAACTAAAACCCAACTACGACAAAAAACGACGCTGAAAAAGTATGAAACAAGATTTTCAGAATACTGAACTGAACAAAGTTCCTAATGTAGTTGCAAGTAAATGGACACAGTAGACTCTACCAAGATGCCTTCGTTGTAAATTGACAATAATGTCATACAATACTATTCTGAAGTATGCAATATTCACTATGTAGAGATAAATTTTCATGTTTGGAAAACCGCAGTCACACGTTGTCAAAGTGCTACTGTAGTACGATATATGTAACGTGTGACTACGCCTTTCCAAATATGAAAATTTATCTCTACATAGTGAATATTGCATACTTCAGAATAGTATTGTATGACATTATTGTCAATTTACAACGAAGGCATCTTGGTAGAGTCTACTGTGTCCATTTACTTGCAACTACATTAGCAACTTTGTTCAGTTCAGTATTCTGAAAATCTTGTTTTATACTTTTTCAGCGTCGTTTTTTGTTGTAGTTGGGTTTTACTTAGTTTGTTTTTACTTTTTTTATTATTTGTACTATTTTGGTGTTGAAGTGTATTTGTGGCGCATAATATTAACAAAATTTAATTGATGAACTAATAAAGAAGCAATGAACGAAAAGATGTGAATTATATGCAATCATATTTTATCTTAACTTTATTTTTTTACTCTGTATGTTTTGTCCGCTAGAGGGCGCCACATTAGATTTTGTGAAACCCCATATAGCCTATAACCAGCGGACAATTAAGACACTTCTAATGATATGTCATTTGTCGAATTCTGATAAGTAGTTTAGAAGTTACAAGGGAACAGATGAACATACATACATACATACATACATACATACATACATACATACATACATACATACATACATACATACATACATACATACATACATACATACATACATACATACATACATACATACATACATACATACATACATACATACATACATACATACATACATACATACATACATACATACATACATACATACATACATACATACATACATACATACATACATACATACATACATACATACATACATACATACATACATACATACATACATACATACATACATACATACATACATACATACATACATACATACATACATACATACATACATACATACATACATACATACATACATACATACATACATACATACATACATACATACATACATACATACATACATACATACATACATACATACATACATACATACATACATACATACATACATACATACATACATACATACATACATACATACATACATACATACATACATACATACATACATACATACATACATACATACATACATACATACATACATACATACATACATACATACATACATACATACATACATACATACATACATACATACATACATACATACATACATACATACATACATACATACATACATACATACATACATACATACATACATACATACATACATACATACATACATACATACATACATACATACATACATACATACATACATACATACATACATACATACATACATACATACATACATACATACATACATACATACATACATACATACATACATACATACATACATACATACATACATACATACATACATACATACATACATACATACATACATACATACATACATACATACATACATACATACATACATACATACATACATACATACATACATACATACATACATACATACATACATACATACATACATACATACATACATACATACATACATACATACATACATACATACATACATACATACATACATACATACATACATACATACATACATACATACATACATACATACATACATACATACATACATACATACATACATACATACATACATACATACATAGCCTGTCAAAATCATAACCCTCCTTTTGCTTTGCCGTAGTCGAGTAATAACCAAGAGCGTATGTCACATATGCATGATTAACGTGACCATACGTCCCGCTTTGGGCGGGACAGTCCCGCTTTCAGGCAGTCTGTCCCGCTGTCCCCCGCGAGGCCGAAATTGTCCCGCTTTTGCAAACAGATCAAACGACAATTTAAAAGTATTTTTATGTTTGAAATGCCCCTGCAATGCCTGGAAATCCTCTATCCATACTTCCATACTAAATATTAGAATATGTAAATGCGAAAGTGTGTCTCTCGGTCTGTCTGTTACCTACCTCTTCACGCCCAAACCGCTGGTCCAAACCGCTGGTCCGATTTTGCTGGGAATGAAGATCGGGAAAGAATAAGATACTTTTTGCCTCGGAAAAATGTACGGCTTCCTGCGCGATAATGTAATACATGTACTTTCATGAATAAAGATTTAAAACAGTTAACGATTGGGGGGGGGGGGGAGGTGATTCTGTAGATGTCCCGCGCTGACAAAAAAAATAAATGGTCACGTTATGCATGATAAACTATATTATTTTGTTAGTATTAGGTATATTATTACAAATTATATTGAACTAAATATACTTATAAGGAGTTTTATCTCGTGGAAAAAAAAATACCCCGTTTCTACCCTTTGGATAAGGAATCCTAAAAAAATGCCAAAGTTATAAAGGGAAGGCAGACGACGCGACGGCCAAAGAAGCGACCTTATCTACGCTAAAAATTCGACTTCACATCCATAGAACTTGTTGAAATGTCAGATTCACGTTTGTAAAAGAAGTGAAGTGTCGCGTCGTGTCATGTCGCGTAGTGTGGTCTCACCCTTATGAGAATTTGTGTCTGTCTGTCTGTCACCTCTTCAAGCCCAAACCGCCGTACCGATTTTGCTGGGTATGAAGATACTTTGGATCCTTTTTATCCCCGAAAAATTACGGTTTCCGTGCGACAAACCTTACTAGAGGTTTGTCGCGCGGAATAGCTTTTATATTGCTACTAGATTTGTCTACTGATGAATCTAGTAGCAATACGAGTATAAAAGCTATTAAGGTCTACCAGAATCTGATGGCAAATTTTGACGGCAGATTTTTAAAAATATCCTTGATCATTGGATAAATTTATAATTATACTAGCGACCCGCCCCGGCGTCGCACGGGTATAAAATATATAGCCACTGAAAAATTATTAAAATTGATAGCCTATGATCCTTCACGTGGTCTACTTCTTATCTGTGCCAAATAACATAAAAATTGTTCCAGTAGTTCGCGAGATAAGCCCTTTTAATTTCCCCCGTTTTTTCCACATTCTCCTGTAAGTCTTAGCGTGATAAAATATAGCCTATAGCCTTCTTCAATAAATGGGCTATCTAACACTGAAAGAATTTTTCAAATCGGGCCAGTAGTTCCTGAGATTAGCGCGTTCAAGTTAGCCCTTTCAAATAATTTTCCCCGTTTTTTCCACATTTTCCTCCATTTCTTCGCTCCTATTAGTCTTAGCGTGATAAAATATAGCCTATAGCCTTCCTCGATAAATGGGCTATCTAACACTGAAAGAATCATCAAAATCCGTTGCGTAGTTTTAAAGATTAAAGGGAACAAAGGGACATGAGGGAAAAAAGGTGACTTTGTTTTATAATAAGTATAGTTTTGCATGATTCCCACTGCACACACATAATCAGCCGCTGTAAAAAAAAGGATCATAATGTTTTATTCCAATTATAGGTAATTGGAATAAAACATTATGATCCTTTTTTTTATCTGTCTGCCAGAATCTGATGGGGTAGGCCCATCAGATTCTGGCAGACCTATACAAATTCCCCTTTTCATAAACATATTACACTCAGTTTTGACGTGCGTAAAAAACCAAGGAAGTGACAAATCTGAGAATTTCGACCGCAAAACTAATGGAAAGTACTCTATCGGTTCTAAGAACTATACAGGAAAACGTAGATTGCGTGCGGCTGACAGATTGTGATGAAAATTAGGTCTTTGTCAACGCCATGACCTGATGAGATAGATAATAATAATTCACACCATGTCAGTCTGGCCCCGTGCTAAGTTCTCGAAGAACAAAGTTACGCCTCCGTGGTCCAGTTGTTTAGAGCGTGGTTCTTGACTCGGAGGTCGTGGGTTTGATTCCCGCGTTGGAAACATGTTATTTCCAATTTTACCTAGGACAATGCAGGCTGATCACCTGATTGTCTGACAAGTAAGATGATCCATGCGTCGGATGGGCATGTAAAAAGTCGGTCCTGTCCTGTCGGTCTTCTGTCCCACTACACAATGTAAACCGGCCATAAAAATATACTTGGGAGAGCTATGCTTCGGCACGAATGGGCCGGTTCGACCGGAGAAATACCACGCTCTCACAGAAAACCGGCGTGAAACAGCGCTTGCGCTGTGTTTCGCCGAGTGAGTGAGTTTACCGGAGGCCCAATCCCCTAACCTATTCCCTTCCCTACCCTCCCCTATTCCCTTCCCTTCCCATCCCAGCTACCCTCCCCTATTACCCTATTCCCTCTTAAAAGGCCGGCAACGCACCTTCAGCTCTTCTGACGCTGCGAGTGTCCATGGGCGACGGAAGTTGCTTAACATCAGGTGACCCGTTTGCTCGTTTGCCCCCTTATTTCATAAAATAAAAATAAAAAACACTATACAGGGTGCAATTAAACCTTCCTGCCAAATTTTGATATATTGATGCTTGTTAAAAATAAAAATACACGTATTTTTTCTTTTATAGTCACTCAGTACTAAAATGTTGAGAAATAGCTTCCGAAAGTTATTCTTAAAAAACACTACAATTTATGGACACGACGCGTCGCCCGCGCGTGACGTGCCCCCGCGCGCGCGCCTCCCTCCGCGTTACCCCGTTCATTCCCCAGCGCCGCGAGTGACCATTCTGCAACGATTTTAAATGGGATAAAATATGTTATTAAAAAAAAAAAGTGTGTCAGCTCCGACGCACGACTGGAGTTTACTCCTTAAGTACGAGTATAGCAATATAAATACATCGACACTGATAGAAACAAACAAGCCCAATAACATATAGTATATAGGTATAGTCGCCTATACAGCCTATACATATATATATATATATATATATATATATATATATATATATATATATATATATATATATATATATATATATATATATATATATATATATATATATATATATATATATATATATATATATATATATATATATATATATATATATATATATATTAAAAATATAATATTCCGATAGGTTTTTAGGACCTTTATGGTCTTAATACACTCACAGCCAAATTAGAAAGTTGCGCACTAAAGGTGCGCACCAAAAACGTGACACGATTTTTCGTTACTTGTTAGTAGGTTTTACCCCTCGGATTTTTCTCATACCGGGCGCCTTATAAATGAAAATCGATTCTTAAGGTGTAAACTCCAATAACAACCAATTTATTTGGTTAAATGGACTCTCCTAATAATACCTAAGCCCTGTAAAAAATTTGGCAGGAAGATTTAATTGCACCCTGTATAACAATGTCGGTTATGTAGCGTTATGATGGTTACAAAAAGTAACTTGACTCTGACCCCTAAGCGAGGTAAGGACACCCAGACAAGAGCGAACTTACGGATTGAAAGTTGGTTCCGTACGCATATTCACAACCTAACACACAGGTCAAACGAGTCATAAAGAAAACAGAACTTTTATTAAACAAGTTGTTATTAGTGAGTAGTTATACTTATTAACACAATTCAAATAAGTCCTAGATTCTTACTTGATTTTTTGACGTGATAACGTCTTATAATTCGATGGAGCCGGCTGCACGCACGAAAAAACATGACTCATGCGGCGTTACCTCGCTCTGAGGCGTTCCATTTTCTTATGATATTGTCACGTTCAACTATCGTCAGTAAACCGACTTTACAGACAACCGATTTTTTTTTTGAGTTAGTATGGCTCCTTTTCAAGTCCATCACCAGACACTGCAAACTATCAAATCCATATAAATTTAGAAATGTACGCATCGCGTTGCGTTCTGAATCAACCCTAATGCTTCATTTTTGCAATAATACCAGAGATGACTTGAGAGACATAGGGATCATCCCTTATATGATATATCCTATGTTCATTTCCATCTATCAAAGTATCTCCACGCCAATCTTAATTGATTAATTATGTCGTTTAAGCGTGGAGAGGTGACAGATAGACTCACGTTCGCGTTTGCAACTTATAAATAATATTGTTCATCCACTGTTTGCTTACGGAACCCTGAGCCAGCGAACTTTTTGCTACCTCAGCTCAGTTATATAACAGGTGGCCGTGATCAGAGACGGTGACATTGAAATAGATTTGGCGCCGTTGATGAACGTCTGGTGAACACAAATGAATTCAGACGTGAGATTCGGCACGAACGGGCCGGCTGGATTTTTTACCACGTTGTAAATCACCATAGTTACAGAAGGCCTGGAGTTAGGATTTAATCCTTCGGTCGCGGATTCTTGGTAATCTATTGTTATTCTATTGTTGTCGCGATCACCGGTGCTCTTATGGGGCTTGATAGGTTAAGGACCAGGCCCTTTAGCCAAGACGTTTTCTTTATCGCTTTTTTATAGAATCGCCGATCAAAACCATAAAGTTAATATACCTGTCGGAATAGAGAAACAAAGGCCTGAGCAAGCGAGATGTCAATTGTCAATATCAGTAACACTGCGTGGTAGAAAAAGAAGCGTGATTTGAGGTTGCATAGCTTTTTTTTCATCTGTTTGACAGTCTGTCTGACCCTGTGCCGATCGTTGTCAATTTGGGATCTCAGAAAAATTGTGATTTTAAGTTAAATAATGAATAATTTTTAGAAATACTGCTCTAGAAACATGGTTAAATGTTTGTGGAATGATTGTGGATCCACACATCGAAAAAACCCGGACAAATATTCATTTCACATGTGAATTATTCTACATCGACAGGACCTAGTTTTAAGTTTATTTTTGCCAATTCCCTACGAGTTATTGGTATTGATTTTGATAATTCACTTCTATTTAAGTTTATTTATATGGAAAACATAACTTGACTAGCCATGGTGCACAATTTAAGGATATTTTGTGTAAACAATTTTCATATATTTTACACTAGGGCTGCATCAAGTTATCGATAAGTTGTATCGATATGAAAATATTTTTTAGTTAAGTATACTAATATACTAATTATCTAGGAATGTTGAAATGATAACATACTCATCCGTAGTTTATAATTAGTTTAAGTAAGTATATTAATATACTATCATACATAATTTATCGTTTTTCAGGTTCCGCACCCAAAGGGTAAAAAGTCCTAGTAGTGGGGTCCCGCTCTACTGCTAAGACTTCGTTGCCTGTCCGTCTGTCCATCCGTCCGTCCGTCTGTCTGTCTCCAGGCTGTATAACAAGAACCGCTATAGTAATAGACTTCTGAAATTTCCACAGATGTAATGTCATTCTACATCCAAGGCTGCTCATCCAAGATAGGGGAATAGTTGAAAGCACTTCTGCAAGATGGGCATCAAATAAAAGGGCTCATTGAGAGTGAATTGAAAATTAATAGGGTCTAGTGAAGTCGTGTCGTGCCGTGTACTGATGTGACGTGACGTAACCTGTCGTGTCGAATCGTGTCATGCCATGTCGTGTCGTATCGTGCTGGGTTTTAGAAAATGCGCGGTTGAAACCGGTCACCCTTCATGCGCGAGTCCGACTCACACTTGGCCAATTTTTCAGATTTCCTGCTGACCTGGATACCAGAAATTCATGGCTTACAATCATTAACCGTCCAAACTGGACTCCGAAGAAAAATTCATGCATACTTAATTATGCAGCAAGCATTTTGAAGAAAAGTCACATTTTACATCAAAATTACAATTTTATTATATATCTATGCAGTTTTATTTTATCCCATTTTATTATTTTTACAATCTTACAATAATTATTATTCCATGATCGATATTTTGTCGAATTACAAGATGTTTGTACATCACTGACACGCACACGTAAACATAATTGTATACACAGATGTAAATCAAATTTTGGTTAAGCTTGACAGCTCGGGATTGTTTCTCTATTCCGATAGGTATATTACCTTTATGATCAAAACGTTTTGGAATTTACATAAGCGTTCGACAATATGAAGTTGACGTTTGACACGTCTTGCTAAGTACTCATATACAGTTTTGCTCGATAGTTTTACTCGACGTCGAGCAAAAACCACTGTGTGGACCGCAAAACCCACAGCTCGAAGGCTCGCATCGAGTCAGTTTGAAGGCTCGAATCGAGCCGGCTTGACAAATTTTTTGACACTAGTTTTTATTATTCGTAGAGGCTAATTTCCTTCGAACTGGAGTAAAACTATCGAGCAATGCTGAATGTGTGGACGAAAGCCCGAGCCGTGGTTTTTACTCTACGTGATTGCTCGATCGAGCAAAACCGTATGTGAGTACTTACACTAATATCAATCCCATAAATGATCGGCGATTCTATAAAGAAAATGTCAAGCCAGGGGCTCAGGAAAGTGAGACTCAACACTGGAGGAGCTCTGTTAAGGCTGACTCTGCTCATTTAGAGACTACCTCTACATCTTTTCTGCACATGCATGACATGCGCCTCCTTAAAGTTGACCTTAATAGTTCAAAGGAGCTGCTATGCGGGAGTATTTCTATATGTTGCTGAAGTGTGTGCTTATTTGTGTATATCACACACACTTGGGACATACTTGACTAGATTTTTCTCTTGCTTTCGTACACCAGCTAGACTGATCTATACATATAATAAAACCGTAGAAATGAGAATTCTGTACATTAAAGATATTCAAAAAATATAAAGCGGGGGTGTCACTACATCGCTATAGAAGCCAAAAATGTGGTTAGTTTTTTTGTCTGTCTGTCTGTCTGTCTGTCTGTCTGTATGTTTGTTCCACTATCACACGAAATCTACTGATCCGATTTGAATGCGGTTTTCGCAGATATATTTGTTTTCTTCCAACTTAACATCTGGTGTATAAAAAATTATCCCCCCCACCCCTCTAAGGGGACAAAAGAGGGGTCAGATTTTGTATCAAACTTTTTTCTTTAACACGAAAACTACCGATCCGATTTGCATACGGTTTTCGCAGATATATTTGTCTTCTTCCAACTCAACATCCTGGTGTATAAAATCCCCCCCTCACCCCTCTAAGGGGACCAGAGAGGGGGTCAGATTTTGTATCAAACTTTTTCTTTAATGGACTTACTTCATATTATTAACTGTGTTTTCCAACTTAGCATCTGATGTATACAATTTTCCCCCCACCCCTCTTAGGGGACAAAAGAGCGGGTAAGATTTTGTATCAACTGAAGAAGTAGAAATACTTTAAATGGCAAAACAACGTTTGCCGGGACAGCTAGTAAGCTAATATAATCATGGAAAGATTGGGGGCAGGATCGACTTTAACTTGACCATCCGACGCATAGATCATATTTAATTAGTTTCTAGTCCGAACTCAGATACTTAGAAATAAAAATTTGCAAAAGTTTATAAATGTTTGTATAATTTTTTAATTACTGCAGAAATGATTAGTTTTTGTTTTGAATTTGATACGTTATCACTTATCAATATCACGATTTTTGCCAGTCGCAGGTCACTTATTAGAAGATAACATTTGACAATGTTGTTTTGTATAACATTTGATATTATAATCATTTCGTGTGTAAGTTTTATCTGAAACGTGAGTGATATAGTGATCTAAGAGCCTGTTACACCACTTCCTGATAAGTGCCGGATAGGCTATTCACCACTTAACTTGACATATAGAGTATGGAGAATCTGTCAAATAAGTTGTGGATAGCCACTTTATCAGGAAGTGATGAAACGCAGGCCCTTAGTTTTGATAAAGGAGTATAGTTTACAATCGTGATTATTACCAACAGCTATGTAGAGGGGGCGTTCACAAATTACGTGAGGTGTTTAGAGGGGGAGGGGGTCGAGTCAAATCTCACCTAATCTCACGTTGGGAAGAGGGGAGGTCTCGGCAAATCTCACGTAATTTCAAAAATACGATTTTTCTCAACAAAATTATACTATTTTAGTCCATTTCATCCAGATTGTACGTATGCTTAAGATTTAATCGTAAGCGTAATAATTGTTATACGATTAAGATGATTCACAAATTCGTTCGCAAGAAAATCTACTGACTGTCATACCAAACGTTTACGTAAGAAATCCACATTTTGAAAATCTCACGAAATCCCACCAGGGGGGGGAGGGGCAGTCAAAAAATTCAATCTGCAATCTGGAAACACTGTCTTTATGCCAATTTTTGGTATGAATTATTATTTTTTAACAAAAAATTAAAACCGACTTCCAAGGTAATAACAAAAGTACCTAATACTTATTAATAATCTAAAAAGAATCAAATAATTCTTATTCCCTATTATAGTGGCGTCTTCAGACTTCGCCTAAGCCTCAACTATTTCTGTACTCAATCTTCATGCTTTTGAAGTCGGTACCAGCCCGGAAAAGTTCTGAGATCCTTGACATAGCAATTACGCTAAGGTAAGCTGGTACCGACTTCAAAAGCATGAAGATTGAGTACAGAAATAGTTGAGGTTTAAGCGAAGTCTGAAGACGCCACTATAATAGGGAATAAGAATTATTTGATTCTTTTTAGATTATTAATAAGTATTACTTTTGTTTTTACCTTGGAAGTCGGTTTAAATTTTTTGTTAAAAATAATAATTTTACCCTTTTTAGTTACATATGAGACGACAAGACTATATTATAGCTTGTTGTCTTAGTTGTACATATTACTAACGGTCGCCCGCGGCTCCGCCCGCGTAGATGTCGGTTAATTACGGCTGCAAAAAGCCTACCCAGGAAAGACTCGGTCAGCAAAATGATTCCCAGGTCAATTCACAGACTCCGACACTGACATCGACGACGCGGACGCAGTCATTGTCCGAAGGGTGCACAGACACTGCACAGATTGTCTTCCACCCGCACGCGCATCCCGCTTGGTGACGCTCACTATCGTAATATTTGAATTTCGCCATAATTTCAAAACCAACCGTCCAATTTTAATCATTCAAAGACCAAATTTTATCTACATAAACTGTCCTTAGTGATGAAATAATTTATTTTCATAAGAATTAATAACATGAGTAAAATAAACGCGTTTAAATGCAGTCCCAAAAAATTCAAGATTTTTAAATAAAAAAATGGTTATTGTGCCTTACTCGACATAGATAAGTATAGTGTGTCGCGGACTTTTTTGTAGATATTTATAAGATCTACAATTACTAGAACATTTTATGGTTCTATCTTTTATAGTTTCGGCAGCGTACGCAAAATAAGTAACTTTTGTGGTTGATTTTACACCTGGCGTCCGAAAAACCCAAATATCTTACGAATCCCTATTTTTTCCAAAATAAAATTTAGATTATGTTCAGCAGAAATAATGTAGGATTCATTGGCTTTTGCTTGGAGTAGCTTAAATAAAGCCAAAATCCTCAAACTTGTATCTATAAGGATTCAAAAGTTCTGTTGGGTACCTTCAGAACCAGGGTACATCCTGGTGCAAAATCTTACGTTTTGGTAGTATATGCCTGAAATACTTCAGAAAAAATCAAAATCACCATATGTTCCCATATAAATTTCAAGGAGTCCCCTCGATTCCTCATGGATCCCATCATCAGATCACCACTTTTGTGAACATGGTACCAACCTCGGATTCAACCCTCCTCCAACCAAGGATCATGAAAATCGGTCCATAAATGGCGGAAGTTATGGTTGAACATACAAAAAAAAAAAAAAAAATATATATATATATATATATATATATATATATATATATATATATATATATATATATATATATATATATATATATATATATATATATATATATATATATATATATATATATATATATATATATATATATATATATATATATATATATATATATATATATATATATATATATATATATATATATATATATATATATATAAACAGACGAACATATAACCTCCTCCTTTTTGGAAATCGGTTAAAAAAAACTTTGGTCTCTAAAATTATTTTATCAATTAAATGTTGATAAGAATCAAGTTGGCCTCAATAATTAATTATTGGTTGTGTTCTTTAATATTTCTGTTGCTAAGTGCCTACTTGTAGAAATTAATTAATCCATACTAATATTTTAAATGGCAAAGAGTGTCTGTCTGACTGTCACCACACACCTCTTAACATTAAAGCGATTGAACCGATTAGAAAGGTATGGAGATGCTTTGAGGGATAGGAAAAGACATATTTTGATATTGTTTGTCCCGGAAAATACGAACGGTTCCAGCATTATAAATTAATTTCGGCACAGCAGAGTTTGCGAACGTCATCTAGGATGTCTATATATTATGTTACTGTAAAAGCTCGAACTGCAGTAAATCCTAATATTTTCTAGTAAAACCTAAGATCTACCAATCCCTAATGGTAGGTAAATGTTATACATTTTTACCCTTTTTAACCGACTTCAAAAAGGAGGTCATCAATTCGACGCGTATGTGTGTAATATTTCCAGAACTGTCCAGTTTTTGTATATGTTAATCTATAGCAGCTTCTGAACAAATGTGCCAAATTTCGAAAGTGTATGTAGTTATGTATGTATGTAAATATGTATGTATGTATGTTTTTATGTTTGTGCACGCATATCTCCGGAACTGCAAGTCCGATTTAAGTGATTCTTTTTTTGTTGTACTAGGTATTGTTCAACTTAGGGAATGCTGTAAATTTCATCAAAATCGGTTCAGTAGTTTTTGAGATAGGGAATTTTGATACATAAATACGTACAACTTGAAGTCGGTTTTATCTTTTTAAAATACTATTTTTATTAGCCTATGTCCCACTGCTGGGCAAAGGCCTCCCCCAGGATCTTCCACTGTTCCCGCTCCTGCTCCACCGACAGCCAGCCTGGTTGTTATGTCTCCAGCTCGTCACGCCACCTTTTTCTAGGCCGGCCTCGGCGGCGGCGTCCGTCTTCGGGTTGTTGTTGTCCCACTCTGTTGAGAGTTGAGACCCTTGCCCAGCGGTCGGGATGGTGACTCGCCCACTCCCACTTCAGCTTGGCCGCCTTGACACAGCTACGCCTTTGATGCTCGTTTGGGGGCGCAGTATGGTGTTTCAACCCTTTAAGAAACATATTAGTTATATAATCCACGCCAAATATGCTAAATTAAGAATGGTGTACCCCAGGGATCCATCTCAGCGTCATTTCTAATAGTTCAGTAAAATGTTCAATTGAAACTGATATATTAGCTATTTATAAACAAATACATAGTAGAAATGATGTAATTAGCTAGATAAAGCTCGGTCACGCTCTGAATGCAAAACCTTGTTACGTAACTTTCGCAATTGGCAATGGTCGAGAGGTCGAAGAACTTCGACAATTCCGCATGTAAATATTCGAAATGGATTTAGGAAGGAAGTAAACACACCCGTTTGTGACGGTGGCCGGTTTCATTGAAACGTGGTTCATCCAGGAGTGATTTTACAATGCCCAAGTTTACAAGAATATTCTTACATTCTTATCCACTAAAATTCTTCACGCTGTAGTTATGGGAAACTTCCGAGTACTCCGGACCCCGTCAGAGCTCGTCTTCGTACTTTTCTACTTCTAGGGCTCCCAGGACATAATAGGCGACCTCTCTGGATTCCTTTTGATGGGCAGATATCCCTAAGATTGCTACGTGACCTAAAATATAATTTTATTTCCACGTTTACGGTTCACGTAAGGTATTGCATAGTTTTTATTGCGGGCTTCGGCACGATTAGGGAATGCAATCCCGCAAGATAATTTCAATCCCGGTATTTGCGGGACTGAACCATCACAATCGCGCTGGATCCCGATATTTAATGTATAAATTACAAAGAACTAGATGTAACAAAATTTTTTTCTAAAGAACGCGAATTCGAATGTTGCGGTATTAAAATGCTTGATTACAACGTGATAATAATTTGTATTTATAGAACACCAGACTCTAATACCAAAGTTTTTTTTAACTGCCTCGACCTACTATTAACACATTTAAATAACAAGACTAACAAAAAAATAATTGCATGCGGCGATTGGAACATAAAAGGAATCAAATGATGCTAAAGATTTAAAAAATACTCTACTTAATCATAACTTAAAGATAAATATTAATTTACCTACTCGAGGTTCTTCCGCTATAGACCAAATAGCAAGTAACATTAGCACTTACAAAACAGACATACATCATTTGGCACTCTCTGACCATGAGACGGGCCAATCAATAACGTTCAAAACCGATAATAATAGGAGAACACGAACTAATAGAAATGACTTTTACTTCATAAAAAAACGGGACTTTAGTAAGGATAATACACGTAAATTTTTGGAGTGCCTTCAAAAACTTACCTTTTCAGAAGTGTATCATTGCACAAACTGTGAAGAGGCATTTAAATCTTTTTACGAAGTATACAAATTGTTCTACTACTTGTGTTTCCCAGAAATTAATGTAAAAATCAGTAAGAGTTCTACACACAAACGTTGGTTAACTAAAGGCATCAAAAAATCGTGACAACAAAGAGAACACTATATTTTAAGTATACCCACGATGCCTTACATAAAAATTATTTGAGAAACAAATACCTTCGCTATTCTAAAATCTTAAAACAATGTATACACACAGCACAAAAGAAACAAAACACTCACTATATTAGGACATCAAAAAACAAATGCAAGGCAACATGGACACTTATAAATAAAAACGCTAATAATAAAAATAAACATAACATTGAATCAATAATAAATAAAGACAAACGTTTATACAAATCCCCTAGAAATTGTGGAATTATTCAATAATTATTACATTGACATTAAAAACCAAATAAAATACAATAAAACTTATAATAATAAAAATCACAATAATAATTTACATAATAAAAATGACATTACACATCTAACACTAATCATACTAATACAACTAACATTGACATACTAAACGCTATATATCTAACACCACTAGTACCTAATGAAATCTACAAAATTATAATGTCTCTAAGCAATACTAAATCAAGCGGATATGATGATATCAACACAAAAAGCTTAAAACTCTCGGCAAAGTACATAAGTGCACTTCTTTCTCATATAATAAACTTGTCGTTTGAACAGGGGCACTTTCCTAGTCAAATGAGGAAGTCAATCGTAAAGCCTATTTATAAAAACCGGCCAAGTGCGTGTCGGGCCACGCGCAATATAGGGTTCCGTGGTACCGCTAGTTTTTAATAATTTTTGTATGTTTAATGAATGTATGTACATTTATAACGTGTTTTACACTACTAACAACATCATCTCAGTTACGTACAAAGGAATTTGAACGAAAAGTTCCCCTATACTTCGCCGAATACATTTTTTTTAGTTGATCGACTATAACTCAAAAACTTATGAAGTCTTCGTAGCCGTGATAGTTTTCCTTTTAAATTCAGCATATTTCCTACTCCCGCGAATTTTTTCACATTTCCAGAAGCAACGGTTTAGCTGGTAGAAGGGGGGGACACTGTACTCTAACGATTTTTTCCACTTTAAAACTTAATATTTCACAAACAGATCCCTAAATCGGAAAATGATCTATGAAGACTCATAATATTTCTAAAAAACCTATCCAACGACACCCCACACGATGGGCTGGACGCGAAAAAAATTTTTCATCCCCACTTGATGTGTATGGAAGGTACCATAAAAAAAAATATTTTTTAAAGATTTTATGTACCATTCTGTCGCCATCATGTGCATTCATACCAAATTACAGCTTTGTAGGTCCTATAGTCTCTAAGCAAAACCGCGGACAGGCAGACAGACGGACAGACAGACAGACGGACGGACAGACCGAAACTATAAGGGTTCCTTGTTGACTACGGAACCTTAAAAAAGGAGACTTAACAAATATGTCAAACTATCGGCCCATTACGATGATACCTGTTATTTCTAAAGTTTTCGAGCGGGCTATGCAAATTAAATTAGTATCATACTTAAACCGCAATAGCATTCTAAGCAAACAACAATTTGGCTTTACAAAAGGCAGTTCCACAGCTTTGGCATGTTTTACCCTTGTAAAGGAAATAACAGAAGCTCTCGATAAAAATGAACACATAGCAGCCGTCTTATTAGATATGAGCAAAGCCTTTGATCTAGTCAATCACGATCTACTTTTTAAAAAAATGGAAAAATACGGAATTAGAGGTAACGCGCTAAACTGGTTTGGGTCATACCTAAAAAATAGATCGCAATGTGTAGAGATTACAAATATCATAATGCAGTCAAACACCGTTCCAAATACAAAATGAACAAAGGTGGCGTCCCTCAAGGGAGTATCTTAGGCCCAATACTATTTCTTTATATATAAATGAATTGCCAGATGCCACTGATCACAGCTGTTATATGTTTGCTGACGACACTACCTTACTTATTAAGTCTACCAAAGATAAAATCAATTTTGAAATAAAACGTGAACTTGACAAAATTACTAAATGGCTTAATCAAAATAATTTACATATTAATATTGACAAAACTGATATAATTAAATTTAACAATTCACTTAATAATGATGACATCCACAATATGAATAATAATTGCAATAACTCAATCAAATGCGTGCCCTCAGCATCTTTCCTGGGTATTACACTGGATAAAAAGTTAAAATGGGAAGACCATATCAAAAAAGTGTGTGATAAATTAAATAGCTACGTTTTTGCTCTGAGAAGAATAAGGAATACTGTGTCGCAAGATGCTGCTCTTACAGCGTATCACGGATATGTATCGTCTATTCTTAGGTATGGTTTTGTTTTATGGGGGAACTCTTCGGATATAAATAATGCATTTCTGACACAAAAAAAAATGCATTCGGGCGATGGCAAAAGCGGAATACTTGGCTCCCTGTAGGCCGCTTTTTAAAAAATTTAAAATACTACCTCTAGCATGTCAATACATACTTGACACATGCATGTTTGTTAAAAAAACATAGCTATCTATTTGAGACAAACAATAATCTAAAAGCAAATAAGTATACAAGTAGGGATTGCAATAAAATTTATATACCTCGTCAGAAAAAACAATTATATACTGAAAATAGTTACTGTATGTCAGTAAAAATTTTTAACCGGTTGCCTAAAGACATAAAAAATATCTCCTTAACAAATACATTCAAAAAAATATTATTTGATTGGTTACTAGACAAATGTTTCTATAGCAATAAGGAATATTTTGAACATTTTAATAATGTGAGAAAATTTGACTTAAAATAATTAGATAAATGTATTGATCATAGGTATAATATTATGTAATAATTTAGTAATAAATAGTCAATAATAATTTATAACTGACATTTGTATATTAATTATTGTAAAATTGTAATTGTTATTTTAAATGTAATTGATATAATATATTTTAGTAGTACCTAAGTCCTAAGTCCTAATATATATATATATATAATAACCATAATCATTTATTCCCGAGAAATTGAATACAGTGGTGTTCTTATGTTTATATGCGTTTTACAATTTCTACCTCAGTGAAGTGTGGAGATGTTAGATTATATATATATATATATATATATATATATATATATATATATATATATATATATATATATATATATATATATATATATATATATATATATATATATATATATATATATATATATATATATATATATATATATATATATATATATATATATAAAATCTAACATCTCCACACTTCACTGAGGTAGAAATTGTAAAACGCATATAAACATAAGAACACCACTGTATTCAATTTCTCGGAAATAAATGATTATGGTTATTTGCGGGATCCCGCAGGGTGGAGTTAAAATTTTAAAATAAATCGTTATAAGGTAAAAGACCTAATGCTAGACACTGAACTAATAGATGACACTTATGACAAAAATACCATAAAAATAAGAATTATTCTAATTATTTCTCACCACTGTAAATTTTATAAGCTTCTCAAGCTATTTGTTGAATTGAAAAAATATATCAGAGACACCTTCGGGAACAAAATTTTAAAATGGGATCAGTTTTCGTAAATAATATGACCGCGTCAACACGCGCTCGGCAATTTCTTAGCAAATAGGTTAAGGAAGGCGAAATTTTGCACGTAAGTTTTGAATACATTTATTTGATTTTTTTGTAATTTCTATTGATTTCATTGGATTAATGGTCATGTTGTATACACTAATTAATATTTATTTAAGATAAGAGAACTATGAACCCAAAGTGGAGGTTTTATGTTTGGGCTCATATTGACGGCCTCATACCAGAGGACATATTTTATAGTGGTATTCATTGGGATATGATCCAGTTGATAGGAATTATTTTGTACAAGTTTAAGGGTCTAAACACACTAGGCTGAATTACGCCGACGTAAATTCCGCCGCGTTGACGCCGCGTTTCAAATCCATACAAAATATGGGCGGAACGCGACAGACACACTATGCCGAAATTCCGTCGTGAGCCGAATTTCCGTCGAGCCAAGTCGAGCGTAAAGTTCGGCAGCGATTCGGCGGTAATGTTTTGTATAGCAACACACTAACGCAACGAATACGCAACGGAATTATTAAAACCGAACATAGCAAAATATCCAACCTTATCTCCAAAGCGTTAACGCACACATTACATCTGAGAATTTTAAATACTCACTTACGCGCGCGTTCCGTAACGGAAATAACGCCGCGTTTCGGTTCTTCGCGTAATTTATAGTGTGTCGCATCAGACGTAAGCGGCTGAACGTAATTTCGGCCACGTAAATTACGCCGGCGTACCTAATTCAGCCCAGTGTGTTTAGACACTAAAAAGCATAAAATTAAATTAAATTAAGAAATTAAAAAAAAACCCCGCCAAAAAACTTTAAAAGTAATGAAATAATATTTACTGACTTTAAGTTTAAATCATTCCTAAGAGTAAAGTAATCAAAGCGCAGTGAGTGCGCGGCCAAGTTCCAGCAGGCCGCGCGCATGCCGTGCACTATTTACACGAACGGCTTCGACGCACTTTTGACCCCCCTGTAGCTCAGTGTCTATTGCAAGTGCAAAGACAAAATTATACGTACTTAATTATATACTAGTACTTACGCAATATACCAAATTTCATAGATATAGCTTTGGTAGATCCGGAAATATGTCCTTGTAAAAATAGCTAATTTTGGCACTGACTCACTGACCGGCAATCAAAACCTCTAGGCCACTTCCAATTGTCCTAGCGTTATGAAATTTGGCACACAGGTTGCATGTTATATGTAGATTAACAAAAAATTGAGAAATTAAAGAAATCGGTCAAGCCTGAGTCGGCTCATCTACGAATTTTAGGAAAAAATTCTTATTATTATTATTTTTTTTTTTTTATTTATTTCACAAAATACAATATTTTATGTGTTGTTACAAACTATAATCTCGCCAAACTTTAATGTTTGAAGGCGAGAAGCGCTCATTTTACACTTACAAAACTTTTTTAAGAGTAACATACAAGACTTTTACCAACAATGTACTATGTAACAGTGTAATTATGTAACAGTGAATACGTGTGGGAGGAGGAGAGAAGGGTTTAAAATATTGTCATGTATAATGCACACTGTATAGCTTATAAATAAATACTGCTACCTTAAAAATTTGGCTTCTATTGATAGGTTAACAAATACCATTAGCGCCATCTATCGAAAATATTGTTTATAAAATACTTTCAATAGATGGCGCTAGCAAAGTTACTCTAAAACGCAGAATGACTTAGATCAGGGGTTGCGCCGCGGAAAGGCAAGAGGGCCGCCCTGAGTCGATCCTCTATCATTATCGATAGCCACAAATATTATAAAATAAAATTATAATATGAATTATTATACAAAGCAGGCAGATGATTAAATATTTGTTTATTATTATTTACTTGCTTAACCTTACTATAATTAGTAATTATTAAAGGTGTTTATTTATGTATATTTTTGTAATAGCTAGGTAGAGTAGGGCGCCGTGACAAAATATTGACTTGTAAGTGCGCCGCAGGCTCAAAAAGTTTGGGAACCCCCGACTTAGATTAATTACAATACATGCGGGCGTGGCACTATAAAAATAGACCTTACGATTTCTCGAAAAAAAGTATTGAAATCCCACCAAAAACATACCTGTTAAAAATGGGGCCAAGTTCCTATTGGCTAATTATTCGCCTTAAAAAGAGTTGAAATCCAATCCAATGCCAAGTTTATATGCACTTCAAAATCGATCATAATCATCATCATCAACAGCCTGATCCTTAATACTTCTATTTGAACTTGGCAGGTTTTCATGATATACGTGTAGCATTTGATTATGTAATTGTATAATTAAATTTAAGTATTTGGTATTTATGTGATCAAATCAACCTGCCAAGTTCAAATTAGAAGTATTAAGGAACAGGCTGTTGATGATGATGATTATGATCGTTTTTGAAGTGCATCTAAACTTGGCATTGGATTGGATTTCAACTCTTTTTAAGGCGAATAATTAGCCAATAGGAACTTGGCCCCATTTTTAATAGGTATGTTTTTGGTGGGATATTTTAGTCCATAATTGTTGTCAAGGTTGTGTCGGGGGACCGCTAATGTAGATGTTTGATTTCACATAACAATATAGTTTAAGGGTCAGTTCACAGCGAACCGAATCGAGAGAATCAGCGACTATTATGGTGATACAAAATGCAAAAGTCGCTGTTAGTGTTGTGGTAGTTTACTTGGCGGTCCCCCGACACACCGTGACAACAATAATTATGGACTAAACTCTTACTTACTTTACTCTTAGGAATGATTTAAACTTAAAGTCAGTAAATATTACGTCATTACTTTTTAAAGCTTTTTGGCGGGAGTTTTTTTTAATTTCTTAATTTAATTTTATTTTTAACCGACTTCCAAAAACGAGGAGGTTATACGTTCGGCTGTGGATATATTTTTTTTATGTATGTTCAACGATTACTCCGCCGTTTGTGAACCGATTTTCAAAATTTTTGTTTTGTTGTATTAGGTTTCACTCCAATTTGGTACCATGTTCACAAAAGTGGTGACCTGATGATGGAATCCATGAGTAATCGAGGGAACTCCTCAAAATTCAAATGGAAACATATGGTTTTTTTGGTTTCATATGAAGTATTCCAGGCATATGTTACCAAAAAGTAAGATTTTGCACCAGGATATACCATGGTTCGAAGGTGGTGAACAGAACTCCTTACTTCTTATAGATACATGTTTGGGGGTTTCGGCGTTGTTTTAAGAACTGAAAGCATATACTACTAAGCTAATTACATTAATCATCATCATCATCATTACCACCATTCCACCATACACCTTCACATTATGACCCTATTATAATTGGTAGGTATTTTTCATAGTATTTTTAGATCAAAACGGATCACGAATGTCTTTAAACATTGTTATGTAGAAAGTTAAGCTATTTTGAAAAGTATTTTATTATTTCGACCTGATGATAAGATCCATGAAGGATCGAGGGAACTCCTCAAAATTTATATGGAAACATATGGTGATTTCGATTTTATGAGAAGTATCCTAAGCATATGCTACCAAAAAGCAAAATTTTGCACTAAGATATACCTTGGTTGCGAAGGTGCTAAGAGAACTCCGGATTCCTTATAGATACAAGTTTGAGGGTTTCGGCTTTGGTTTAAGAACTCAAAGCATATGCTACTATGCAAGTTACATTCATCATCATCATTACCACTACCACCAGTCACCACACCATGAATCATTAAATCATAACTCTTAATTTGTCGAACGATTTCAAAAATTATATTGTTATATCAAAGTAAATGATTCAAACTTGGTGATCAGGTTACCAAGTTAGCAATTTGATCATGAGATCTATAAATTATGAGGTATGTCCTTTTGACGGCCTTTATGTTGGCCCATTGTTGGCCAGCATCGTTGGCTGCTTTGCAATCAGGAGTGCCAAATCTAACTGTTGGCCAACCATGCGGCAGGCCCAACAAACTACCTTCATAAAATGCTACGTAGGCCCAACAAAAGAAAACAATGATGGGCCAACCATTAGGCCATCGTTGGCTGCTTTGCAATCAGGTGTGCCAAATCTAACTGTTGGCCAACCGAGCCAATAACCGAGGCCCAACCATGGACCAATGTAAATGTGCTATTAGGATATGTAGGAAACTCCCAATAGGGACAAAATAAATAGTTATATTAACGTAGTTCTAAGTAGTTTAAGCATAATATTATATGAAAAATTATAGTGAGCTAATGACTTTGCAGGAGTGTTGTGATAGAAAGAAAGTCACTGAACAGAACTTTAGAGCCTTTAGAGATAGGCGCATGAACATTAATTTTATCATTGCTTGATTAACGCCAAGCTTATATTATACAGTGATACGAGTATATTCTTGGAGTTTCTTATGCAATTCTCTATTCCGAGAGGGCGCTAGGTATATTAAATTTATGGTTCTCATATTATCATAAATGTGTATCCTGGCTCCAAAGTCACTTAGTAGAACACATTAGTATTTACAGAAAACCTTATAAATTACTTAAATTACTAAAAAGAGCGAAATTATTATTTTTAACAAAAAATTAAAACCGACTTCCAAGGTAAAAACAATAATAATTATTATATAATGAACAAAAAAGTATGAAATAATTCTTACTCTTAATAGTGCCTTATGCAGAATACTCCTAAGCCTCTACTATTTCTGTACACAATCTTCATAATTTTGAAGTCGGTACCAGTCTTTAAAATTAAAAATATTTTGTCTAAGAACTCACCATTCTTAGCTGGTATCGACTTCAAAATAATGAAGATTGTGTACAGAAATAGTATAGGTTTAGGAGTATTCTGCATAAGGCACTATAATTAAGAGTAAGAATTATTTCATACTTTTTTGTTCATTATATAATAATTATTATTGTTTTTACTCTGGAAGTCGGTTTTAATTTTTTGTTAAAAATAATTATAGAAATGCTTTTAGAAGTTACTTGACCCAATATCACTAATTAATTTCACGTTTCAGGTTCACGTGTTTTTTTAATATCTAATTCAAACCGGGTCGCGAAGTATCTGAGGTCAGGCGTTAGATAGCTGATATCTCTGACCCGACTATCAAATTATTATTTAATTAATATTTCATAACGTAAATGTTGTGCAATCCCTACTAATAAGTTAGTTTGTCTGTGTGTGTAACTCTTCACGCCCAAACCGCTGAACCGATTTCACTGAATTTTGGTATGGAGATACTTTGAGTCCCGGGAAAGGACATAGGATACTTTTTTATCTCGAAAAAATGTGAGGTCCAAAGCGATAACGAATTTTGGCGATACGGAGTTAGGGGCGTCATATAGTAGCTTAGTTTGTCAGTCTGTTAACTCCTCACGCTTTAGCCGTTGCATCAATTTTGTGGTTATATTTTATGGTTTGGACATATTTTAAATCTCCAGAAAAAATTGGAATAGCTTAGCAAAATTGATTCAGCGGTTTTAGCGTGAGGAGGTTACAGACAGACACACTTTCTCATTCATTTGTCAATTCACAAGAATTGAAGAAAAATATTGGGGGTAGTCACAAGAAAAATCTTAGAATTAGTGGGTAGGATGAAAAAATTGAACGCGAACACCTCTTCATGCGTTATGCGCTCCTGGTACTTCGAAGTTTAAAAAAAATGAGCTACTCCTATTAATTTGTCAATTCACAAGAATTGAAATAAAATATTGGGGGTAGTCACAAGAAAAATCTTAGAATTAGTAGGTAGGTAAAAAAAACTGGTTGCACTCCGGGAGTGCCGGCAGAAGTGAAAACTTGATTATTAACGTTGTGCATTTTTTTAAACCATTTTTTACGAAAATCGATTTTAAAAAAATCGTCAATCAAGTTGTTTCGATCAAGTTTCGATCAAGGTTTCGATCAAGTTTCGATCAAGTTTCGATCAAGGTTTCGATCAAGGTTTCGATCAAGTTTCGATCAAATTTCGATCAAGTTTCGATCAAGTTTCGATCAAGTTTCGATCAAGTTTCGATCAAGGTTTCGATCAAATTTCGATCAAGTTTCGATCAAGGTTTCGATCAAGTTTCGATCAAGTTTCGATCAAATTTCGATTAAGTTTCGATCAAGTTTCGATCAAGGTTTCGATCAAGTTTCGATCAAGTTTCGATCAAGTTTCGATCAAGTTTCGATCAAGTTTCGATCAAGGTTTCGATCAAGTTTCGATCAAGTTTCGATCAAGTTTCGATCAAGTTTCGATAAAGTTTCGATAAAGTTTCGATCAAGTTTCGATCAAGTTTCGATAAAGTTTCGATCAAGTTTCGATCAAGTTTCGATCAAGTTTCGATAAAGTTTCGATCAAGTTTCGATCAAGCTTCAAATTGAGTTCGAGTTCGAGTTCGAGTTCGACACAAAACACTACTCTCCAACCGTCTTACGCGTTTTGTATGGTTTTTCGATCAACACGAAAATCTATCGCGAGTTTCACAGTTTTTACCCATCTCACAAGTGCTCAACGCCGCTAAAGAAGTTTTCACTTCAAAAATCGGTTGTCTGTAAAGTCGGTTTACTGACGATATTTTAACGTGACAACGTCATGTTCCGGGAAAAATCTATGCAAAAAAGTTGGCAGGTCAATGTGCAAAAAAAAATGGCGCCCGGCCTACCCTCTTTGGAAAATTAATGTAATATGAAATATCCTTAAATATAATCCATATTTTATGTTTGTGTGAACTACATTATAATATATGTTAAATTTTCTATCTATCAAGCCATCATAATATAGTATTTAGTCCGATGTGATATTAGTTTCTCGATTATAAACTTTCGTAACTATAATTAGTGACTTGTTCAGAAGAAAAAAACGATTCACTTTATTCTTCATAATATATTAAGTCATACCTTGACACGTAGGAAATAGAGCACAATTTTGAATAGCCGAAATAATACTAATAGCTCACAGATTGTTTATTTATTTTTCATTCAGAGTGTGGTCAATGTATCAAAGGTCATAACTAACCAAACTTCTTCATACAAAAGTATTCTCTAAGTCATGGAAATACGTAATATAATCGAAACAAAGAGCGCGGCCCAGGTGGGCCTTACGGTTGTTGAGAGACTTGAGAGTGTAAATGGAACGCCTCAGAGCTGTCAGCGAGGTAACGCCGCATGAACTGTCATGTTTTTCGGGCGCGCAGCCCATATCGAATTATAAGACGTTATCACGTCAAAAATTGAACGTAAATACCTCTTCATTACGTTATGCGCTCCTGGTACTTCGTACTTTGAAACAAATGGCTACCGATATTATTATCAATAATTTGTCGATTCACAAGTTGTTGTTCACATGTTATCAAATATCTTTACACTAAATCAAACTTAATACATATTGTAACAATTAATAGAGTGGGATGAAATAAAACAAATTATTCGAGTATAATTATTTACAAACATTAATCATTTATTTACGACAAAAATATCACCTTCCATACATACGGAGAAGGCACAGAAAATCCATTTTACATAAATATTGGCCCTACGTCGTATTTATTCGAAATAATTTTCGAATAATTCTTCAAATTCTGCGTTTACACTTCTTAATTTTTATGAAATTATTTTGAATGTTAAAAGAAAAAAAAACGATTACATCCAGACAGTCAATTATTCGAAATATTTTGGAATAATTCTTTGAAGTCAGCGTTAATTATTGTAATATCGCAGCATAGAATATTCAACATGTTTTTAAATTTGGAATAAACAATTAAAATTTTCCAATTTATTGCGAATAATTAACGAAAATGGTCACATAAAAAATCCGAATTTCTCAAAATCTTTGATTATACATATTTTGCGCCATAAAAATACATAATACTACAAGCGTAAGCTAATTACATGTTTAATCATAATATTTTTCATTTCGAAGTAAATAATTTCTTACAATTATTTCAAAAAATTGTACTTTCAATTTGAAAATTCGTTTCCGAAGAAAAGTAGGTAATTGTTAAATTATTATTATATTCTATAGTCGTTTGAGAATACAGGCCTACTATATAGCGTTAACTATGTCTATATTTTATTAACTAAATAAGCATGTTACTGGGATATTTAAGCTGTTAGAATAAGACTAGCTGGTACATCGAATCGTTGAACCATCAGAACAAAATGGAATAGGTTTTCGAATAATATTTTCGAATTAAACTGGAATTATTTTGAAAAAAAAAAATACTTACTCAAAATATACTTAATTCCAGTTTACTTCGAAATTTAAATGCAAATACAAAAGCAATAAATGAATATTCTTGATCGAATAACGTCATATTTAAATACAATAATTTAAATCGAAACGAAATTTGTACTTTTTTTTTTCGAATAATTCATTATGACAGCACAACGATAGTTGACTAAACTATTATTACAATTATTAAAGGTACAGCACCTTTTTGGAACTATTGATTTACTATAGGCACATTATACTATATCTATTTAACTGGTACATTAAAATACTTTAAAATGTCAAATTACTCGTATTGGTAACAAAAAAAAAAGGAAAATTCGAAAAAAATATCGAAAATTAAAAAAATGTTTTCAATTCATCTGAAAGTTTTAAGCATTATTAGCCAATAGCAACACTTATATTAACTTACTTACACTTTGGTAATACCTATAATTTTAGTACATTAAAAAACTTAAAATAAATTTAAATAAATCAATAAGCGTTTAAATGCGTTTATTAATTTATTTACCTATTAGTCGACGGTATTATAAAATAATATTTACATAAAATAAAAGTTACCGATTAAGTTTCAAGTTTAAAAAAAAATGTTAAGAATAATTTAAGATGCCAAATTAAGTAGCTCAGCGTCCAACTAAAATTGGGATTGTACTTATTTTAAACAGCCTCTGACTTGGCGAAAAAACTGGCAGTTTTTTTCCATTTTTGAAAATTCGAAAATTTCTGGATTATTTTTTTTTTTTACTTTTTTTTGCATGTTTCTTCTGCCGAAGTGGAAAGCCAGATTTTCGCCAAAGCCCTTTCCTAATTAAACTATTACTGTTTAAGCGGTCTTATAGCGCGAATACTTGTTTTCTAAATAAATAAATAGAGCTACGGGGTTTACATTCGAACGAGGAGATATATGAGGGTGGTGAGCGCGAGGATCGTTGGTCGTAAGGAGTCGGAGCCGCCTCGGTACACTGAAAAAAGAACAAAAAAAACTTGTAGAAACAGAAAAAAATGTACGGTCGAAGAAATTGATTTCTAGGCAGATGGGGGACCTACGTAGTTTGCCGCGTTACGTCAAACCAAGCCGACAGATCACAATTAACATTAAATTGACATCATCCGACCGAATGACGTTGGTCTGTCAACTGTCTAGGAATCAATTAACATTAAATTGACATGATCCGACCAAATGACGTTGGTCTGTCAACTGCCTAGGAATCAATTAACATTAAATTGACATGATCCGACCAAATGACGTTGGTCTGTCAACTGCCTAGAAATCAATTTCCTCGATGGTACATCCCATATTCTATTGCAGCGCCTTTAAACTTGTTAGGTTGCATTATATTATATAAGTTTCTTACGCCCGTTTTTTTAATAACTTGCTAGGTAAAATATTTAAAAAAATATATTTTTTAGGGTTCCGTACCCAAAGGGTAAAAACGGGACCCTATTACTAAGACTTCGTTGTCTGTCCGTCTGTCCGTCTGTCTGTCACCAGGCTGTAACTCGAGAACGGTAATAGCTAGAGAGTTGAAATATTCACAGAATGTGTATATCTAATGCTGCTATAACAACAAATAATAAAAACAAAATAAAATTAATATTTAAGGGGGGCTCCCATACAACAAACGTGATTTTTTTGGCCTTTTTTGCTCTATATCAATAATGGCAACAGGTAGGTACTTGACTTTTTCACAAAATCCTTAGTTATATGTGTACTTTAATATTTAATAATAATATTAAAATAAAATAAAAAATTAAGGGGGGCTCCCATACAAAAAACACAATTTTTGGCCTAATTTTGCTCTATAATGGTAAGGAACCCTTCGTGCGCGAGTCCGACTCGCACTTGGCCGATTATTACTTATTGGTAACATTTTTCGTGACGATTTCGCGTTTTTGTTTCATTAAAAACGGCATAGTATTTTAATACTAGCAATCGTTGGCGAAATTGGAGCTTTAAATAAAACAAAAAACATACAAAAAACTACAAAAAAAAACAAAATAAATGATTTGTGACTTTTGTATAGTAAAGTTAAAAAAATTAAGATGTGTCATGCGTCGATGTAACGAAAAATCTCACCTGAAGCATGCTGGATTAACTCCGGTTGAACTTCTACAAATGAAAAGAAAACAAAAGAAAAAATTAAAATGGTTAAAAAAAAACAAGTGTCGAAAATAAAAGCAAATAAACAACATTCCATTAATTTATGGAGCAAACAGGTACGTGAATTTTTAGACTATGATAACTAAAATAATGAAATATTATGAATGAAAAATAAAAAATAAAGTAAAAAAAAACATGATGGTTGTTGCAATAATCGAAATTTAGAATAACGGTTTGCTAAAAAAGTTGATAAGGCGTAGTCATAGTGAGGAATCTTCGAATCGACAATGTGTCAGACTTAGGATGGGTTGCACCAGAGGCGTGGTTAAAGTTTAAGTTGTGGTCAAAGTTATGGTTATAGTTAAGGCTAACTTAACTTTAACCTTAACTTTGACCACAGAATTTGACAGATGTCAGTTGCGTTTATTTTTTTGTTAAAGCTACAGTTACAGTATAAAAAATGAATTATCCGTAAAAATCGATAGGAAAAATATTTGTTATATGTAAGTATATCAACAATGTGATCCATTGTAAATTTTCACGAAAAAATTTCAGTTTAAGTTTGAGCGGTTATGGTTATCATTAAATATTATGGCGTCCTTAAGGCAGGGATCAATCTCAATCTAAAACGATAACCTTGCACACAACCAAAAACCAAGCGTATATGCATCGCAATAAGATTCATTTTAGCTTAGCATAAAACTGTAGTTACTTGGGGCGGATCTTCTCTATTTTTCATGTTTTTTTTAAATATCTTTGGAAATAAATATTAAGAAACAAAATTGTTCGGTTAAGGATATTTTAATATAGATTTACTAACAATTTATTCAAATAAAATGTATAATTATCCTAGTTAATACTTATATTTCGATGAATTAGATTTTTGTCGGAGGTGAGTTTGTAAATTAATTACAGCCAAAGTATTACGTTTTATGAAAATGTTTATGGTTTAAAGTATTTTAAATATTGTGCTTTATATCTCATATTTTTTACATTTTGTTATTATATTTGGAACTAGGTAAACCGGGAGTCACGGAATAACAAATTGGGGTTTATTTGTATTTATGCCTTAACCAAAGATTTGACATTTTGCACTGTAGTTATAGTTAAAGTTATGGTTAAAGTTATAGTTAAAGTTGGTGCAACCCTCCCTTAGTGGACTTAGTGCGAAAGCGATCTACGACCTCCAACTTCCTATCATCATCATCACCACCACTCACCGATATCAAAGAGCGCGCTGTCGCTATGGCTCCAGTTCTTGTCGTTCTGCACTCTGACGGTCGCCTCGTATTTCCCGCTCTCGACGTCTTCTAGAAGATAGACCTGGTTGTACACGTGACGACGCTCATCGGGGAGCGGCACGGTGATAGTGCGCCATTCACCCTCCTGAAATACAAGTGGTATGATTATTATTAATTGTGTAATTGTAATCTCCTGTTTTTTCTGTGTTACATCATAAACTCGTCTAAGCTCAACTTTAATATTGCTATGAGCTATTTCTTTATTCTACCATTAACGCTACCCTTTTCAAAATTACCACTAATACTCTTTATAGGGTTCCATACCCAAAGGGTAAAAACGGGACCCTATTACTAAGACTTCGATGTCTGTCCGTCTGTCCGTCTGTCTGTCTCCAGGCTGTAACTCAAGAACCGCTATAGCTAGACTTCTGAAATTTTCACAGATTGTGTATATCTGTTGCCGCTATAGCAACAAATACTAAAAACAAAATATATTAAATATTTAAGGGGGGCTCCCATACAACAAACGTGATTTTTTTGCTATTTTTTGCTCTTAATCAATAACGGCACAAATAGGCAGTTGAAATGTTCAATAATTAATGATAAAAGGACAAGATCCAACGTCCATACAATTTTGGGCTAATTTTAAAAGTGTCGGCCAACGCAAATTAATCCATTATTTAAATAGAACATAATCTAATGCATAATTTTTATTATTACACCAAAGTTCTAAGTCAAGTCTCCGAGTTGTTATTCAAGGTCAATTTTTTTTTATAACATATGTAATTTAAAAACTTATTTTATTAATAAAATTAAAAGCAATAAGTAATCGATCCCAACGTCCCTATCCGAGTGTTAGAACGAACAGATTGGAGGCCAAATACCTACAAATGATTTAAAAAAACCCAAAGGAAGGGGGATACTCTACGTGCTTGGTGTACGCACGGCATTTGCCTAGTATTCCAAGTAAGCAATGAGTTGTGCCCTGCAAGCCCCAAGCACGTAGAGGTTCCCTCTTCCTTTGAATTTTCCAATCATTTGTAGGTATTTGGCTTCTAATCTGTTCTATGACTCGGATAGGGACGTTGGGATCGATTACTTATTGCTTTTAATTAATAAATTAAGTTTTATTACATGTTATAAAAAAAAGTTTGACCTTGAATAACAACTCGGAGACTTGACTTAGAACTTTGGTGTAATAATAAAAATTATGCCTTAGATTATGTTCTATTTAAATAATGGGTTTATTTGCGTTGGCCGGCACTTTTAAAATTAGCCCAATTTGGACCTTATCCTTTAAATAAATTAAATAATAAAGGGGGGCTCCCATACAAAACATACAATTTTTAGCCTATTTTTGCTCTGTAGTGGTACGGAACCCTTCGTGCGCGAGTACAACTCGTACTTGGCCGATTTTATTTATACATATTCCCTGATAATATTTATGAATTTTACTTGCTAGGCAAGCTCCTTGCAAAATATTATGTCGTGAGTAATACGAGGTTCTCTAACATTATTTCTATCTCCCTCTATCCTCCCACTAGCACTATCGTTATCCCATTTCTACAACACTTTTTGCCAACTTTAACGTTACAACTATAACTACACTTATTCCTCTTTCTTTTTATAGCAAAGACTCTTTATAACTCAAGTCTTTCCGCATATTGCTATTTACTTATTTATTATTATGCAGGACAACTAACGTATGATCTTCCTTGGCGGAAAGAAACAAAATGAAATAGAAATAAAATGTATTTAAACGTCCGGTAGATGTGTCACTGTTTATTCTCAAAATCGCCATTTAATTGACGCTCAGGAATACTATCGACACCCTCTGCCCCTACAGCGCAGGAAGTAATAAAAATGTGTCGTTACAACCTTTTCCGCCTAGCCTCCTTTCGCAACGCACGATAAGGAACTTCGTTCCAATAAATATGTCGCATGGATGCGTAAGTTACTCTCTCTCTACTCACCCCTCCAGCTTGTCTCAGCTGAATCTCGATCTGGCGCAGTGGCTGGTGGGAGTGGATCGTCCAGGACAGCTTGGTACCATCAGCATCAAGATTCTCGACGACTGGAGATTGTACCAGGTCGATGGAACGGTTGTGCTTGCCGAGGTCGTTCTCCGCCTGAAAATATAAGGTCAAGTATTAAAGTGATTTTGAGGTTGATTCTTAGCTTGATTTGATTCCTGCTTTGGAGCAACCAAAAAATGCCGTTTAAAGTTTGATAAGGACTATGTAGGCGATCCAGATTCCAGAGCAGTGCACGTCGCTCGCTCGTTCGTTTAGTAAAGAGTGTTCTGTATTGCGTTCACACTCGGGCACTATAAAATATATTACTAGTTACTCGTTTACTAAAGGGCACATACTTGGACATTAAAAATGTTACCTCGGAAGTATAGATGTCGGACTGTAGTCTGTACGTCGTTCTCTCGCTCGTTCAGTAATGTGCGAGTGTTGTGTATTGCGCATACACTCGGGCAGATATTTACCTCGCAAGTGTAGGTGCCGAAGTGCGCGTCACTCTCCGGTGTCACAGTGAGATTGGAGCGCGATCCTGCAGACACCACGGTGAAAGCTCCGGTGTTGGACACCAGCTGGCCGTCCTTGTACCAGCGGATTCGGACACTGGAATCATAAGTTACAATTTATTATCCAAAATGGCATAAAAGTTTTGGAATGTATATCACGTACTGTCTTTAAAGTTTTAGACGCTCTATCTCTCACATAAGTTGTGGATAGCCTATCCGGCACATATCAGTAAGTGGTGAAATATTAAGTAATAAAACTTGAGAGGTGTCAAGGGACACCCGAATGCAATGGAACGAAGTTATTTCTTATGTTCAAAAAATCTGTATAATACATAATATTATACTCAAAAAATACATTAAAAAACGCCATCTATTGACGCCCAGAAATACTAACAACTCGTCACTGTTTATTCTCAAAAAACGCCATTTAGTTGACGCACAGGAAAACTATCAACGCCCTCTGCTCCTACCATGCAGGTACTAATAAAAAAGTGTCGTTACAATTTTTTCGGTCTAGCCTCCTTTCGCAACACGCGATAAGGAACTCCGTTCCAAAAATATCGTCCAGATAAAGACGCTGACAAAATATCGATGTCATCTTTAAATGGATGTCGTCTTGCAATATGGGTATCGTTTTCAACCATTCAAGAAGACATCCATAGATAGATGGATAGAAAATTCTTTATTTGTATAAGTTAAACTAAGTTACAATCTAAATATATAAAACTCAAAGGTGAATGACTGACATTGTGATCTATCAACGCACAGCCCAAACCACTGAACGGATCGGGCTGAAATTTGGCATGCAGGTAGATGTTATGACGTAGGCATCCGCTAAGAAAGGATTTTGATCAATTCTACCCCCAAGGGGTTAAAATAGTTAAAATAGGGGGTGAAACTTTGTTTATATTAATACTTCTAAACGCGAGCGAAGCCGCGGGCAAAAGCTCGTTTAAAATAAAACAATATAGGAATCTTTACAAACAGGCGGTCTTACCACTGAAAGCGGTTTCTTCCAGACACCCATATTTGAAGACAAAATCCGTAGTTTGAATACGCAACTAATATTAGGTATGTATTATGTAATGAACGAATATTATTCTTCACGGTGGCAGTCTTCCACGGTGCGTTTTTCGCGTAACTTTCTGCCGCGCACTGTAAAACTCTGGTACGAACTGTCACCAGCAGTGTTTCCGGACCTATACGACCTGCAAACCTTCAAGAAGAGAGCGTATTCCCTCTTAAAAGGCCGGCAACGCGCCTGCAGCTCTTCTGATATTGCGAGTGTCCATGGGCGACGGTAGTTGCTTACCATCAGGTGACCCGTTTGCTCGTTTGCCCCCTGATTTTATAAAAAAAAGACGGGTTGCACTCCGGGAGTGCCGGCAGAAGTGAAAACTTGATTATTAACGTTGTGCATTATTTTTTTTAACCCATTTTTTATGAAAATCGATTTTTAAAAAATCGGTTTTTTAAATAATCGAAACCCTTACAATCGATTAAATTTTTAACCCATTTTTTATGAAAATCGATTTAAAAAAAAACGATTTTTTTAATTAATCGAAACCCTTACAATCGATTAAAAAATATATCGACAATCGAAAAAAAACAATCGATTGTTCGATTAATCGATTTCGATGTTACAATGCACTACTCTCCAACCGTCTTACAGTTTTTCCAAGGTTTTTCGATCAGCACGAGAATCTGACGCGAGTTTCACAGTTTTTACCCATCCAACAAAAGTGCTCAACGCCGCTAAAGAAGTTTTCACTTCAAAAATGATGGTATACTCACTCAGAATCATCATGTACAGCGCACTGCAGCACCGCCTCGACGTTGACGGCGGAGTTCACCACTGTACGGTGCACGTGGACTCGCGGCTTGCCTGCAATTATACAATTATTGGATAACTATGGTAAAATATACAATTATTGGCAAATTGAGAGTGTATAATACAAAATACGTGTGGCTGCGGGACTGCCGCGGTAAGGGCCCCCGCGCATTAGGCGGCCAGGTCGCGCGGCCAGGTCGCTGCGGCCAACTAATTCTTCTATGATATATTATGTAGATGCGCGCATTACGGTGCGTCTACATTTGTATCATTTGCGCGATCAGATCTCCGATCAGATCTCCGTCGCGATCATCGCGCCGTATCAAGTATGCGTGTCATAGTGTGGACGCCTATTAGATCATTCTGCCGATCATGCGAGTATTTGATACGGCATGTATTAGATACGCGGTTAATAGCGATCGGGGCGTATCATGATACGCGTATCATTTTGACATGCTTTGATGATACGCGACGGAGATCTGATCGGGGATCTGATCGCGCAAATGATACAAATGTGGACGCACCCTTACGCGACCAGCGGCCAGCGGCCACGCTCTGGTCGCGCGGCCAACGAAAAACATCGCGACACACACGCGGCCACTTGGCCGCTGCGGCCAACGAGATACGGGAATTTGTATGAAATTAGTAATTACTCAGTGTGCGGGCACTGGTCGCCGCGGCCACACGTTTTTTGTGTACAGAATGGCGTTTGATACTGAACGTTTCATTTGAGAAATTCAAAACAGAATAGTGTGGTCGCAGACGTGGTCGCAAAGTGCGCGGGGTGGCCGCAGCGACCTGACCGCGCGACCTGGCCGCCTAATGAGCGGGGGCCTAAAGACTCGCACGCACACAAACACTGTATCGAAGTCTGCCAACGCCGCACGCCGCGTTCAAAGCCCTCAATATAACAAATAACAAAATAACAAATAACAATAGCTTAAAAATAGATAAGAGTTGACTTGTAAAGGTTTGATGATAGGGCTACCGCGTGAATTTTCCGCTAGAGGCGCTAGTGTCGCGAAAGGTCTAAAAACGTCTATTTCGTACTAGTTTTAGCGGTTTTCGTGACATAAATTATTATTTATGCAATTTACCTGTTGAAAAGTGATCTCCTTCGTTTAAAATTATCCCTAAAAGTATTATTTAGCAATCAATATAAATGCTTTGAGAGCGAAATTAAGAAAGCAAATAATATTAAAAATCGTATTAAAAATATTCGATTATTAAAAATAAATTAGCAAAAATAAAGGAAATGTATTTAAATTTAATTAAATAAGTAAATAAAAGGGATTCTAGATTATTATGAAGTCAACTAAACTAAACTAGCTAAACTTCGGACCTTAGTCAACAGTTGCGCCATCTAGTGAGCAAAAAAACGGTAGCCCTCATTACCATTGATTTGTTGTTAAAGTTTGACGATAGATGGCGCTTAATTACTACATGTTAAAATATTTTTATTAATCCTTCGATCGGGGATTCTCGGAAATGATATTGTATTCTATTGTTGTCGCGATCACCGGTGTCCTTATGGGCTTGAAGGATTAAACTAAAAATAATGGGTGGTTGTTCCGTGGTTGTGCATCATTCGTGACCCGAAAATCTCGTCACCTCCTCAAAAATTCACCCTATGTTCCTACGTACTATCAGAGAAGTTGATTCCTAGGCAGATGGCGGACCTAAGACTGGGTTGCACCAACTAACTTTAACTTTAACTGTAACTTTAACTTTAACTTTTACTCCAATGCAAAATGTCAAAGTTAAGCTTAAAGTTAAAGCTAAGGACGCCATATTTAACTTTAACCTTAACTTTAACTTTAACCACGCCTCTGGTGCAACCCACTCTAAGTAATTTGGTCGCGTTTAGTCAAACCCATCCGACCGATCACAGTTAACATTGAATTGACATAAGCCGACCATATGACGTAGGTCCGTCAACTGCCTAGATATCAATTTCCTCGATTGTACATACCGACATACTTTCGCCTTTATTAGTATGGCTCTCACCTTTAACATGAACATTCACTTCAGCCTGATTCGAGCCGATCGGGTTGAAAGCGTAGCAGTAGTACTTTCCGGTGTGCTGGCGATTCACGTTCCTGATGAGGACGCTGTTGTTGAAAAACTCGCCGTCTCGCTCGTGCAGACGTTCGTTCTGTAAGCGAGAAAAAGACATATATATTGTGCTAGCGAAAGAACAATAGATGGATGATAGTGTGGGAGTGGTGTTAGGATTATTTTCATTACGGATTTTCTTGATCCGCACGCCACGCTCAAAGTTGTGGAGGTTATAGTTGGATTAGTTGTTTAAATTGGGCGATAGATGGCGTTGATTTGCTTCGGTACCTATAATTTATTTTAAACGATAGTACTATGGTGTTAATTGGTTGCAAGGTTTCGCGATAGATGGCGTTGATCTGTTGCGAAATGTTGACGATAGATGGCGCTTAATTATTATATGTCAAAATCTTTTAAATATTGCAGTACTAACGGTAACTTTAAACGGTTGAAACTTTGAAAGGCCCTATTTTAGTGCGATACGTTGGAAAAATTACTTGATACCGCACTAAAACTTTTGAACTAAAAAAAATTGAACTTAAGGGAGATCGCAGACGACAGACTTTGTGCGATCTCCCTTATACATACTTGTTACCTACTTCAGGGCCTTGAATTTTGATTGGAGTGATAAAAACGTTTGAAAAATATGAGCTAGTTGTACACAGACTATGTAAATACTAAATATTATAATTAATTAAATTATATGCACGATATGAACTTGTAAACGTCAAAATGACATTGCCAATGGCACGTAATAAACAACTTAATTAGAAAACATCCGCACACAATATTGAACCGTATTATGTAGGTCATAAGGTTGAAAGTCAATTTCATCGTGTGAGTCCATTATCGTGTTACGTCATTCATTCATTCTAAATATAAATATAAATTCATTGATGTATGTTTTCATTCAAAGAAAAGGAAGCCGCAAAATGGCCTACTTTTGTGGGAGAAAATAAGCGTGACATAAGCAAAGGAAGGCAGGAAATAATAATTATAATATTATGATAAGCTGTTCAAAATATTATTTAAAAAAATCGGTTGTCTGTAAAGTGGGTTTACTGACGATAGTTGAACGTGACAACGTCAGAGCCTTAACCCCTCAGTTCCGGGAAAAATCTATGCAAAAAAGTTGGCAGGTCAATGTGCAAAAAAAAATGGCGCCCGGCCTACCCTCTTTGTAAAATTAATGTAATATCCTTACATACAATCCATATTTTATGTTTGTGTGAACTACATTATAATATATGTTAAATTTTCTATCTATCAAGCCATCATAATATAGTATTTAGTCCGATGTGATATTAGTTTCTCAATTATAAACTTTCGAAACTATAATTAGTGACTTGTTCAGAAGAAATAAACGAATACTTTATTCTTCATATATTAAGTCATACCTTGACACGTAGGAAATAGAGCACAATTTTGAATAGCCGAAATAATACTAATAGCTCACAGATTGTTTATTTATTTTTCATTCAGAGTGTGGTCAATGTATCAAAGGTCATAACTAACCAAACTTCTTCATACAAAAGTATTCTCTAAGTCATCGAAATACGTAATATAATCGAAACAAAGAGCGCGGCCCAGGTGGGCCTTACGGTTGTTGAGAGACTTGAGAGTGTAAATGGAACGCCTCAGAGCTGTCAGCGAGGTAACGCCGCATGAACTGTCATGTTTTTCGGGCGCGCACCCCATATCGAATTATAAGACGTTATCACGTCAAAAAATAAATAATTAATTTAACTAACTACTATCAGAGAAGTTGATTCCTAGGCAGAAGGGGGCCCTACGTAGTTTGAGCGCGTTACGTCAAACCACGGAGCTATAATTATATATTTGATCGAAGGCTATAATACAAAGTATTATCTCCGTGCGTCAAACCCAGTCGACAGATCACAATTACCATTGAATTGACATGATCCGACTAAATGACGTTAAACTGTCAACTGCCTAGGAATCAATTTCCTCGATGGTACAATATTTTTTTTATCGCGATTTGTTAGTCTTACCTTAGACGGCGTTTTTAACTTGAATTTTAGTTTGTCAAATAATAAGGCCGTGTTCCCACCTGCAAGCAAACTCGCGGAAGTCTTGCGTGAGTTTCTTGCAATATTGTTTACATTTCATACTAATTTCTGCAATTTACTGCTGCAATAAATGTCGTGCGAGAAGCTCGCGGATAAATGCCATACGAAATTAGACCGTATATCTGCGGTGACCCGCAGCGAGATCTGTCGCGAGTCCTCGCAGACATGTTTAGACATGCTGTCGCAACTACTCGCAGGAAGCGCTTGACAAATTCGCGACAGCACTTGCTACGGGGTTTAGGCTGCTTTTCCACTGAAGCGGAGCTAAGCTGTGCCCGAATTGACCAATCACCATGCTCGAAATCTTCGCTCCGCTTCGCTGTCATTCCGCTGGAATTGGATTGGAATGGAAATGGAATTCCGGAATTCCGCACGATTGGTCAATTCGGGCACCGCTAAGCTCCGCTCCGCTTCAGTGGAAACACAGCCTAACACTCGCAAGCTGCTGTCAGACAGACTGTCAGACACTTCTCGCGACTGCTGTCTTGCAGGTGGAAACACGGCCTAAAAGTAATTTTATTTTACTCTCATACAACAAAAGTCGTTGCTAGGTCTAGTTATATGCCCTAGGTCCAGACTTGCGTAAGCACTATCAAGACAGCACGGTACTTCCTCTTATTGATTGACTTATCGATAGGTCACCTATCCGTAGTACTTAAGTCTTAACTATATGTATGTACATATATGTCTGTCTGTATATGTACCATCGAAGAAACTGATTCATAGGTACATGAGTCATGACGGACCTACGTCATTTGGTCGAGTTATGTCAATTCAATATTATAGACGTGATAATACTCAGTTTTATTTATATTTTAATAATTTAATAATAAGTAATAATAAAATTTAAATAAATAAAATAATTAAGGGAGGCGCCCATACAAAAAACACAATTTTTAGCCTATTTTTGCTCTATAGTGGTACGGAACCCTTTGTGCGCGAAACCAACTCGCACTTGGCCGATTTTTAGATGAATAGACGCTGCTAAACAGTATTTTTGGGTTCGTATAATGAAGTTGGACAGTTACCAGACATATCAAAGTATAAATTAAAATCTACTTGATATCAAAACAAAAAAATGTACAGCGCGATTATTGACCAAAGTAACGCCATCTAGTAACAAACTCTCGAACTTACGCCGTTTGGTCCGTCTCTAGACCAGACGATCTTGGGTGGTGGGGAGCCAGTGACGTCACAGGTCAGCACCAGATCCGCTCCTTCTGTCACACGCCCGTTGTCGGTCGCTATGAACTCTGAAATATGAAGTTGGATACATTTTAATTGTGGAAGAATTATTTAGACAAGTTTCAAGATGCTAAGGGCCGATTCACACCGAAATGGCAGAGGCCGGCAGCGGCCGGCAGCGGCCGGCAGAGGCGGCTCGCGTCGCCGCGGGCGGACGCTTGCGGCCGCTTGTGGACGCTAGCGGCCGCTTGTGGACGCTCGTGGCCGCTGGCGGCCGCGCGCTACCTCCAGAGCACGCGTGCCTTTCAGTTTAGATTCTACATTCGGCAAGGAAACTCGTGTCGTGTGTTTGCAGCAACATGATGGAATTGGTTATTATTGCACTTATTGCCGAAGAAGAAGTAATACTTATAACTACTAGTATCGCTTGAAAACTTCAAAAAGGGCTCGAGGCGCCTCGCGGCGACGCGCGCGGCCGCCGGCAGCCGCGAGCAGTTTCCGCCGACGGACGCGCGGCCGCCCGCGGCGCCTCGAGCCCTTTTTGAAGTTTTCAAGCGATACTAGTAGTAATATGTATGTAGATAAAGTTTACAATTATTTCACACTAAAAGTGCTCTTCGCGCCGCTGCCGGCCGCTGCCATTCCGGTGTGAATTGGCCCTAAGAATATTTTTGTTGTATACTATGGGATATAATGCTGCCAATTTGAATATGTTGTATTAAATTCGACTTAATTAGATTCGACCATCTTGGTGGTCTTCTCCATGACTGGGGATCGAATCTGAATTCTGAACACTTTTGACCCCTAGCTCTTGAAAATACAGTCTGAATAAGAGCATACTTCTCTCTCTGTATACCTGAACCCTGGCCTTTTATCTCATTCACATTTCTGATGGACGTTGCAGATTTAGAGTACCCAAGAACCTCTTTGCTTTAACAAAGATGCTCACCTCTGATCCTCGGTGACTCCGCAACTCTATGGTTGATGGACGGAAAGTTCTCTTGCAGAGAGCTCTCTTTGTACCTAAACCCTGGCCTTTTATCTCATTCAGATTTCTGATGACGTTGCAGAGTTAAAGTACCCATAAACCTTTTGGATAAATGAAAGTCCTCACCTCTGATCCTCGGTGACTCCAACACGGCAACTCTATGGTGGATGGACGGCAGGTTCTCTTGCAGGATCTCGCAGGAGTATACCCCGCTGTCGTCTGGCTGGACGTCTCTGATGAGGAGGTCCGTGGAGTTGGGGGCACTGGAATTGAACGAGATGTGGATGAGATTTTGTCTTGGAGCATTGAGCTGTATTGATGAGATTCGGGGCTTTGAGCGCGGCGACTGAATCAAGAAATTCCGTAACGAAAATAAACCTAACAAAGTAAGTAGTGTCTAGTGTCTAACGTAGTTTCAGTTCGGCAGACTTCGGCACGGTGTTTGTGTGCGTGCGACTAGATGTATGCGTGTAAACTAGCTATTGCTATACGAGGGCTGCTATTTATGTATCCGGAATTAAAAAAAGAAACAAACATATATCATTTAATATGGTTTTACTGCTTTTCAAAATATTCACCGCGATGATCTTCGCATACGCTGGAATCGCACTTTTGCATACGCTGGAACCAATTTTCATAGCACTTTTTCCATTCTGATTGAGGTATCTCCAAAACGTGCATTTTGAACGCATCAACAGCCTCTTCGCGGCTCGAAAAACGTTGACCACGTAATTTGTTCTTCGCGTATGGAAATAAAAAGAAATCGTTAGGTGCCAAATCAGGGCTGTACGGCGGATGACCAGTCAATTCGATCTTTTGACCCTCCAAAAACTGAGTTGTTTCAGCTGAGGTGTGACAGCTAGCATTGTCGTGATGTAATATGATTCTGCGTTGTCGGTTGTCCTTTCTTATTTCTTCAAAGACTTCTGGTAAACAAATGGTCGTATACCATTCAGAATTAACCGTTTTACGATTCTCTAATGGCACTGTAGCCACATGTCCATTAATTCCAAAAAAACGGGCGACCATTTGCTTCAAAGTACTTTTTGCACGAGTAACTTTTGTTGGTTTCGGCTCATCTTGGAACACCCACACCGTTGACTGTTGTTTAGTTTCGGGGTCATATGCATAGATCCAAGATTCATCACCTGTGTAGATATTATAAACGGCTTTTGACGTACCACGGTTGTATTTTTTTATCATTTTTTTGCACCAATCGACACGAGCCCGTTTTTGATCGATTGTCAAGTTGTGCGGAATCCAACGCGAACATATTTTTTTTACAGCCAAATGTTCGTGTAATATCTTATGTATGCTCGTCATACTTATGCCTAAGGACGCCTCTATCTCGCGATATGTAACATGACGATCACGCATTATTAGTTCCCGCACAGCATCTATATTTTGTGGGACAACAGCTGTTTTTGGGCGACCTTCTTTATTTTCATCCGTGAGCATAGACCGCCCACGATTAAACTCACTGTTGGTTTTTGATGGTGCTTCATCTCCAAAAGTTGCGGTGAGTTGAATAAAGCACTGTTGTTGATTTAGCCCACGCCGAAAATCGTAGTAAATCATTGCACGAAAATGTTCACGCGTTAAATCCATGGCAAATGAAGACACGCAATTTTCAAAATGACGCCACAATGGAAAAATAATTGACAGTCACATGAAACAAAATGTATTCTTCAACCAAAGAGTTCTATTTTCAAATGTTGTAATTACTTTTTAAATATTGTTCTTGTAAGTGGCCAGTTCCGGATACATAAATAGCAGCCTATGTAGCTATAGCTACTCTGTGATCGTAGATGTGATTTGTTCTAGAGTGATGATGTTCTTTCACTGCTTCTTGAGCAATGAAGACTGGATTTCAATCATTGTTCTTCATCTCCTAAGCTGTTATTGGTAATTTAACATTTTTATGTATATAATTAAAATTAAAAAATCTGTAAAAAGATTAACTTCTGTTAAAAATTCTGAGGAACCAGACATTAATAATTTGGGAGTGCCTCCGCTGCCGGCGCCGGTTGCCGAAACGGCTGCCGGCGCCGATTGCCGAAATGGCTGCCGGCGCCTATACGGCAAACACCGCTTGTCAAATGACAGAATAATGATCAAAAACATCAGTCTTGAGCTAAAGGACTATGAAAAGTACCAATAATACAGTCCATAATGTGAGGATGCATGTTTTAATGGTAGTGATGATGATGATGATTAATGTAATCTGCATAGTAGACGTAGTATTAAGCATATAAGTTGGTACGTTTTGTTTCTTTAAACAAAGCTGAAACTCTCAAACATATTGTGTGAGGAGTCCGAAGTTCTGTTCAGCACCTTCGGAACCGTGGTATAAACTGTGTTGTAAAATCTTACTTTTTGGTAGCATTTGATCAAAATGCATCACAAAAACCTAAAATATCCACAGGCGAACATATAACTTTCACCTTTGGAAATCGGTTAAAAAGTCGAATATTTGAGGTTATAGGTATTTCTTATTAAAAGATAACCGGCACTGAAACCTAGCGTTTTACGTATTATCACCGGCTCCCATTTTGAGTGCCGGCGCCGGCAGCCGTTGTTTTATATCTCGGCTGCCGGCAGTATACTTACCGCCGGTTCCCATCACTGATATTTTTGGGAGCCGGCGCCGGCAGCGGAGGCACTCCCTAATAATTTAGATTCTGTTCATTAGCTACAGTCCCACAATCATTTATCCAACACCAAATATCAATCTTACTTCTCGTCTACTTACTGGTCGCATCATCAAATCCTCACCCTTAGTGTCTAAAGTTCTAAACACACTTGGCCGAAAATACGCGGCCGAAGTTCGGCCAGCAATGTATTTTAAATTACCAATGACACCCCATGCCGTAATTACGTCACGTTATATTGTATGCGTAGCGCATTGCTGACGTAATCATGCCGAACTTCGGCCGCGTATTTTCGGCATAGTGTGCTTAGGGTCTACACAGACGGACCGCATTTCAACTGCAATCCAACCGCAAATTGCAGTTCAAGTGCAGTTTGAATGCAGTTGACTCGATTGCAATACGACTGCAATAGAACTGCAAACCAAACGCGCAGTCGGATTGCAGTTCAGTTGCAGTTGGTGTGCAGTCGTGTGAACTGTTTGGTTTGCAGTTCTATTGCAGTCGTATTGCAGTCGTGGCAACTGCATTCAAACTGCACTTGAACTGCAATTTGCGGTTGGATTGCAGTTTAAATGCGGTCCGTCTGTGTAGACCCATAGACACTGTATAATCTTCTTCTACTGGTATACTCACATGGAGAATCTCTCGTCTATACCATAAGTCTGCAGCAGCTGCTCCGTAGGTTTCATGGTGCCGAGGAAGTATTTTACGGTCCCTCGCCTCCATTGTACTACCACTCCAACTGTGGACATAGGCTACATTTAGAAATAATCCAAGGTTAAATATAAGATACCCCGCAAACGATCAAATTTGTTTGATTATTTTTCCGACCCAAATATCGACCAATAGAATTGCACCATTCGACGTCACGTGGTACAACCTACATGGTATTATACTGATAATTTTTTGAAAATTTTCTCTGGTCGTTGCTATATATAAAAAACAAAACATGATCCAGTCAAATTAACCACACGTCAAACTGACAGGTTGAATTCAATTGTGAAAATTGGAGATTTTGCATGAAAATGAGTCGATTTGGAGTTTGTTCTCTGTCCACCATCGATAAAAAAGTCAAAGGAAATGTTCCCATTAATACGGAGAAGGCAAAAAAAACAGTTTGGAACCAATTTACTACTTTTTGTACTGAGAGGGAATACACATTGAGTGCTGAAACGAGTGAAGCGCAATTGGCAAACATTATGAAAGATTACGCTTACAATATGAAGAAAATGGATGGAGAAGACTATAAGGAAGGTACAAATTCTTATTTGTTAACTGTACATTTCGTCTCATGGTGCAATTCTATTGGCCGACATTTGGGACGGAAAAATAATCCCCCGAATACCACACGAGCTTCAAAATTATCTGGCATTTCCCTCAAGGTTCCCTGCAAACAAATAAAGTCGTCAAGTTTTTCAGGAAAAATCACTCGCGCTTCGCGCTCGTGATTTTTTAACCTGAAAAACTTGAATCCTTCATTTGTTTGCAACGAACCTATCGGGAAATACCCGATAATTTTGAAGCTCTTGTGGCATAAGTGACAAACATGTTTGATGTAATTTACGTTTTCATCAAACAGCAGCGCAGACGAACAAACGTGCATCAAACAAGTTTGTCAAACAATTAGCTAGAATCGTCTCCTATTAGTCTTAGCGTGATAAAATATAGCCTATAGCCTTCCTCGATAAATGGGCTATCTAACACTGAAAGAATTTTTCAAATCGGACCAGTAGTTCCTGAGATTAGCGCGTTCAAACAAACAAACAAACTCTTCCCGATTATAATATTAGTATAGAATATAGATATCATAACTGTGAAATTGTGTCTGATAACTGATTGTCTGTCTATCTGTAACCTCTTCACTCCCAAACCGGTGAACCGATTTTGCTGAAATTTTGTATGGAGATACTTTGAGTCCTGAAAAAGGGCATATAATACTTTTTAGCTTATAATAATGTACGTTTCCACCTAAGCGTCACCTAGTTACCAAATAAAAAACAATAATCGGCCAAGTGCGAGTCGGACTCGCGCACGAAGGATTCCGTACCGTTATAGAGCAAAAATAGGCCAAAAATTGTGTTTTTTGTATGGGAGCCCCCCTTAATTTTTTATTTTATTTAAATATTATTATTAATTATTAAATTACAATTACATTTAAGGCCTTTGTGAAAGTTTCAAGTGCCTACCTCTTATCATTATTGATTACGAGCAAAAAAGGCCAAAAAAATCACGTTTGCTGTATGGGAGCCCCCCATAAATATTAATTTTATTGAAGTGAAAACTTCTTTAGCGGCGTTGAGCACTTTTGTGGGATGAGTAAAAACTGTGAAACTCGCGTCAGATTCTCGTGCTGATCGAAAAACCTTGGAAAAACCGTAAGGCGGTTGGAGAGTAGTGTTTTGTGTCGAACTCGAACTCGAATTGATTGTAAGGGTTTCGATTAATTAAAAAAACGATTATTTAAAAATCGATTTTCATAAAAAATGGGTTAAAAATTTAATCAATTGTAAGGGTTTCGATTAATTTAAAAAAATCAATTTTTTAATAATCGATTTTCATAAAAAATGGGTTAAAAAATGCACAACGTTAATAATCAAGTTTTCACTTCTGCCGGCACTCCCGGAGTGCAACCCGTCTTTTTTTATTTGAGTATTTGTTGTTATAGCGGCACCGGAAATACACAACCTGTGAAAATTTCAGCCTGAGAAAGTAAATGAAAGAAAAAAGAGAAGTGTAAATTTGAGATACAGCCTGGAGACAGACAGACGGACAGACAGATAGACGGACAGACATCGAAGTCTCCGTAATAGGGTCCCGACTTTTACCCTTTGAGTACGGAGCCCTAATTACCGACAAGCAAAATAAGCATCAGAAAATTCCAAATTCAAAATTCAAATATCGAAGCGACTAGATGTCTACCGTTAGGCGGAAACACGGTTTTGGCGCCACCGGATATGTTGTCACTATTACGTAATAGAATTAATCATTGGATCCAAATGATTTATTGTTGAGACATGTGACATTATTGTAATCCATCAAAGCCATGTTAAATTCTTTAAAGCAGCGGTCGGCAACCTTTTGACAGGCAAGGACCACAAGGTGGCAAAACAAACTAAAGGCGGGCCGCATACCTCATAGTATTAACCCTAGAAGCTCATCAAACCTACACATAATGAAAGGAAATGAGTTTTTATTAAAAATGGCACAAACTGCAAACAGCTCGTTAAGCAGAACGTATTCTTAAGGTGACGCAGCGTTAAAATAAGAAACCGTGTTGGATATGTTTTAGATTGCTCTTTTTCTATGAGAGGCCGGCCCGGCCTCTCATAGAAAACAAGCAATGGAACAGCAAAAAATGGAAAGGGCGTAAGCGACAAAATGGTTTTTGTCGCATAATTTAAAAACCATAAATACATTTCATATAAGCTATGCACAAATTAAAGTGCATGCTTGAACCAATTTATGTACAAATTTTGGAACCTTAAATCACTCTCCTCTGTTGGAAAAATAGGAATCCCTTTTTTTACAGAGGTCTTTTCGATTGATTATTCTGTGCTATAAAAGTTGTCCAATCGTGTTATGCTATGGGCAATTCAAAGACAAAGACACGATGAATACTGACAATGAACTTCAATTTCTTAGCTTTAGTCATTGCTGAGAAAAATCGGCATCGCTACAGCCAAATTATCAAGGCGTCGCCTTAAGTGCGCGATAACTACTGGCAGTATTAGAAAACATTTGTTTTTGGTATCAAAAACAATGTTTTCTAATACTGGGTGTAAGTGTATACTTACACCCGGTTTCTGAAAATCTGATCAACACTAAAATTAACTAATCGCCTGTTAAATCTCTTGTCAAGTACCAATTGGGTTGCTAGAAGCATGATTAGTTTAATTTGATCAGCGCGTCAGTCGACACGGCTGTTCAATTTGACTCGAGAATCATATGTCAACCGCCATTTTGGGTTTCCGAAACGCTTGTCAAGCCGTGATCATAGATTAAACGTTTGTCAAAAGCTGTGTCAACTAATCGGTAATTGTGGGTGAATTAACTTATGAATTCAATTGATTTTTTATGTGAATCTACATTTTCTCTTTGAACCTACGTTACTATAAGGTTTGTAAGCACATTTATTATTAAGTTTTAATAAAACTTCGTAATAAATACGTCGATTATGCAAATAAACTGTTTTATTTGCAATACTCGTTTTATTTTCAAAAAATGTATATTATAATCAATTTCATTTCTATAATGAAGAAGAATTTAGGAATCGATAACGTCTGAAAAATTGAAATTCAATATTCTGACAAATGAACGAAAATAAACAAATCGCATGTCAAATGAAAATGATCACAGATTAGTTAATTTTCGTCTGATCAATAATAATAATAATAATCTATGGACGCTTCACACCACGTCAGTCTGGCCCCGTGCTAAGTACCTGAAGGACTTGTGTTACAGGTGCCAGACAACGGAAATATATTTAATACTTTTTATACTATACATATATTTAAGATTTTTATTATATGATACACATATTTAATACACATCCATGACCCAGGAACTTTGAAAACTTTTTGTTCCGTCGGCGGGATTCGAACCCGCGACCCCCGGCTTGAGCTACCAACAGCCTACCAACTGAGCCACAGATGTCAGAATGTTTCAGAAAGTATCAGATTTGAAATTTCCAGAACATTTTTGGTGCAATGACAGTCTGCAATTCCTTCTTTTGACATTTTATTGGCATTTTTGATAGTTAACAGTGAAGTAATGAACGAAAACAAACAAATCGCTAGTCAAATTAAAAATGATCATAGATTAGTTAATTTTCGGCTGATCAATGTATCAGAAACTCAAATTGATTTGACATCCATGCTAAATTAACAGCAGTGTTAGTTGATCAGTGATTTGACAGACCTTTCAGAAACCGGGAGTTAACTTATTCACAAAACATTCACGGGCCGCAACTCGCAAGTAAGACGTTCTCGGGCCGCACGCGGCCCGCGGGCCGCGTGTTGTCGACTGCTGCTGTAAAGCAACGTACCGAAATCTTTTATTCCTAGCTTTTGCCATAGTTTTTGCCTGCGTAAAAATTCCTAGCATACTAACTTTTAAATCCCTCATTGAAATCCAGAGTGAAATTTTGAAAATAGTTTTTATCTTTTACAATAAATTAGATACACACTCACAAACTATATGGTGGCACTGTACTGGCATAATTATTGCTAATATCTCTTCAGTAGATCCAGAATTCTCTGGATCTATTTAGAATTTTACATTCATTAGACCCTTTACAAAGTCACAAACTGGTATTATGTATAGATGACTAGAAGAATCCCGCAACTCCGTTGCTCCAAAATTATTTTGTTGTTGTTGTTATTATATATTTGTCCCACTGCTGGGCAAAGGCCTCCCCCAGGATCTTCCACTGTTCTCGCTCCTGCTCCACCGACAGCCAGCCTGGCTGGTATGTCTCCAGCTCGTCACGCCACCTTTTTCTAGGCCGGCCTCGGCGGCGGCGTCCATCTTCGGGTGCCCACTCTGTGTAGACCCTTGCCCAGCGGTCGGGATGCATGCGGCTAACGTGACCCGCCCACTCCCACTTCAGCTAATTCGTTCGTTCAATTCGTTTATTAATCGTAAATTTTTCCGGGATAAAAAGTATCCTATGTCCTTTCCCGGGACTCAAAGTATCTCCTTACCAAATTTCAGCAAAATAGGTCCAGCGGTTTAGGCGTGAAGAGGAAACAGACAGACACATTACTAAGACTAAGGCCGCGTTCCACTGAAGCGGAGCGGAGCTTAGCGGTGTCCGAATTGACCAATCGTGCTATTCCAGCGGAATGACAGCGAAGATTTCGAGCATGGTGATTGGTCAATTCGGCACCGCTAAGCTCCGCTCCGCTCCGCGTCAGTGGAAACACGGCCTAAGACTTCGTTGTCTATTCGTCTGTCTGTCTGCCTGTCGGTCTATCTATCTGTCTGGCCGTCTGTCTGCCTGTCGGTCTATCTATCTGTCTGGCCGTATGTCTGCCTGTCGGTCTATCTATCTGTCTCGCCGTCTGTCTGCCTGTCGGTCTATCTATCTGTCTGGCCGTCTGTCTGCCTGTCGGTCTATCTATCTGTCTGGCCGTCTGTCTGGCCTGTCGGTCTATCTATCTGTCTGGCCGTCTGTCTGCCTGTCGGTCTATCTATCTGTCTGGCCGTCTGTCTGCCTGTCGGTCTATCTATTTGTCTGCCTGTCGGTCTATCTATCTGTCTGGCCGTCTGTCTGCCTGTCGGTCTATCTATCTGTCTGGCCGTCTGTCTGCCTGTCGGTCTATCTATCTGTCTGGCCGTCTGTCTGCCTGTCTGTCCATCTGTCTGTCTGTCTATCTCTATTTGGCATTTATAATGTTAGTATACATTACCTGAAGGTGACACCTGGCAAGCCAATCTCACATTACTGCCGAGATCGACGCTGTAGTTGGTGGATTGGGTGATGATGATGGCGTCTTCAACCTCTTCCTCTTCATCACCTCCTGAAAGATAAGTTAGAAAAGAATAAGAAGAGTTTTCATGAATAAGACGAAAGAGGAATTGGAGAGAGGAATAATTATACGAGTAGCTGCTATGCTTAGGACTAGCTTTTAGTACTTATTGTAAGTTTACTTGTAAGTTGAAACTATGTTACCTTTAAGACAATTTTTTTTATAAAATATGTTTGCTAAGGACTAAGAAAGGAGATTGAATAAATCTGCTTTATAGACATCTTCATTATAGTTACATCATCATCATTACCTTCAGCATCGTTCTGTGTGTCATCATCGCTCGCCGCGTCAGCCAGCAAGTCATCACCAGCCTCATCATCCACGTAGTTGACGTCATTGGACCGCCGGGCCAAGGAGTGTCGCGCTTCTGTGGACAAACAGATTATTATTATTAGATTTTTAGAACTTGACAGGTATTATTACTATTTAATTTGTTTTTTGGTCGAAATTTTTTGTGTGAGAGTCCTACTATGAGGCTGTTTACATACGGCGCCGCCGTGGTGGCGGTGCGGCTGCCGCTGCGGCGTGTATGTAAGGAGCCTAAGCTGCTAGGTTAGTTTGTTTTTAGGGTTCCATACCCAAAGGGTAAAAACGGGACCCTATTACTGAGACTTCCATGTCTGTCCGTCTGTCTCCAGGCTGTAACTCAAGAACGGTAATAGCTAGAGAGTTGAAAATTTCACAGATTATGTATATGTATTTGTTGCCGCTATAACAACAAATACTAAAAACAAAATAAATGAAATATTAAAGGGGGGCTCCCATACAACAAACGTGATTTTTAAATCATTTTTTGCTCGGTATCAATGATGACAACAGGTAGGCACTTGAAATTTTCACAAAAGCCTTAACTATATGTGTGCTTTAATAATTAATAATAATATTTAAATAAAATTAAAATCCCATACAAAAAACACAATTTTTGGCCTATTTTTGCTCTATAACGGTACGAAACCCTTCGTGCGTGAGTCCGACTCACACTTGGCCGATTTTTTAATTATTATTATGTCATTGTCAATGGACATTAGAGGACTTGTTATTCCCCTAGTAGTGCGAGATTCCTTAAAATCATCACCCTTACTTTCTAGCTAGTAATTCACTTACTTGGTGAAAAACAAACATTTAAAACTCTTATTCCTTACCAATTTCCTATGGGTTGGTATTTAATTGAGCCAGCCTATTCGCGTCGAAGCATTCGTAACTTGAAGAGCCTGGTTTTAATATCCAAAACAATAATCCACTCAATCAACATTTTCCTACCTGTATTACCTACCACAAAGTTAAGCTTTTAGCGTGTATAATGGTACATAATCACTTATGTCCTTATATGGGACATACAAATCATATACCCATGTACAGAACATAATGCCACTTGGACAAACATGAGTAATGTGTGGGATAAGTTAGAAGTTCTAGCAGTTTTGAATAATTCTCTAGTAGAAGCACCATTGTGACAGAAACAATGGCGTTTTAATAATAAAATAATTACTACAGAGTATCTTTAATTTTTCTTTGTTTCTTATTTTATAATTTCTGCAAAAAACCTCTTTACAATATAACCACTAAATAACTTTGTGTCCCATTAATGGACACACAAATTTTGCCCCGAAAAATTTACCTTTCCCGTGCGACCTAATAATTGCAGCACAATAAAATTAAGGACAACATCAAGTTGTCAAAACAAAATCGCTATTCGCTACCTCTCGTAGCAAAATCGCAACTCCCATAACTTGGGCCACACTACAGATTTATCTACCATGTAGCCTTGTTAAAACCAAAGCTAAACCCAGATGAAGATGTTGTTTCATATTTGGAATATAATAGACGTGCTGTAATGACCCTACCACCCAGCAGTCTGTCCAAAGATGGAGCCCTCCCTGGGAAACTTTCAAGATTCAATAGCTAAGAGGATAGACATCATAGCTGTTAATAAAAATCTATATAGGTAGTATTTAAATGGAAACTAGTATTTAAAATTTAAAAGCTTTTTAAAACCCTGGTACTGGTACCCCTTAAATCAAAATACCCAAAAACAGCTGTGCAGCATATACTACTAATTATTACGCACATAGTACTAACTACCTCAGTGGCGCACATAATATTTCATTTTTGACGTGACAACGTCTTATTATTCGATATGGGCTGCGCGCACGAAAAAACATGACGCAATATGCGGCGTTACCTCGCTGATCGCTCTGAGGCGTTCCAATATAAAGCCTAGTATCCACTTGAGCGGCTCGGCAAAATAAGCCCGCTCATTTGGCCGAGCCGCTCAAGTGGAGACGCCTGAGCACGCTCGAACTCGCACGAATGAGCGGCTCATTCGCCCGAGCATGCTCAAGTGGATACTAGGCTTAAGGCTATAAAGACGTCATACGCCTAATACTGGTCCAATCCGTTCTGTAGGGTTACCCTGGGACGCAACCCTCTGGCGTAATAATAAATAAAACAACCAGTGAGTGTCAGCAAAAAAACAAAAATGTATTCCATTGAATTACATATACCAAATGTTGTCGGGTAAGCGATAGCGCGATCTAGAGGCCTAACAGCGACATCTGTTATCAAATCGCGGAACTAAATTTACTTAAAATATTATGAAGTTTACAAATCTCAACAAAGGTAGTTGTCAGTGTCACGTTCAACTATCGTCAGTAAACCGACTTTACGGACAACCGATTTTTTTTAAATTAAACCTATAGCTTATTTAGCCCCCCCTTACACAACTTTAGCTTTACCCATATACAATTTATTTAGCATTGGTAGGTTAACCTTAAGTTTCGTCACTCATCACTGCATAGATAAAGTACTGAGTAGTGAGTTATTCATTATTGACGTGCATAACAATTGCAGGTATCGAATAGCGCTGCTTAACATGGTACCACCTCTTATAGAAAGATGCATGAGCAAGCGATAGCGCGATGTAGGAGACGCGCGGCGCTATCTATTATGAATTTTTGGAACTAACTTAATTTAAACAAATTTACGCATTTTCACCCCCTTACAACCCCTTTTTCCGGTTAAAAAGTAGCCTATGTCCTTTCTCAGGCTTTAGACTATCTGTGTACAAAATTTCATTACAATCGGTTCAGTAATTTTAGCGTGAAAGCGAGACAGACAGACAGACAGACAGAGATACTTTCGCATGTATAATATTAGTATAGATTATTTTGCTCGCCACTTATTAGGCAGAATGTTGGAACCATTTCAGTAAAATTGTAGGTACCTAAGACCTTTTTGTACCACGTTTTCTGCAATAAATCATTCTATTCTATTCTAGCTGCTGAAAGTTGAAAGAGAAACACAAGACTTTGGCCATTTTTTGCGGCTTCGCCCGCGAGAACTAGTAGAATTCAAATTCTACTGGAAATTTCAATCCATTAGAATTTTTAACTTCAACACTGAGGTAAGTAATAAGTACTACGGTCTACCTAGTACAGTTTATATGTCAAGACTCAAGTCCCGTGTTCCGACGATTTTTCCCTTGCCAAAAAGTGCACAACGCCATTCATGAACTTTTAAAATTTCAGTTCAAAAAATATTTTACAACGGAGCCAATTTTCAAAAAGAAGAAGATACTTAAAATTTAAAAAAATAAACTAGTGATGTGCAATCGTATATCGATAAAATATATGTACTTTCAATTAATTAAAATGCATAAACAAAGCTAGTGACACTATCGATAAATCATTAAATAGTTTAGAGACGTGCCACGATTGTCGATAGATGAGTCACTTATCCGTTAGAAGTGACATCATTGAGGCTTAAATTGTGGTTTAAATAGTGCTATAAAAACTTTGTATCGCGTGACAGAATTGTCACACTACAATGCATCAGAAGTTTTAGGTGTCACATTAAAGTTGTAATAATTAAAGCAATTAATATTAATTGAAACAAAACAAATGAAAAGGACGCTTGGCATAATAATAATTATTCTTTGTTATGTTTTTCTGTTATTTACTATTTCTATAACATTGTGGCGGTACGGTAATCTCTATTCATCGGTGGAAAACATAGCTCGTTTGCAATCTATTTTTATGAATAAGCCCTGCAGCTTTAAAACCTTCTTGGCTAATATAAAAAAAGTTTTTCTTCATGACGCTGGGGCGCTTACCCATACAAATCACAAAAAGAATTGCTTTTTCGGCGCTGCTACTTTCTCAATGAAGTCTATATTATAGACACATACACACCCTAGTATTATCACTTAGATTTTTTTCACTTGTTGTAGAAAAGTCTAGCTTAAAATATAGATAGCTTAGTACTAGCTAAAAGACAAGCTTTGTGAGGGTTCGCGTCGTCACACCTTGATGGACTGATGATAACACATCTACATATAAATAAAAATTACTATGTTAAAGCACAAATCAATAGGCGTGATAGTTTTTCCGTGAAGTGTATCAAAAATGTTCAGGTTGTGGGATATACTAGGGCTCGCTTCGCTCGCCCTGATAAAATCTAGCTATTTAAGGCCTCAAAAATTATCAAACAAGCCTAAACCGATTGCACATTCATCTCACACCCATCGGGAAAGTATCGGTGTGTCTGTGCGTCAATTTGTATGTATGTACGAACAGGAAGCATGTATGGACAGGGAAGACTGCGTGTCGGTGGATGGATGGAATACTGATGAGAGTGGATGGAATTTTCGGAATGATTTACATGTGAAACTGTTGGAGCAACAAGGATAGTTGAATGATGACAGAAATGTCAGTCAGCTCACGGATTAATAAGAAAATCTCAGAAACTATAACTGAAATTTTGCAAGTAAGTTACTTGTAATGTTGTGTTTTACGTCGTGAATAGAAACTTTATAAAATAAGCTCTTACAATTTAAACAATAAGTACTGTTCATTGAAAAAAAACTTTAACTAGCTGACATTCACAGATTCTGAATAATCATCTATCTCAAAATTTTGATTAAATTTCATAACGGGATACTTTGAATCCCAGAAAAGAAGCCATCTTTTCCCAGAAAAATCGGTTGTCTGTAAAGTCGGTTTACTGACGATAGTTGAACGTGACAACGTCATAGCCTTAACCCCTCAGTTCCGGGAAAAATCTATGCAATAAAGTTGGCAGGTCAATGTGCAAAAAAAATGGCGCCCGGCCTACCCTCTTTGTAAAATTAATGTAATATGAAATATCCTTACATATAATCCATATTTTATGTTTGTGTGAACTACATTATAATATATGTTAAATTTTCTATCTATCAAGCCATCATAATATAGTATTTAGTCCGATGTGATATTAGTTTCTCAATTATAAACTTTCGAAACTATAATTAGTGACTTGTTCAGAAGAAATAAACGAATACTTTATTCTTCATATATTAAGTCATACCTTGACACGTAGGAAATAGAGCACAATTTTGAATAGCCGAAATAATACTAATAGCTCACAGATTATTTATTTTTCATTCAGAGTGTGGTCAATGTATCAAAGGTCATAACTCATAACTAACCAAACTTCTTCATACAAAAGTATTCTCTAAGTCATCGAAATACGTAATATAATCGAAACAAAGAGTGCGGCCCAGGTGGGCCTTACGGTTGTTGAGATACTTGAGAGTGTAAATGGAACGCCCCAGAGCTGTCAGCGAGGTAACGCCGCATGAACTGTCATGTTTTTCGGGCGCGCAGCCCATATCGAATTATAAGACGTTATCACGTCAAAAATGTACGGTTCACGATGAAGTAGTGGGCAACGTCAACTATTCTAAGGCGATGGTAATGACCTCAACCACTCAGCATGCCACACAGATGCGTGATGCGAACATTAAGGAAGTAGAAACAATTTGACAGAAACGGGGCACTTCTATTAACGCTAATTAAGCCCGACTGGGTCATCGTCTGAACGTTTAAAAAGTTGGCGTTCGAAATTCGAAAATGCAGTTTGAAAAAAGTTTTATTTGTAATTCGAAAATGCGTTTTCGAAAAAGGTTATTTGAAAATTTGAAATTGTAGCTAAAAAATGTTTATTTATAACTCGAAATTTGAAAATGCAGTTTGAAAAGTTTTATTTGTAATAAATAATTATAAAATGCATTTTAAAAATGTTTTGTTTGCAATTCGAAACTATGTACATTGTACTACCTTCTATTGGTTAATAATAATAACAGACATAAATGCGAAAGTATATCTATGTATGTCTGTCTGTCTGTTTTCGCTTCACGCCGTCAAAGCCGTCCATTTAAAAAAGCGTAAAGCGAATATTATGATGTAACTTCGTATGGAGATACTTTGAGTTTGAAAAAGGAAATACGTAAGTACATAATATTATATTTTGTAATAGTTTTAGTCCCGGTTAAGGCATGAACATGATAAACGAATTTGCAGGCTACATATTAATATAACAGTGCTCATAATATTATAAAGTATGCGACTACCTAGAATACATAGAATTTATTAATGTCACAAGAACATAGTAGTGATGTCATGTCAGAGGTCGATGCATCAATGTCATAGTAATTATACAATGTGTTTACAAGGTATTTATTATATTGACTCACACAGTTACGGAATTCTTATCATTATTACCACATTACAGAAAATAAACAGCATTTACTCGGTGCAATTTCTTAGAAAATATATAAAAGTAGTAAATGTTGCTTTGCCATTTACGATATGGGAATATAATTATTGAGCCTACTGTTATAATTTCAGAATTCATGATATGGACACTTAAATTATGACACACCGATCTCAGCGGGGCTAAAATGGTCACATTTAGCAATTCCATTCAATCAATTCAGCCAATAAATTGTCAAAACTGTCAAACTGACGAATGTCAAATATTTTGCGATTTAAAAAAATGAATCATATAAAGATTCATAATATGCTTCTCCAACCATTTTAGCCCCGCGGATACTTTGATGCGTTTCAGGATAATGGTATATTTTTCAGGATTGCAACTTCAGGGCTGCAACGTTAAATCTATACAGCACACACAACAAATTCGGCCTAGCTTTGGAGGAGTTTGGCCCACTGCACCGTAACGCATACATTTTATAAATAGGTAGTTACATACATTTGTTATTAACATAAAATATAAGTTACCTACTAGTTATAATCACAGGAAAATAAAATCGGAAAAAAAATATCGACTCAAAACTATCGATACTACGCACATCCCTAGTCCAAAACAACGGAATTGCTTTAAGAAATTAGCAATTTGTCAAGATGGCCACCATTAACACGAAAAGCGCTATTTATGACAAAAACTAGGTCAATTAATTAACTAATAACGTTGTTATTTATCACTTATATAGTAGAAACTTCATTTTAACCGACTTCCAAAAAGTTGGAGGTTATTATACAGGTACTAGCTAGGTATTCCTGTCATATAAACTTTGATCCCCTAATGATAGGTGTAAAATTTTGAAAAAGTCTGTCTTATTTTCTGTAAATGTTACCTATAGGGGAATTGTGCTTAAGATGACATAGTCAGATAAGACGACGCATCGGCAAAATTCGTTGAAATAATTGTGCTTTCTGTGAACTTGTGACGTTTTATGGAGCACCTCAGTGTGCCCCTAGGAGCCCAACTTAGTATGCCGGACAGGGACCGTTCTTTACAAAGTAATAAAGGTTTTCTTAATTTTGATGAGAGAAAAATTTTCTTACACTTTTGTTTTGTGGTGAAAAAACGTATAAGGTCAGAATCTTTTCTTATAACAAATTGTTAGTATGGACATGGTTCCTTATAGGCCACAAATACCAATAAAAGCGTGTTCTAACGTTAAGTATTTTTTTACAAAATTTAAATATATCCACTATTAATAATTTGGTAAGATGACATACTAGACGCCGGCTTAAGATGACATACTATAGTTACTTATGTTTCCGCTAAATCGGTAACAGAAGCATTGTATATTTTTTGACTTACACCACTGACAACTAGGGGGATGATAATGCAGCTTGGATTTACGTATTGTAAAATACGACATACCATCAAAGTCTAAGGAATCATAGTATGTCGTCTTACCATATCGATATGTCATCTTACACTCGTCGACCTGGCGTGCAATTTATGTTTTTTTTCACTGTTATATTAAGTTGATTTTTCTAAAACTGTTTAATTTCGTTGTTTATGAATCATTTATTTATAAAAGTAAGTTACTGATCTCGTGTGACTTATTTTCTTTTAAATATTTACCTTCAAACAAAAAGTATGTCATCTTAAGCACAATTCCCTTATTGTGATAACTTTTTAGCACTTTTTTTAACTTTTTTTTTTTGGTAAGTATCGGAAGGTATTGAGTAAATTTTTTGTTTTTAGTTTTTGCTATGGGCAAATTTTACATGCGTCAGGAATTGACCCATGAACTGATCGGAAATTCGTAAGACAAAGGGTGATATAGATTGGAATAAAACCCGGTCTTTTTCTACCGCGTGGTGAAAATGCCTGAATACTGCTGTTAGCTCACTTTACCGGCACTCCGATGCAATGGTGATTTTTATTTTATAGTTAGGTTGTAATTTCATGAAGTTTCCATCTTTCACCATAGTTCGGTCACCCATCATAAAAATATCCCATCTATCGTTGCTTTACCTATTTATACAGCTGCTTATGATTCATTGAACCAAAGGGTGGGCCACTTCAAACAACTGATATTAAATTTTAAACCCTATCACATAGTCATAAGATACATTTTACAGTGATTTTTTCAGGTTTATTTTTACTAATTGTAAGTACAATGATTGTATTTAAATTATTTCTCGAGTACCGTTTAAGAATTTGATTTATTTTGAGTACGCTCTTAAAATATTCTTTTCCGAAACAAAATACTGGATCGATTTTGGTTGAAATTTGACACAGATATATTACAGTGTGATAATACTATAGGGTGTCTCTATATAGAGTTCACTGTGAAAGTAGCAGCGCTGAAAGATATTTTTTTTGCGATTTGTATGGAAAAGCGCTGCTACTTTCACAGTGAACTCTATACAGAGTACTCATACACACCTTACAGTACTACTTAAGTACTTCTTTTTTTTGGGGATTCAATCAAAAATGTTATTATTTTATTTATTTCATTTTATTTCTTAGGGTTAATTCAGACCGCAACGCAACGTGTAGATATGCGTTTCTAAATTTGTATGGATTTGACAGATTTGCAAGACGTCCCGCGCTCACGAAATCTGTCAATTCAGTAATTTAGAAATGCATCTACGGCGTCGCGTTGCTGTCTAAATTGACCCCCTTATAAGGGTTCCGTCACCAAAAAAGTTGGAGCTGAAAATTGTTCACTAATGCATCTAGTTTTAAGCAATCTTAAAGATTTGCGCTGCCTTTATCTAAATATTTAGTCGCTGTTTCCAGCCAATTCTTATGAAAATAAATCCAGGTGGCGCCTGTTATTACTGCAAATGTTTATATAATCTTGACATAGATATTGGGATGAAATTAAATTCGCGAGGAAAGATGAAGGCCAGCGTAATCAAATCAAATCATCTTAGTTTTAAAATATTATCCATCCATGCTAATCTTATATCTTTAAACGAGCAATTCTTGTATATATATAATTGGAATCTCGGAATCGGCTTCAACGATTTTCATGAAATCTATACTAATATTATAAAGAGGTAAACTTTGTTTGTTTGTTTGTTTAATTGTAATGAATAGGCTCAAAAACTACTGGACCGATTTTAAAAATTCTTTCACCATTCGAAAGCTATATTATTTACGAGTAACATAGGCTACTTTTTATTTTGGAAAATATAGGGTTCCGTAAGATATTTGGGTTTTTCTGACACAAGGTGAAAAAAATCAACCAGAAAAGTTACTTATTTTGCGTACGCTGCCTAAACTATAAAAGATAGAACCATACAATGTTCTAAGTAAATGTAGATCTTATAAATATCTACAAAAATGCCCGCGACACACTATACCTTTCTATGGCAAGTGAGGCACAACAACCATTTTTTTATTAAAAAATTTTGATTTTTTTTGGACTACATTTAAACGCATTTATTTTACTCATGCTGACAATCCTTATCAAAATAAATTATTTCATCACTAAGTACAGTTTGTGTAGATAATATTTGGTGTTTGAATGATTAAAATTGGACGTTTAGTTTAGAAGTTATGGCGAAATTAAAAATTGCGTTACGCCCGTTTCGAAGTGGGCGCTACCAAGGCGGGGGTGCGCAGTAGCGAAGATTATGACCGGTCCTGCAGCTGGTGAATTAGCTCATATACCCGTTGCATATACCAAGAATACCAATGATCCCTACAGAACAGCTGATTTGCCTATACCCTGCAAAAGGCTCCAATTCCCTGTGAGACGTAGCTTTTGCGGCGGTACCGACTAATGCGGGCCACGGGTAGTAATAATGAATACAAGTCAAAACTGCTGAATCGATTTTAATAATTATATACCTATCTATGGCAAGTGAGGCACAGCACCCATTTTTTTATTTAAAAATCTTGATTTTTTTGGACTACATTTAAACGCATTTATTCTACTCATGCTGATAATCCTTATTAAAATTAATTATTTCATCACTAAGTACAGTTTATGTAGATAATATTTGGTGTTTGAATGATTAAAATTGGACGTTTGGTTTAGAAGTTATGGTGAAATTAAAAATTGCGATTTATGCCCGTTTCGAAGTGGGCGCTACCAACTTACCAAGGCGGGGGTGCGCAGTAACGAAGATTATTACCGGCCCTGCAGCTGGTGAATTAGTTCATATACCGAGAATACCAATGATCCCTACTGATTTTCCTATACCCTGCAAAAGGCTCCAATTTCCTGTGAGACGTAGCTTTTGCGGCGGTACCGACCAATGCGGGCCACGGGTAGTATTAAATGAATATCAAACTGCTGAATCAATCAATTTTAATCATTTCTTCAGTATATCATATATTTTATACCCGTGCGAAGCCGGGGCGGGTCGCTAGTTTAGTATATAGGGGGTTTCGGGGGCGATAAATCGATCTAGCTAGGAATAATTTTCATAAAATGTCATTTTATGTGTGTTTTTTTAATTTTTTGAATACGAGCGAAGCTCGGTCATATAGCTAGTATTATAATAAACTAGATGACGTCCGCAACTCTGTTGCGCCAAAACTCGCTCATCGCGCCAGTGTGAATTTTTCCGGGATAAAAAGTATCCAATGTCCTTTCCCGGGACTCAAAGTATCTCCATATCAAATTTCAGCAAAATCGGTTCAGCGGTTTCGGCGTAAAAAGATGTAACAGACAGACTCACTTTCGCACTAAAGTGAGCCTGTCTGTCCGTTCGTCTGTTTGTCTGTCTTTCCGTCTATTACCTTTTCGCGCCCAAACCGCTGAACCGATTTTGCTGATGGCATGCATATTGGAGATATTTGGTGTTTTGGGAAGGCACATAGGATACTCTATGTAATGTAATTTTTGACCGACTTCCAAAAAGGAGGAGGTAATATGTTCGGCTGTATGTATCTTTTTTTTTTGTATGTTCCACGATTACTCAGCCGTTTTTGGTGCGATTTTCAAAATTCTTTTTGTGTTGTATAGGGTTTAACTCGAATTTGGTACCATGTTCACAAAAGTGATGATCTGATGATGGGATCCTTGAGGAATCGAGGGGACTTCTTGAAATTTGTATGGAAACATATAGTGATTTTGATTTTTTCTGAAGCATTCGAGGTAAATGCTACCAAAAAGTAAGACTTCGCACCAGGTTATACCCTGGATCCGAAGGTACCGAACAGAACTTTTGAATGCTTATAGGTACAGGTTCGGGGATTTCGGCGTTGTTTAAACAACTGAAAGCATAAGCTAATACATCAATTTGATTAATCATCATCATCAGAACCATCATTATGCCATGGGTCATCACACTATGACCCAATTATTGGTACTTTTCGTGATATTTTGCATCGAAGCAGACATTTTTGATAATGATTTCGCTGTTTGTGGACCGATTTTCAAAATTCTCGTGTTGTTGTATAGGACATAATCTTAATTTTGTATAACAATTACGAAAGTGGTGAGCTGATGATGGGATCTATGAGCAATCGAGGAAAATCCTTGAATTTTATCAAAACACTCATAGTGGTTAAAATGTTGTTTCTAGTAAGTTAAACATATGTTACGAATAAGATAAATTTTATACGAAGGTGTCTCTTGGTCCAAAGGCACTGAACAGAACTCCTGAATCTTTAAAGATAAAAGTATGGAAATTGCAGCATCGCTTAGATAACTGCAAGCATTTACCACAATTTCGCTTACAGTAACATAATGTGAATAGTTAACATTCGTATTGATTATTTACGCATAAAGCCTAATTTTGTAGATACTTAACTGAAAAGAGTAAAATTATTATTTTTAACAAAAAATTAAAACCGACTTCCAAGGTAAAAACAATAGTAATATGAACTAAAAAGTATTAAATAACTCTTACCCTTTAATAGTGCCTTTTTCAGAATGGGGATTGTCCTTTTTTTTTTTAATTTTGCTCATTACAAAAACATTTCGAGGAATAATAATTAATAATAATAATAATAATGATTATTATTATTATTATTATTATTAATAAGGTCAGTGATCGTTTTTCTGTATATAAACGAAAAAAATAACCATTAGTTACTTATATTTTTGAACAAATATGTTAACCCTAGTTTGACCTTCAATGGCGTTAAATTAGCAATAAATTCGACCAACATTACGTTTCGAACTTTTGGTAAGCTTCTCGTATCAGCTTTCACATAATGAGAACTTGCATTTGACGAACCAGCCATTATAAATAAGATTGAAAGGAATTAAAACATACTGCAGAGGTCATTTGGCCGCCGATGATGACGTCAGAGCGAAACTTTAAAAATTTATTGAGAAAAAAGTAGCCAATGAATTTCAAAATTACTTAATTTATATTCTTAAAATACCCTATTTTAACGAAAAAAAATATAAAAAGTACATGTGATTTTTTTTGGACAATGCCCATTTCGTCTAAATCTCAACTATTTCTGTACTGTAAGTATACCAATCTTCATTACTTTTAAGTCGGTACCAGTCCCAAAAGTTTCAGATAATCTGACATTACTGAACTCACGATTAAATTAGCTGGTACCGACTTCAAAATAATGAAGATTGTAGTATACAGTACAGAAATAGTTGAGATTTAGACGAATTCTGAAAAAGGCACTATTAAAGGGCAAGAGTTATTTAATACTTTTTAGTTCATATTACTATTGTTTTTACCTTGGAGGTCGGTTTTAATTTTTTGTTAAAAATAATAATTGTCGGTCGCGGTCGCTTGCGGCAATCGAGGTAGCATCTTAAGTTAAGATCGGAAATCTAGGTGTAGGTAGCTCCTAAAGCTAAGACTCCTAAAGCTAAGATCGAAAACCTAGGTAGCTCCTAAATCTAAGACCATCTCAAACTAAACTGAAATCTTTCGAACTAGTACTCTTCAACAAAAACACATGGCCCTTATATTTAGACGGCTTTGTTCCCTATTTTATACCCCTTTTACGATCAAAAGGTATTTATTAGTTACGGCATTTTATAGGTCGGTTTTTTAACGCCTTCCAAATTCTTTTGTTAGCTACTGGTCGGCCTTTTAACATGTTTAGTTTACCCATACTATTAAGCGAAAGTATTGTCTGTCTGTAAACTCTTCAAGCCCAAGGCGCTGAACCGATTTTACTGAAATTTTATATGGAGATACTGGAAAGGACATAGGGTACTTTTATCCCAGAAAAATATACGGTTCCCGCGCGATAAACGAATTTTGGCGCAACGGAGTTACGGTCGTCAGCTAAAAGTAGTTCATATTATTTCAGCCTCGTCTCACGTCTCAAAAAGCCTTGTAGGTCTGTGAATTTTCTAGGATAGTGACGTTACTGCTATAAAACAATAGTGTCAGTGTTGCCATAAATTAAAACCCCCGCTCCCACTAGAGACGTGACCCGGTGACTCATTTAGGTCAGTTTATGGTAATTAAGTGCACTTATTACGGTGAAATTACTCTTCTGAAGGTCTTTTGCAGGCTTAGCATATTAACAATAGAAATGAGAAAGAATGGACATACTGACTGAATGGAAAAGGCGGATTTCCTTTGGGTCCGGTTGGCAGTCCACAAATTACGTGAGGTGTTTAGGGGGGAGGGGGTCGAGACAAATTTCACCTAATCTCACGTTGGGAAGAGGGCAAATCTCACGTAATTTTTTTCTCAACAAAATAATAGGTACTATTTAGTATTTTGGTCCATTTCATGGAGATTGTACTGTTATTGTATGATTTAATCGTAAGCGTAATCGTTATACGATTAAGATCATTCCAAATATTTCGTTCGAAAGAAAATCTACTGGCTGTCAAACCAAACGTTTATGTAAGAAACCCACATTTTGAAAAATCTCACGTGAGATTTGGTGAATAAAATCTCACGAAATCTCACCAGAGGGGGAGGGGGGGTCAAAAAATTAAAAAAAAAAACACCTCACGTAATTTGTGGACGCCCCCTTGTCAGTCTCTCACTTTGTCTATTCTTAGCTTCCGTAGAAAGAAACCGTTTTTATGGTCACCATGCTAAGCTTGCTGGTACCGACTTCCAAAAAGGAGGTTTTGCATGCACCTGAAATAAATTCACCAGCAAAGGTGAATCAATTTCAGGTGAGCAGACCGTTCGATAGTTTTAGCGTCCTCATTTACAAGAAAAACACTGCTTTTATGTTTAACCTATATGCTTTACGAGAAACCATAAAGTTTATGTTAGGGGTAGGTTAGAGCATGCATAATTGGGGCATAAAAAATCGGCCAAGTCCGAGTCGGACTCGCGCACGAAGGGTTCCGTACCATTATAGAGCAAAATAAGGCCAAAAATTGTTTTTTTTGTATGGAAGCCCCCCTTAATTTTTTATTTTATTTTATTATTATTAAATATTAAAGTACATATATTTAAGTAAGGACTTTGAGAAAAATTCAAGTACCTACTTGTTGCCATTATTGATATAGATTATAGAGCAAAAAAGGCCAAAAAAATCACGTTTGTTGTATGGGAGCCCCCCTTAAATATTAATTTAATTTTATTTTTAGTATTTGTTATTATAGCGGCAACAGATATACATAATCTGTGAAAATTTCAACTCTCTAGCTATTACCGTTATTGAGTTACGGCCTGGAGACAGACAGACAGACGGACAGACAGACGGACAGACAGACGGACAGACATCGAAGTCTCAGTAATAGGGTCCCGTTTTTACCCTTTGGGTACGGAACCCTAAAAAGCGTAAATAACTATAGAACGGTCGCCGAACGAGAAGAAATGGTTAACTTATCGCTATATTTTGTCTCTTTCAGTACGAAAATATTACTTACTATCCTTCTTGTATTAAGGCGTGGGAAATAGACTTAAGATGTTTCAGCAACTTTAATTTAAATATCGGGAACCGTGCGTTTTTCCACAGCAACTACCCTATCCTATTTAACTTCCCAGAACACAATTGTATTTCCATACATCTAATTTTGTTCAAAAGCTTAATACTTACTTGAATAGACAACAGACACTTTAGTCTTTACAATATATCCATGTTATTGAAGAGGAATGCAGACAGATGGACAGACACCTCGCATCCATACTAATATTATAAATGCGAAAGTATGTCTATCTGTTACCTCTTAACGCCCAAACCGCTGAACCGATTTTGGTGAAATTATGTATGGAGATACTTCGAGTCCCGGGTGAGTATACAGCAAAATCGTTTTACCGGTTTGGGCGTAAAGAGTAACGACAGACACACTTTCGCATTTATTCTATTAGTATGGATGCGCAGCACCAGAGGGTACGCAAGTGCCATCTGGGTTTTTCCGGAAACGAGTTGTTAGTTTTTCATTAGCGCTCAAACACAATCTGACACTGTGACCTCTTTCCCTTGTTGACTGACTTACGTCACACAGAAATGGTAAATCTACATGGGCTTCGGCACGAATGGGACGGCAAAGGGATCAGGTGATCTTTAAGAGTGTTCGCAAAACTGAAATACAGCAGAGGCATTTTCGTTGTTTCGCGTAACTTTCTGCCGGGTGTAAGGGCGAAGCCGAACGAGCGTAATTTGTGAGTTGTGAGTCGCAGAATTTCGGCTGGCAGAAATTCTGCTGCATTCAGTTTCATACAAAAGTCCTGTTTGATTCACACGAGCGTAATTTTGTGAGTGATGATTTGTATGAAAAGATATTTACGCGACCGAAATTCTGCGACTCACAACTCACAAATTACGCTCGTTTGGCTACACCCTTAAACTCTGAAACGAACGAGCAGTATTTCCGGACCAATACGACCTGCAAACCTTCAAGAAGAGAGCGTATTCCCTCTTAAAAGGCCGGCAACGCAACTGCAGCTGTTCTGATGTTGCGAGTGTCCATGGGCGACGGTAGTTGCTTTCCATCAAGTGACTCGTTTGCTCGTTTGCCCGGGTATACTCCGAGAGTGCTCGCAGAAATACAATATAGCACTTACGTCGTGTGACGTGTCCTTTATTAATTCCTTAAAGCAGCTGAAGCAGAACTTTCAGGACTCAGGAGGTAGAATCAGTCTACTTCATCTTCTACACGCGTCAGGATTCAGGAATCTAACCATCTTACGAATTTTCGATCACGTCACGGCAGGCGTAACTTTTTTTCAACTTTCATATGGGCAAATCCATGACTCTGGGGCGCTTGCCTGTAGTTCTACCATGAGTTTAAAGCTATAGTTTTTGTCGATACTCGATATCGACTATGTAAATGTTTAGTATGGCGATTTAGTTCCGCAAGTGACCGCTAGAGGCGCTGTAAAATTTGCCATACTAAAAATTTACGTATTTGGTATCGAGTATCGATAAAAACTATAGCTTTAAACTCATGGTAGAGCTACTGTACAAATCTATATATATAAAACTCAAAGGTGACTGACTGACATGGTGATCTATCAACGCACAGCCCAAACCACTGGACGGATCGGGCTGAAATTTGGCATGCAGGTAGATGGTTATGACGTAGGCATCCGCTAAGAAAGGATTTTGTTAAATTCCAACCCCAAGGGGTTCAAATAGGGGATGAAAGTTTGTATATAATATGTAATAATACTTATTAAGGCCGTCCCCCGAGCAAACGACCTTGGCCATACATTTGCCGCGTTGCCGAGATCGCATCAAAACCCTATTTTTTTTACTTGTCTTAGTTCAAAATTGTCCTAAAAAAATTTTAAACGGGGAATATGTACGAGGGCTGCTATTTATGTATCCGGAATTAAAAAAAGAAACAAACATATATCATTTAATATGGTTTTATTGCTTTTCAAAATATTCGCCGCGATGATCGACACACTTTTGCATACGCTGGAACCAATTTTCATAGCACTTTTTCCATTCTGATTGAGGTATCTCCAAAACGTGCATTTTGAACGCATCAACAGCCTCTTCGCGGCTCGAAAAACGTTGACCACGTAATTTGTTCTTCGCGTATGGAAATAAAAAGAAATCGTTAGGTGCCAAATCAAGGCTGTACGGCGGATGACCAGTCAATTCGATCTTTTGACCCTCCAAAAACTGAGTTGTTTCAGCTGAGGTGTGACAGCTAGCATTGTCGTGATGTAATATGATTCTGCGTTGTCGGTTGTCCTTTCTTATTTCTTCAAAGACTTCTGGTAAACAAATGGTCGTATACCATTCAGAATTAACCGTTTTACGATTCTCTAATGGCACTGTAGCCACATGTCCATTAATTCTAAAAAAACAGGCGACCATTTGCTTCAAAGTACTTTTTGCACGAGTAACTTTTGTTGGTTTTGGCTCATCTTGGAACACCCACACCGTTGACTGTTGTTTAGTTTCGGTGTCATATGCATAGATCCAAGATTCATCACCTGTGTAGATATTATAAACGGCTTTTGACGTACCACGGTTGTATTTTTTTATCATTTTTTTGCACCAATCGACACGAGCCCGTTTTTGATCGATTGTCAAGTTGTGCGGAATCCAACGCGAACATATTTTTTTTACAGCCAAATGTTCGTGTAATATCTTATGTATGCTCGTCATACTTATGCCTAAGGACGCCTCTATCTCGCGATATGTAACATGACGATCACGCATTATTAGTTCCCGCACAGCATCTATATTTTGTGGGACAACAGCTGTTTTTGGGCGACCTTCTTTATTTTCATCCGTGAGCATAGACCGCCCACGATTAAACTCACTGTACCAGTGATAAACAGTGGTTTTTGATGGTGCTTCATCTCCAAAAGTTGCGGTGAGTTGAATAAAGCACTGTTGTTGATTTAGCCCACGCCGAAAATCGTAGTAAATCATTGCACGAAAATGTTCACGCGTTAAATCCATGGCAAATGAAGACACGCAATTTTCAAAATGACGCCACAATGGAAAAATAATTGACAGTCACATGAAACAAAATGTATTCTTCAACCAAAGAGTTCTATTTTCAAATGTTGTAATTACTTTTTAAATATTGTTCTTGTAAGTGGCCAGTTCCGGATACATAAATAGCAGCCTATGTAGTTTATGATACTGTCGATTTATTGGTGTGTGTTTCAAATTAAAGTAATTTGTAAATCCTAAGGAGATGCTAAATGTATGCTTGAATTTTAATAAATTGGCTTTACTTTGGAAGCTGATATCATGAGTATAATAAACAAAAGTAGAAAATTTAAAACGGGGAAAGGAATGTTGATATACTGAAGATTATTGCTGTATTTTTATTATAACTTTGTAGCTTTCAAATTATGAGTTTATAAGGCTTGAAATACAGTAAATTGCGGTATCTCCGTAAGGAACGCCCTTAACGCGAGCGAAGCCGCGGGCAAAAGCTCGTCACCTATATTTGCTCTTTCAGCACTGCTACTTTCACAGCGAATTCTATACATTGGGACTCATACGCACTCTAGAGTTAATACTCTAGTGATAATTCACTATATTTTGTTACACCTGTATATTGTTCAATTTCGCCCAAATCCCACCACAGGACGCACCAGAATTACAATAGAAATGCAGCTCATGTATAGAGTCGTGACTATCTGCCCTGGACATAGGCTATAAATAGTAGCCTATCTCTACAGCGCTTGTCAAGATTCTTATCTACTGCAGTATAAATACAGTAGACCCGACAGACGTTATTTACACACGACGTAGTTCTCGAAGTCACGTTAACACAGACGAAAATTTCGTCGAAATCGGTCTAGCCGTAGGATTTTAATCAAGTCGATAATAATATTAATACATTAGGCTTTCTAAATTACAAGCATAATATTTTGTGTGATTTTAGAAAACTTGAGATAGCAAAACAATAAGAAAAGAGAAAAGATTATGATAATGATGAAATAGCTAAGTTATGCTACTGTGTATATCTGTTTTGTGATAATATCGCGGAAAGCTAAAATAGTGGCAAAATGCACGTTTCCTAGGGGTAAAGTGTACCTATGTATTGTGATAATACTCTTTTTTTATAAAATAAGGGGGCGAACGAGCAAACGGGTCACCTGATGGAAAGCAACTTCCGTCGCCCATGAACACTCGCAGCATCAGAAGAGCCGCAGGTGCGTTGCCGGCCTTTTAAGAGGGAATAGGGTAATAGGGGAGGGTAGGGATGGGAAGGGAAGGGAATAGGCGAGAGTAGGGAAGGGAATAGGGTAGGGGATTGGGCCTCCGGTAAACTCACTCACTCGGTGAAACACAGCGCAAGCTCTGTTTCACGCCGGTTTTCTGTGAGAACGTGGTATTTCTCCGGTCGAGCCGGCCCATTCGTGCCGAAGCATGGCTCTCCCACGTGTAGCATGGCTCTCCCACGTATTGAATACTAAAATCTTGCTAAAATAAATAAGTGCACGGCTCTCCGGGATATGTGAAGACAGCATCTTGAAAGTTTTAAAAGCATGTTTTTATAATGTAGATGAAAAAATAAACTGTAGCTTTGACCTAAATATTGTCTGCCATATTATGTGATCCAAAGTTGTCTATAGTGTAAGGATCTAAACACACTAGGCTGAATTACGCCGACGTAAATTCCGCCGCGTTTACGCCGCGTATCAAATCCATACAAAATATGGGCGGAACGCGACAGACGACACACTATGCCGAAATTCCGTCGTGAGCCGAATTTCCGTCGAGCCGAGTCGAGCGTAAAGTTCGGCAGCGATTCGGCGGTAATGTTTTGTATAGCAACACACTATACGCGACGGAATTATCAAAACCGAACATAGCAAATCCAACCTTATCTCCAAAGCGTTAACGCACACATTACATCTGAGAATTTTAATAACTCACTTACGCGCGCGTTCGGCAACGGAAATTACACCGCGTTTTGGCTCTTCGCGTAATTTATAGATGTTTATAGTGTGTCGCATCAGACGTAAGCGGCTGAACGTAATTTCGGCCACGTAAATGACGCCGGCGTAATTCAGCCTAGTGTGTTTAGACACAAGACGTGAGATGAGGCACAAAAAATCCCATTGACACAATTCTAGTAAGCTCTATGCTTACTTCCTATGGTTTTTAACTTCCAGCAACTTTGTAACCATAATTTTGGCAAAATAAAAATATTTTGTCCTTCCCTGGGACCCGTGATGTCCCAGAAAAGGACATAAGCACGAAAATACCAAATTTCGTCTAGAGATCTGTTTAAATTGGCTATATTGTTCCAATGCGGGAATCGAACCCACGAGTAGGTAGTTATTAAGCTACTATAATGTACTCGGCGAAACATGGCGGTAGCGGTCATTGACTCCCTGTCAAAAACTTGTGATTTTCTGTATAAACCGCGATTGACAATGAAGTGTCAGATATTGTCGATCGCCGCTTTGTATAGAAAGTGACAAGCTTTTGACAGGGAGTCAATGACCGCTACCGCCATGTTTCGCCGAGTACAGTATAGACCACGGAGGCATTCTGATCTACTAAATAGTCTACTCACATAGACTACTAATGGAGTCACTTTACATTGTTAATACTTCTTCCTTCATTAAATACTTTAGGTCATCTAGTAATGACTATCAGCAGGTCTAGCATAACAACAGTAGACATGGAAAAGAATCGACATACTTACATATTTTATCGACAAAATGGCGGATTTCCATTGTCTAACTGTCACTTTGTTTATTCTTAGGTAGCACTGACCTCTATAATACACTGGACAGGCGATCGCTATCAATAAAGTGTTCCTATTTGAAAATCGCCATATTGGCGCTGATTGCTATGTGAAAGCAGTGGTGAGTGTACTTGGAACTAATATTTTGCAAATGGCGGTTGCAATTTTCTATGTAATTAGTTCACAGTACGCTCACCGCGGCGCTTCAAATCGGCACAAGAAATAGCTGTCATTTTGTACGGCATAGCCAGTCCAGTGTATTATAGAGGTCAGTGTTAGGTAGAAAGAAACAGTTTCTATGGTGACCATGCTATGATGCTACGCCTGCAACAATTCTCAAAGTGCTGCGGAGCCCTGGGTAAAGAAGGTATTTGCGGGAACAGTGCGTTTTCCCGCAAAATGTTAACTTATCCTCGTGGTCTACTCTATCTGTGCTAAATCACATAAAAATCGGTATATTACTTCGTGAAATTAGCGCGTAGCTCATTATCATCATCGTCAAATTTTTCTTACGTGATTTATGGACGATCCTTTAGAGTACCACATTACTACCACTTACTACATTGTAGGCCCTTCGGCCAAGACGCTTTCTTCATTGTTTCTTTACAGACTCGCCGATAAAAATATATTGACATTTAAAGCGTTCGATAATATTATAAAGTTGACTTTCGACTCGTCTAATGTCAATTCCATTGCGATGCTACAAAGAAGCGATATAGAAAACGTCTTGGCTAGGGGCTCTGGTTCATTACAGCAACTTGCGTCTCGCACTTTCATCGAGTATTTAACTTTGAATGTTCTGCGTGACAGTTTATATGGTGTGGCTGGTGCCCAAGTTAGAGAATGTAGCGGGAGCATAAATAAAGACGACGTCAGAAATCAGATGGAAATGGACCCATGAAGCCCATCAAATTATTGTAACGAGAAATGAAAACCATTTCAAAATCTGTAAGAACTAAGTAGGTACTCAAAAAATATTATGCAAATACAAATCTTTATTGTCATAACTTTAATTGCTAACTTTGTCTGCCTAGAGTGCCTAGGGACTTTACATAGGTACTATTCATACTTCCGTACGTCTTGTAAACACGACAGCATGTCTGTCTGTTGCAAATTCACGCTTACGACTAAGGGTCTACACAGACGGACTGCATTTCAACTGATATCCAACTGCAAATTGCAGTTCAAGTTCAAGTTCGTATTGCAGTCGTGTCAACTGCATTCAAACTGCACTTGAACTGCAATTTGCAGTTGGATTGCAGTTGAAATGCAGTCCGTCTGTGTAGACCCTTACGAGTCACGGGAAAGGACATTTTCTTCAGAAATAAATTTTCATGCTAATTTTGAGTTTCTTTTCCTATTGAGTATTGCCTATGAATTTTGTCTCTAATTAGACCATCTTTTGAGCGTGCCCTTAAGGCTCCATTCCACCGCTGCGCACGCTGTGCACGGCCACGCACACGCGTGGACGTGCATGGATTTATTTCTTTGACTTGATTTACACTATTCGTGCGTACCGTGTCCGTGGGTTGCAGTGGACACAGTCACATAATATATTTTCTTACAAAGCGAAGCTTGACGCACGTGCGTAGCCTCTCCGTGCGCCGCGGTGGAATGGGGCCCTAAACTCTAATTATTAATCCTTCAAGCCCCATAAGAACACCGGTAATCGCGACAACAATAGAAATTAGAATATAATAGCATTTCCAAGACTCCGCGATCGAAGGATTCTGAAAATGATTTAAAACCGCTTCCGCCTATCCCTTACGCCACACCACGGTAAGTATCACCAATTGAGTGAGTCAGACGTGCGTCATACATGACAATACCAGATTATCCGACCACAAGAGGTAGTGGTCCACAAACGAGATGACGAAGTCTGCTTGTCTGGGGATCACATTATTATTTTTAACAAAAAATTAAAACCGACTTCGAAGGTAAAAACAATAATAACATCCTTATAATATGAACTAAAAAGTATTAAATAATTTTTCCTATCTCATGGTGCCTTTTTCCGAATTCGGCTAAAACTCAACTATTTCTGTACTTACTCAATCTTCATAATTTTGAAGTCGGTACCAGATATAGCTGAATCCAGATGCCAGAATATTTGAAACATTTGTAACTGGCACCGACTTCAATATTATGAAGATTGAGTACAGAAATAGTTGAGTTTTAGCCGAATTCGGCCGAATTTCGAAACTTTTCAGTTCATATTATAAGGATGTTATTATTGTTTTTACCTTGGAAGTCGGTTTTAATTTTTTGTTAAAAATAATAATTTCACTCTTTTTAGTTACCTAGTAAAATCATCGCGTACTATACGTAGATTAGGGCCGATTCACACCGGAACGGCAGAGGCGAGGCGAGCAGTTTCAGTGTCATATGATTCTAAACTTTATCTTCATTATTGATAGTATCGCTTGAGAAATCGACGCCGCCGGCGGCCGCAAGAGGCCACGAGCGTCCACGGGCGGCCGTAGATTTCTCAAGCGATACTATGTATTACAACAATGTAGATAAAGTTTAAAATAATATGACACTGAAACTGCTCGCCTCGCCTCCGCCATTCCGGTGTGAAGCGGCCCTACACCTGTATATTATTCTACGTATCTTATTACAATTTGTTAACAGTCACACTTATAAAATATAATATCAGCTGCAAATAATTTTAAACAATACATTTTAAAAACAATACATTTTTAGCAGCGGCGAGGCTTTCAGTGTCATATGATTTTAAACTTTATCTTTATTATTGTAATACATAGTATCGCTTGAGAAGTCTACGGCCGCCCGTGGCCGCGATTGGTAAGTGTGACAGTGCACTAGCATGTTACTTGTATTATCGAAGCAACTTAATTCTCAGCAGTAATGTCAAATGTGTGCCTTACGCTCTGAAGATAAGGTTGAATATTTTGTTATGTTCAATTTTGGTGACATTGGTGACCCTGACGTGGTAATGATGATGATGATGATGAATGTAATTTGTATAGTAGCATATGCTTTCAGTTCTTAAAACAGCGCCTAAACCCCCAAACTTGTATCTATAAGGAATCCGGAGTTCTCTTAGTATCTTCGGAACCATAGTATACCTTGGTGAAAAATGTTGCGTTTTGGTAGCATATACTTAGGATGCTTCTCATAAAACCAAAATCACCATATGTTTCCATATAAATTTCGAGGAGTTCCCTCGATTACTCATGGATCCCATCATCAAGTCACCATTTTTGTGAACATAGTACCAAATTGGAGTGAAACCTAATACAACAAAACAAAAATTTCGAAAATCGGTTCACAAACGGCGGAGTAATCGTTGAACATACAAAAATAAAAAATAATAAAAAAATAAAAAATAAAAAAAATCCACAGCCGAACATATAACCTCCTCGTTTTTTGGAAGTCGGTTAAAAATATGACATGGCACCCTTAAAAACTAGTTAATAGGATAATATTATTATATTAGTGCAATGTGCTATCAGAGAAGTTGATTCCTATGCAGATGGCGGACCTAAGTAATATTTTGGTTGCGTTAAGTCAAACCCATCCGACCGATCACAGCTAACATTGAATTGACATAAGTCGACCAAACGTCGTAGGTCCGTCAACTGCCTAGGAATCAATTTCCTCGATGGTACATACATACAGTAAAACCCGTTTAAGACGATTTCACAGGGACTCAACCAAAAACGCGTCTTAAGCGGGAAAGCGTATTATGCGGGATATAGGGAAATAAAAAACGAACCTACTACATACGTATGTATTAATATTTATTATGTTTTTTCGGATGTAGGTGTTCCTATCAATGAAGATAATTAATAATTATACGTCTACATTTAATCTGGAAGTGATCATCTAGATTCAAGAGCTTTTAACCAATCTATGAAACGAATGCCGGTCTTCCAAGCTCGAGATTGTCCATCATAAATCATAATAAAATGTTACAGGAAGCGATTTTACGTTTTTGAAACAACGTCAACACAGGCCAGTACAGTCAGTCTCTCTTATTGCTTTGCCACCATGACAAGTCTCTCCCTTGAAAACATAGGATTTTTCTGGCATCAATTTAAAAAATAAACCGAATTCGTCTGTGTTAAAAATGTCTCGCGGTTCGTAATTTTGCAACAATTCGGGAAGTGTTGCCATCCACGTATCAACCATCAACATCTCAATTCCCACTCATTTAACGGTACACAATGCCGTGGCGATGAGGTAAGAGGTAATATGTGTTGGCCGTTAGGGCGTATTAAACGGGATGACGATCGTATTAAGCGTTAAAGAATGTATGAAAACATATCTCAAGTTGCAGGGACTCATGCAAAACGGCGTATTATGCGGGAAATCGTATTAAGGCGACGCCTTGATAATTTGGCTGTAGCGATGCCGATTTTTCTCAGCAATGACTAAAGCTAAGAAATTGAAGTTCATTGTCAGTATTCATCATGTCTTTGTCTTTGAATTGCCCATAGCATAACACGATTGGACAACTTTTATAGCACAGAATAATCAATCGAAAAGACCTCTGTAAAAAAAGGGATTCCTATTTTTCCAACAGAGGAGATGATTTGAGGTTCCAAAATTTGTACATAAATTGGTTCAAGCATGCACTTTAATTTGTGCATAGCTTATATGAAATGTATTTATGGTTTTTAAATTATGCGACAAAAACCATTTTGTCGCTTACGCCCTTTCCATTTTTTGCTGTTCCATTGCTTGTTTTCTATGAGAGGCCGGGCCGGCCTCTCATAGAAAACAAGCAATCTAAAACGTATCCAACACGGTTTCTTACTTTAACGCTGCGTCACCTTAAGCGTGATCGTCTTAAACGGGTTCTACTGTATTTACTGATTTAAGAAGAATTTGTTGAAGTTAGGGTCGGTAGAGCTAGGCTGTATAGATTCAGAAGCTTGGCTCTTGAGATCTGATTGTACAAGGTGTAACAAAACTAAGTGATAATACTTTAGGGTGTGTATGTGTTCCTTGTAGAGAGTTCGCTGTGAAAGTAGCAGCGCTGAAAGAGCAAAAAAATTTTTGTGATTTGTATGGGAAATGGCCCGCGCGCCAAGACTATTTCCATACAAAGATGAAAAAAAGTTACTCTTTCAGCGCTGCTGCTTTCACAGCGAACTCTATACAGGGGACCCATACACGCCTCAAAGTATTATCACTAAGTTTCGTTACACCCTGTATATTTCTCACAGGGCAAACCTTGTATTGTGGTCGACTTGGCAATATTTTACATATTTTTGAAGTGAAAACTTCTTTAGCGGCGTCGAGCACATTTGTGGGATGGGTAAAAACTGTGAAACTCGCGTCAGATTCTCGTGCTGATCGAAAAACCGTAAGACGGTTGGAGAGTAGTGTTGTAACATCGAAATCGATTAATCGAATCAATCGATTGTTTTTTTTCGAATGTCGATATTTTTAATCGATTGTAAGGGTTTCGATTAATTTAAAAAATCGATTTTTTAAAAATCTATTTTCATAAAAAATGGGTTAAAAATTTTATCAATTGTAAGGCTTTCGATTAATTAAAAAAATCGATTTTTTAAAAATCGATTTTCATAAAAAATGGGTTAAAAAAATAATGCACAACGTTAATAATCAAGTTTTTACTTCTGCCGGCACTCCCGGAGTGCAACCCGTCTTTTATTATGTTTTTGGTGGGATACTTCCTTCTAATAAACAGTAAATATACTAAATACCTTTCGTTGACAGAACTTATTTTCTTTTCTTTGTCCATGTGTTGTTAAATTACCTGATAACAAAAGAAATAATGCAATTAATTAAAGAACTAAATTACATTACTGAAACAATAATTATTCAGAACCTTCAGTTTGCTTCCGACCGGCACAGCTGCGTTGTCAGACTTCGGCACGTTGCGCGTTGTTAGTGAGCGTGCGACTAGACGTATGCGAATCATAAATGCATAAGTTGATTAAAAATGCTACGCAACAGTTTTACTGCGGCAGTCCTCGAGTGCCACACGATATTTTAGCCCTGATTTACGGAACCCCAAACTTAAACCAGTATAATAAACAAAAGAACCACGTTATCTCGTGCACCGCACCTCGACTCCACCCTGTATAGCACATGCCTACGTCACTGTGTTATTAAATAGTTACATTGATGTTTTAAATGCTAGATAAAACTAGCGGACCCGACAGATGTTGTCCTGTACGCGTGTTAAATAAAAACTTGTGGCACTCGAGGACTGCCGCGGCAATTAAGCTATTGCATAGCATACGTCCAGTCGCACGCACACAAACACCGTGCCGAAGTCTGCCGAACTGAAACGTCGTTAGACGATGCACAGCAAGAGCAAGTAGCAACTAGCAAACGCATTGCTGTGCGGGTTGGAGTGGGGGGGTGTTAGGTTTATTTTCGTTACGGATTTTCTTGATTCAGTCGCCGCGCTCAAACTTCTCGATAAAAACTATGCAATAGCTAAAAACTTTATAAATCCCCACAAAAAGAGAGAGGGGCGTTATAAATTTCATCTGTCTGTCTGACTGTGTGCCATGTCCGTAACAACGTCTGTAATACCTATTAACCCTTGAACCGCAGAACCGATTATGCTCAAATTTGGTACTTATGGAGATGCTTTGAGTCCCGGGAAAGGACATAATATGATACTTACTTTTGATCCTGGAAAATGTACGGTTCCGTGATAAACGAATTTCTGCGGAAGTTGCACTGCGTCATAAATTAATAGTTTTTAACCGACTTCAAAAAAGGATGTTATTATAATATTAGTAAGGATCTAGTCCTTATACATCGTTGTTTTGTTAAGTCGAGCCTGTAATATTATCTCGGTAATCTGGTACGTGACAGACGGACAGATTTTGTATACGTATACATATATTGTGCGTTATAGTAGAGAAATACTTGAGGTATGGACGACATTTGAACTTTATGTCTATAGTAATAAGGTTAAAATCAAGAAGACATGATCTATTATGATCATTCCCAAGTCTAAACTTTATAATGTGTGTTTGTCTCCTCTTGACGGCAAAACCGCTGAACGGGTTTTGATGAAAGGTATGAAGACACAGAGTCCCATGAAAGGACACGAGATACACTAGGACATAATACAAACCCACTATAATGTTTAGCACCGCCATCTTACAAAGTCACAGTTTACAAGATGGCATTATTAGTTCTTATTTCGACCAAGCACAAAACACTCTGGGAATTTTAAGGTTAATAGCTTTGTCCACACTGTGCCTTTTTCTGTTCGTCAAGGGCATGCGTTATAGCACTTATAGCGCAGTCAACAGAGAACGTGAGGCATGCCCGCGACGCATGCCCTCTGACCGTAGCTATGTCCACACTAAGCGCTTTCGTCTTCAATTTTCGTCATCTTTTCATTCAATAATTGAATGCGTCAACGAACGCAACGCCAACATTGTAATTTTTGAAGTTTTGGATACGGTCAGAGGGCATGCGTTGCGGGCATGCCTCACGTTCGCTGTTGACAGCGCTATAACGCATGCCCTTGATGAACAGAAGAAGGCACAGTGTGGACAAAGCTATTAGGTATTAAATAAGTAAACATACGTATGGCACTCGGGGACAGCCGCGGTAAAGCATTTTTGTGCAATTATAATTATTAATTAGCATACGTCTAGTCGCACGCACACAAACACCGTGCCGAAGTCTGACATCGCCGCACCGCTGTGCCGGTCGGTGGTATTAGGTTTTTTCGTTACGGAATTTCCTGATTCGGTCGCCGCGCTCAAAGCCCGCGATAAAAGCTTAAAACCTTGGGTAACAAATAACTAGTGTTTTAGGTCTTGAATGAATCTAGACTCAGCAAAAACTGCACCTATTCAGCTGAAAACCGGTTTCACTATAGTGATGGGATGTGTCGATAAATTAAAATATCGATATTTTCAAAATATTGTTTTTATTTAGTAACATAGAATATCATTGGTTTTTATGCGATATTTGCTGTCACAAATAAAATGTTTTTGAGGACGTAGGACATAGATGCACATGATAATTTTGAAGATTAAAACAAAAAGTCAAAGGTCTATAAGGTGCGAGTTGAGACTTGAGATGCCATAAACTAACATTTTATTTTCCAACTTTTTCATTCTAATTTTCGAATGTTTCTAAGCAAAGTGCCCAGGTAACTCGATAAAGAAAAGATTATTGGTATGAAGACCAGAAAATATATTAAAGACCACTGCGTAAATCCTGTGTCAAATTATAATAAAACCTACAGTTTCTTATAATTAAATAAGAACCAGACTCCTCTGATATAAATAATAATTATTTATTTATTATAATTGTAACTACGATAATGTAACTGTTGAATTATTAAACAACTAATTTTACGCTTACCATGAACCGTATCGCGGGTAAATATCTTATCTATACTAATATTATAAAGAGGTAAACTTTGTTTGTTTAATTGTAATGAATAGGCTCAAAAACTACTGGACCGATTTTAAAAATTCTTTCACCATTCGAAAGCTACATTATTCACGAGTAACATAGGCTACTTTTTATTTTGGAAAATATAGGGTTCCGTAAGATATTTGGGTTTTTCTGACACAAGTCACACAAGGTGAAAAAATCAACCAGAAAAGTTGCTTATATTGCGTACGCTGCCTAAACTATAAAAGATAGAACCATACAATGTTCTAAGTAAATGTAGATCTTATAAATATCTACAAAAATGTCCGCGACACACTATGCCTATCTATATCAAGTGAGGCACACCAACCATTTTTTTATTTAAGATTCTTGATTTTTTTTTGGACGACATTTAAACGCATTTATTTTACTCATGCTAATAATCCTTATCAAAATAAATTATTTCATCACTAAGTACAGTTTGTGTAGAAAATATTTGGTGTTTAAATGATTAAAATTGGACGTTTGGTTTAGAAGTTATGGCGAAATTAAAAATTGCGATTTACGCCCGTTTCGAAGTGGGCAAGGCGGGGGTGCGCAGTAGCGAAGATTATGACCGGCCCTGCAGCTGGTGAATACCAAGAATATCAACGATCCCTACTGATTTGCCTATAGGCTATAGTCTATACCCTGCAAAAGGCTCCAATTTCCTGTGAGACGTAGCTTTTGCGGCGGTACCGACCAATGCGGGCCACGGGTAGTAATAATGAATATAAATCAAAACTGCTGAATCAATTTTAATCATTTTTTCAGTGGCTTTATATTTTATACCCGTGCGAAGCCGGGGCGGGTCGCTAGTCATAAATAAAACATGACATTCTTTGGTGTTATTTCAAATTATGCATTAATTCATGAAGCCCCAAGCGGCCACATCCGGCCGCGATAACAATGAAAAAGCTATTGTGTCTCGTTTTGCCACGACTGATGGGTTAAATTTAAACAGGTATGGTGGTATGATAGGTAATTATATATTTTATGTCAGACATTATTATTGTTATTGTAATGAAAATAATGAAATATATAAGATAATGATAATATCGACATGTAACATCGATAGGTATAATTTTATCGATAGCAACATAAGAGTTCATCACTATAGAATGCGGCGCTGTGAATGAATGAACACAGTTTTCTCTCTCTTTCGCACTCACATAATACCCTTTATGGAGCGAGATAAAAAGCTTATAAAGCTGTAAGTTACTCTTTTTCTTTTGTTATTTTGATAAGGGATTTTATTACGTTTTTACTTGAACCTGATATCACGAAAGTTTCAATAGTAACTTTATTTTGATAAAAAAACTCAGATAAGATAATTTTTAACCCGACTACGAAGGAAGAAGGAACCGTCATGATTTTGACAGTGTTGTTTACAAAAATTAGGTATAGGTCTACGACAAAAATCTATTGGTCAGATTTAACCATGACACTACTAACAACATCATCTCAGTTACTTTCAAAGGAATTTGAACGTAAAGTTCCTTACTTCGCCGAATAGATTTTTTTTAGTTGATCGATTATTACTCAATAATTACGAAGTCTTCTTAGCCTTAGTGATAGTTTTCCTATTAAATTCAGCATATTATTTCCTACTCCCCTTAATTTTTAGGGTTCCGTACCCAAAGGGTAAAAACGGGACCCTATTACTAAGACTTCGTTGTCTGTCCGTCTGTCTGTCTGTCTGTCTGTCTGTCCGTCTGTCTCCAGGCTGTAACTCAATAACGGTAATAGCTAGAGAGTTGAAATTTTCAGAGATTATGTATATCTGTTGCCGCTATAACAACAAATACTAAAAACAAAAGAAAATTAATATTTAAGGGGGGCTCCCATACAAGAAACGTGATTTTTTGGCTTTTTTTGCTCTATATCAATAATGGCAACAGGTAGGTACTTGATTTTTTCTCGAAGTCCTTAGTTATATGTCTACTTTAATATTTAATAATAATATTAAAATAAAATAAAAAATTAAGGGCGGCTCCCATACAAAAAACACAATTTTTGGCCTGATTTTGCTCTATAATGGTACGGAACCCTTCGCGCGCGAGTCCGACTCGCACTTGGCCGATTTTTCATATTTCCAGAAGCAACCGTTTAGCTGGTAGAAGGGGAGGGGGGGGGGACACAATGGACTCTAACGATTATTTCCACTTTAAAACTTAATATTTCTTCACAAACGGATCCCTAAATCGGAAAATGATCTATGATTACTCATAATATTTTTTAAAATCTATCCAACAACACGTCCCCACATGATGGGGTGGACGCGAAAAAAAATAATCATCTCTGCTTGATACGTAGGGAAGGAACCATAAACAAAAATATTTTTTTAAGACTTCATGTACAATTTTGTCGGCATCATAAATATTATGTGTATTCATGCCAAATTAAAGCTTTGTAGGTCCCTACAGTCTCTGAGCACAACCGCGGACAGACAGACAGACATACAGACAGAGGGACAGACAGACGGACAGACGGACGGACAGACCGAAACTATAAGGGTTCCTTGTTGACTACGGAACCCTAAAAAGTAAAAACTAGGTCATAATCTTACTTTGTCGTATTTTACCAAGAAGTGAGTATGGATTTACGTACCAATATAATATTATGATATACATTTTATAGTGAAATGCAAACTCGTTCTATAAACGCGCGCCAAACGGGTCAATGACCCAAGATGGCGTCGAAATAGAATTCCCGCCAACAGATATAACCTCGAAATTACAAAACAACTGCAGTTTACTTTTTTATTTACTATCTTTAGATGCCAGGAATTTTGTTGTGAAAATAATTCTTTGCTTTGTTTTTGGTACAAATTCCTCTTACTGATAAAAGTTACTTTAAATAGTAGTTAATAATTAATTGTTCAATTATAATTATATCTATGTTTGACAATCATTTTTTAAATACCTATAAAAAATTATTTTCAAAATTGACAGCTGAACTTTTTTATGGCGACCAGTGATTGGTCACAACTCACAAGTTACAACTCACAGGCGTAAGTGCTATATAATCTTTCTGATTATGTTCATTAAAGTCATCATGGGAAATATTACTGCAATATTATCAATTGGAAGAACTTTCACTTATTGGATTCTCTTGTAAATTGTCTGTAAAATTACTCTTGATTAAAACTATATCTGAGAACGCACTCCAAATGCAAGTGTCACGATTAAAACCAAAAAAAAAGAACAATTATTGTCTATGGAATTTGACCCGCCGCATCTGACGTTTATACTTTTTTTTCGTGACATTGATATCGAATACGCAGTGTTGCTTGATAAATCATTTTTATTTGATTGAACCGATTAAAACGATGCAGGTCAAAAAACTTTCAATTGATAAATTTAAGACCATACGGGCTTTAATGTGGAATAAATGAACTCTTACGATTTGTGTGAATAAAAAGTGACTATGTCATGTCAAGTAGTTTGTGCCGTGTTAATGGGGAGTGAGAAGTGACTAACTGGCTGAGAATTGGTGCATTTGATTTTCGAATTTCAAGCTTTGAAGTGGAAACTTTTTCAAAAATGTATGGTCAAGAGTCAAGACTCATAAAGTTATCCTTACTAATATTATAAATGTGAAAGTGTCTGCGTGTCTGTCTGTAACCTCTTCAAGCTTAAACAACTAAACCGATATAGATAAAATTTGGTACGGAGAAACTTTAAAAGATAGGAAACAGGATAGGTTTTTTGCGAAAACGTTCGGTTAAAAAAAGCTAGATAAACGGGCGTCATCTCGTGTTATTTACCTACTTAGTATACAGTCGAACATATAACCTTCTTTTTGGTAGTCGGTTAGTCGGTTGAATATTTATTAAGTGACGAATAACGACGGAAACTGTGGTTTTGGAGGTCAAAACAGCCTCCACCGCATTTTATAAAGCCCAGATCCTTGAAAAAATTTTTATTGCCCATGACAGTGAATAACCACAGAACAGGTTGCTCCGTTGCACTTGACATTTTGAATATTCCAAGAAAAAATATACAAATAAACATAGAACCTGCTTCTTTTCGGTTTAAAAGTAGAATAATATTAGAATATAACCTCTTTTTGATAGGAAATATGAAAGATAGACTTGGTGCGGTGAGTGATGCATTGAAACTCTAATTATTGTTAACATCTCTAGTAGATGCTCCTCGTTTGATCTTTTTAGATAGATTCAGATTGCTGTCTTCTATAATATGGCTCATATCACCCGCGGAAAATATCGTATATAATTGTTTCCCAAAAGCTTGACTATATTTTCCATGTGGTCTACTCTATATCGGCCCTAAATTTTATAAAAATAAATGAAACCCACTCTACAAAAATATTGTTGAAACTACTAGGAATATTGTAGCTAATAGAAAATATTTCGTATTTGGCAGACCCGCTGATGTACTGCTAACACTCGATAGTCATATTCTACAAAGACAATGATTCTATATATATTATTATCTCTATATCTCTACGATTTTAAATCATACATAGGCTGCACTAAAAGTATCGGGAATGGAATATTTCCACTGTTCCTGTCATATTAAAATCTTTTTAATTGAAAACTCCTTGGTTTTAAAAATCTAATACCATTTATTTATTTAAAAAAAGATTCTCGGTCTTGTCACAAGGTCTTGTCAAACTTGTGTAGTCGTTGAGAAAATGGAATTGACTCGAGAAAATTCTAGAGCGATTATTTATTATGACTTTCGAAGTGGTTTAACACAAAAACAGTGTGTTGATCGGATGATTTCTGCATTTGGTGATGAAGCCCCATCCTAAACCACAATTTATCGCTGGCTTGCTGAATTTCAACGTGGACGTGTCAAGCTCAGTGATGATCCCCGTCAAGGTCGTCCAAAAACTACAGTCACCCAAGAAAACGTTGATGCTGTGCGTAAGCTGGTTGAGGAAGATCGACATGTGACATACCGCGAAATTCAAGCAACTTTAGACATTGGCATAAGTCAAATACAAATAATATTGCATGAACAATTAGGTTTAAAAAAAGTTGTTTTCCCGATGGATACCCCATTTGCTCTGTGATGAGCAAAAAGCGGCTCGCGTTACTTGGTGCGTCAGAACTCTCGAAAGATTCCACGCAGGATCCTGAAATGCTGTATACAACATCGTATCAGGTGACGAATCCTGGATATACGCGTATGTACCCAAAACTAAAAACCAGTCACTAGTTTGGGTGTTCGAAAATGAGTTAAAGCCAACAAAAATTGTTCGTTCACGAAGTGTTTAAAAAAAATGGTGGCCACGTTTGTCTCCAAAACCGGCCATATTGCGACTATTCCTCTTGAGGGACAAAGAACGGTTAATGCAGAATGGTATACTAGTACCCACCGAAAACATACCTGTTAAAATAGGGCCTAGTTCCTATAGGCTAATTTTTGGCCTAAAAAAAGAGTTGAAATCTAATTCAATGCCCAGTTCAGATGCACTTCACCGATCATAATCATCTTCATCAACAGCCTGATCCATAATACTTCTTATTTAAACTTGGCAGGTTAATTAAATTCTATAAATATTATTTAAATATATAATTAATCAAGTGTTACGTATAGCACAAAAACCTGCCAAGTTCAAAATAAGTATTATGGATCAGGCTGTTGATGAAGATGATTATGATCGGTGAAGTGCATCTGAACTGGGCATTGAATTAGATTTCAACTCTTTTTTTAGGCCAAAAATTAGCCTCTAGGAACTAGGCCCTATTTTAACAGGTATGTTTTTGGTGGGATTTCAATACTTTTTTTTCAAGAAATCATACCTATGTTTTATTTTTGTGCCACGCCCGATATAAACAATAGTTTCGATAGATGCCGCTAGTGGTATTTGTTAAACTATCAATAGAAGCCAAATATTTAAGTAAACAGTATTATTTATTAAGCTATACAGTGTGCATTATACATGTCAGTATTTTATACCCCCCCCCCTCTCCTCCTCCCACCTTCCTGATCGTATTCTCTTTGTATCACCAGTACATAAGAATTTTTATCTCAAGTTCGTAGATGAGCCGACTCACGCTTGACCGATTTCTTAATTTTTTGTTAACATACATTATAACACACGACCTGTGTGCCTAATTACATAACGCTAGGATATTTGGAAGTAGCCTCTAAAGTTCGTAGATAAGCCGACTCACGCTTGACTGATTTCTAAAATTTCTTAATTTTTTTCTTAATCTACATATGTATAACACACGATCTGTATGCCAAATTTCATAACGCTAGGACATTTGGAAGTAGCCTCTAAAGTTCGTAGATGAGCCGACTCACGCTTGACCGTTTTCTAAAATTTCTTAATTTTTAACCGACTTCCAAAAAAAGGAGGAGGTTATATGTTCGGCTGTGGATATATATATATATATATATATATATATATATATATATATTTATTTGTGTATGTTCAACGATTACTCCGCCGTTTGTGAACCGATTTTCAAATTTTTTCTTTTGGTTCAACTTCAATTTGGTACCATGTTCACAAAAGTGGTGACCTGATGATGGGATCCATGAGTAATCGAGGGAACTCCTCAAAATTTATACGGAAACATATAGTGATTTTGGTTTTATGTGAAGGATCCTAGGCATATGCTACCAAAAAGTAAGATTTCACACCAAGGCATGCTATGGTTCCGAAGATACTAAGAGAACTCCGGATTCCTTATAGATACAAGTTCGGGATTTTCGGCGATGTTTTAAGAACTGAAAGCATATGCTACTATGCAAATTACATTCATCATCATCATCATCATAATTATCAGTACCATCACACGATGCATCGTTATGAGTTACGACCCTATTATTGGTACTTTTCATAGTATTTTCGATCGAGACTCGAGTTTGTCGAGTGATTTTGAAAATTGTATTAATGTTATTACAAAGTAAATGATTTAAATCTGGTGTTGTGGTTACCAAGTTGGTAATTTGACCTAGGAAACTCCTTGATTGGGACAAAATATATATTTATATTATTGTAGCTTAAAGTAGTTAAAGCGTAATATTTTATTATGTTGAGCTGATGAGTTTACATGCGGAAGTACCGACTTCAAAATTATGAAGATTGAGTACAGAAATAGTTGAGTTTTAGTCGAATTCGGAAACAGGCACCATGAGATAGGAAAAATTATTTAATACTTTTTAGTTCATATTATAAGGATGTTATTATTGTTTTTACCTTGGAAGTCGGTTTTGATTTTTTGTAAAAAATAATAATTGTTAATCTATACATATATAACACACAACCTGTGTGCCAAATTTCATAACGCTAGGACAATTGGAAGTGGCCTAGAGGTTTTGATTACCGGTCAGTGAGTGAGTGAGTGAGTGAGTGAATGAGTGAGTGAGTGAGTGCCAAAATTAGCTATTTTTAAAGGGACATATTTCAGTATCTACCAAAGCTATATCTATGAAATTTGGTATACTGCGTAAGTACTAGTATATAATTACGTAGGTATAATTTTATCTTTGCACTTGCAATAGACACTGAGCTACAGAGGGTCGAAAGTGCGTCGAAACGGTTCGTGTAAATAGTGCACGGCATGCGCGCGGCCTGCTGGAACTAGGCCTGCGCACTTCCGTGCGCTTTGATTTGTTTGCCACAGGTCGTTTCTGAACTCCGTAAAGAGAACTGCAACCGCCGCATCATCCTCCATCACGACAATGCCAGTTCTCACACCGCGCACAGAACAAAAGAGTTTTTAGAGCAAGAAAACATAGAATTTTTAGACCATCCGCCGTACAGCCCCGACTTAAGCCCTAATGATTTTTATACTTTCCCTAAAATAAAGAATAAATTGCGTGGTCAGAGATTTTCATCACCTGAAGAAGCTGTGGACGCCTACAAAATGGCCATTTTGGAGACCCCAACTTCCGAATAGAATGGTTGCTACAATGATTGGTTCCATCGTATGGAAAAATGTGTCAAATTTCGCGGAGAATACTTCGAAAAGCAATAAACACATTTTTAAATAGTAATGTTGTGTCACTTCCTTGATTCCCGAAATTTTCAGTGCCGCCCTCGTACAAATAGTTTAAAAATATGTACGTTTTGTTGTGATATCTAAATTAAAGCAGATAACATAATTAACAACTCGTGAAGGCTCGCCCTTAACCCGTCAAATGTTTCTTGTACACACGGGTGTACAAGAAGTTTGAATCTCCCGCGCGCCGCATGTACACACGGGTGTACAAGGTCACTACGCGCTGATTGGCTTTTTATTTTCTACGTTCTTTTACACGTGGCCTAATTTATTTATTTTGTAAATAAATCTGTGGTTTACTGGCAATAATTTTTTCGCCAGTTGATGCGTATAACGGAACATGTTGAGTAAAAAAATAAAAAACAAATGCAGTATGGTCTGTGACCGCCATTTTTTATTCGACGCATGACATTGCTCCGTGTAGTGGATAATTGTGAAAATGAATTCTTGCAGGAAACGGTGAGTATTCTTATAAGAATCTTATATGGAATTACTGGAAATTTAGTGTAGTTTCTTATGAAATAATAACAATAGCAGAAAGTGCAATGTTTTTTGGAGAAAAAACGATGAAACTTTTCAGCTTAGGTTTTTTTCACTCATGCCGCGTCATATTTAACATGACATTTCCCACTTATTTCAACGTTTACTTGTATTTATTCGTTCTAAAGTGTAGATTAGTTATTTAGAAACTTATTTGCAAAAGAATTATTCAGAATTTAGTGGTAATAAAAGTTTTATCGTATTTGGAAACAATAAATGGCGCGAAATTAGTGTTGCTATGGTGAAAGTTGGTGAAAGTACAGGCAGCAACAAAAGTGATAAAAAAGTAACACTATATACATTTATACAATTGTGTATAAAATCACTTTTTTGGAGTGTTTCTGTGAATGATTTCTGTTTTTGGTTTCGGAATATTAAATGCCTAAATGGACTTTAGTTTTTTACTATAAAAATTAATTGAATTCCGTACTGTATATAACTCTCACTTTCCGTGGTGTTCTTTGATATAGTTTGATATAGTTCAAAATAAACACTTTATTGTTTTTTTTTTGTTTTATTTGGCAATATTTTGTGACAAAGGACAATGCTCATTTTGTATAGGGAAAAAATCCAAAGTGAACAGATATAGGGTCTAGTCCAAAACGTTAGTGATATGTAGTAAAATAATAGTATAAATATTTTAATATAAAATTCCATGGCTAAATAGGTAAAATTGCTATTTTTTTTTTTACATTCAAATTGTAATGGTTTATAAGTTTGTTTGTTTGTTGTAATATTGTATCGATTTTCATGTTTCTGAATAACTAAAAAAAAAGTGTGTGATTGAGATGTTTTATACTATTGTCAATTTTTAGATTCGGACGACTGCGGTCGACCTCTCGGTCTCGGAGTGTGACGCCGTCACACCTCCACTATTCCCAGCGGCCGTCGGCCGCTCGAAGAGCCCTTTTAATGGGCTGCTCCCTGGACGGCCCCGACCCGGATCCAAGACCGGTCTCTCCCGTCCCACAGTAAGTATAATATTTCCTTCTACTTAGTGTCCGTCCCATATAAGCTCTGTTTGCTTGTCATGGCTGAACTGATTTGTATGAATTAGGTACATACATATAGGTTTAGGACTTTGTAGATAGGGATTGATAATATAAATCAAGAGACAACATATATCCGATATATGATAAATATAATGTGATATATATATATATATATATTGCCTAGCTTGTAATTTTTATTATTGTTTTTTCAAAAGGGCTCGAATTCAGAAGACACCTGGTGGCAGCCTCCTAACCGGCGCGTCCATGGGCTTTACAAAAGCGCCCGGTGGCCACGTCCGTACGTTGGAACCACCACCACCACTATGGTAAGTTATTTCCGAACATATTTCTTGACATTGGCAGATTCATGATATAGTTTGGGTTTCAAAATAAAATTTGTTTGCAGTGTTAACGCTGTGGAAAGGGTGGAGGCCATGGACCTGTCGGAGGAGGAGGTGGATGAGGTGATGGATGCCGCACCGTGGCATGTCACCAGGTGGCTGGCGGACCTGCCCCAGGACCAGGACGGAGAGGCTGCTCCAAGGGGGGAAAGTGAGGCGGAGGGGTGGTTCTCAACTAATGTCCCCAATCTGAGTACTTCTGCAGAAGTTGCGGCCGATAACGCTTCAGGAATTATTAGTATTTGCGCTGCAAATATTAGTAATTCCGAAGGCTTACCGAACGCCACTTCTGATGATGTCCTTCCGTCAACGTCAGGGATGACGGAAACACGCAAACGAAGTGCTAGGATTAGGGTACGCGGAGGTAGTGAACTCGACAGTGAATTCGACGATGAATTCGACGAATCCCCTGTCGATGTCACTAACTTGGCTACATTAGATAGGAACATCCCTAACGACGACGAACTAGAGGAGCCCGTTCGTCAAATCATAGGCGCTATGGAGAGTGTAATGGATGCAGAAGCCGATCATCTTCCTGGCGTGTCGACTAGTTATCTCTGGAAAGAAGACTTTGACTCGTTCTTGGGTGTTTCTGAAAGTTTTTCAGGTCCTACTCCTGGACCAGTCAAAGACTATGATACGGCCTATGATGCTTTTACTGACATCTGGAGTAAGGACATTATAGATCGTATCGTTCTGGAAACTAACCGATACGCTAAGCAGACGATCGACAAGATGAAAGCTGAAGGCACACTGAAACCATCATCACGTCTGCATAAGTGGACTGACACTGATGCAGACGAGATAATGGTATTATTTGCTGTTTTTATGTACATGGGGATTGATCCACGGACAAATCAATATGAGTATTGGAAGGCAGGCGATTACCTGGAGATGCCCAAGTTCAGGCAATTGATGCCTTATAATCGCTATATTTTGCTGAGCAAATTCCTTCATTTCGTAGATAATTCTGATGTGAGTCAGAATTCGCTACCAAATGAAGGAATTCGGCTTTCACCGAAATTAGCGAAGCTACAGCCCGTGATCTCGCATCTCAAACACAAATTTGCCTCCCTTTATAATTTGGACCGTTTCATTTCTATCGACGAGTCTCTGACCTTATTCAAGGGCCGTTTGGCCTGGGTCCAAACGATAAGGACAAAGGCTGCGCGTTTTGGAATAAAATCTTACGAGCTCTGCGAGTCACGTTCGGGCTATATGTATGACTTTGAAATTTATACGGGGAAGGATTCTGATCGCAACAACACCGCGGATGCGGATGTTGCACCTAGTGTCGATTTGGCTGGCAAGAGCACTAAAATAGTGCTCAATTTATTGAAAGACCTAAAGAATCAGGGGCACTGTGTCACTATGGACAATTTTTATAATTGTCCTGCGTTGGCACGGTATCTCAAGAGCTTGGGATTTGATTGTTTAGGAACATTGCGTCCAAACCGAAGGAACGTGCCCTCCGACGTAGCAAAGATTCCCAAAAATGTGGCTAAGGGTACGATCATAGCGCGCCATTGTGGTGATGTTTCTGTCCTTGGATGGAAAGACTCCAAGGTGGTGACTATGATCTCTACCTACCACACTGATGAGACCTTTGTTGGGTCAAAGAAGGGCAAGATGCAAGTGAAGCCTAAAAGTGTGGGGGACTATAATAAAACAATGGGCGGGGTTGATCTCAAAGATCAAAAGCTGTCCATGTATTTATTGGAGAGGAAGCGAGGTGTTAAGTGGTACACCAAGATGTTTAAGAGGCTGCTGAACACAAGCATTCACAACGCTCTTATTATGCTCGTAACGTCATTGGCTCGCCGCGATAAACTTCCGATGACACAGCGTGAATTTCGTTACGACCTGGCTAAATCTCTTGTAGACCGTCACCGCCGCGGTCTAACGGAGACCACACCACAAGTGGGCGAAATTACGAGGTTGAGGAGGGATATTGTGCATGAACCGATGAACAGTACGGGTCGGAATAATAGGAAGCGATGCAATGTTTGCTACCGGCAGGGCATCACCAAACTGGTGCATTCCCAATGCGTCACTTGTGGTAAATACTTGTGCTTTGAGAAATGTTGGAAAGAGTGGCACTCTCTAACAAATCTCAAATCAAAAGTAGATGGCCGAAAAAGGTCACGCATTGAGAACTAGTTTGTTGAGCTAGAATGGACGCTTTACATCATATATTTAAGATTTTTATTATATGATAATATCTATGGACGCTTCACATAAATATATTTAAGATTTTTATTATATGATCGAGGTATTACATGGCTTTCGGTTTGTTCTCACTTTTCCTAAACGATTTTCTTTTAATAAATAGGCCAATTGTCAGTGGTATTTTGTCGTAATTACCAGATGGTTACGACAAGGTAACAGTTGGCACTAGGCAGAATTCTTGTTAGTGCTTGGGCGGGGGGATCGGGAGGTATATGTATGTATGTGTGTTTGTACGTCTATGATCAATAATCATATTGATTTGTCCAATCACGTCATGTACAAACTAATAGCCTTTGTGACTTCAGCTGGTATCATCCATTACATGCTAGTCCCTGACCATATTGCCTTTATGATTTTTTGGCGGTTTCAGCTAGTTTGTCTAGTTAAGTTATTATTATTGCACGCCTTAACGGCTAATCGTAGATAAGTAGTGACATCTTTTGTAACATCTTATGTAACCTACAATTGCAAAAATAAATGATTTGATTTGATTAACTTTTTGAGTAAGTGTATAATATTGTCAATAGTAACTTTCTTATGAGACAATGAGCCATATATATGGCTAATTATGTTATAAGAAAGAAACTATTGACATAATATTATACACTTACTCAAAAAGTTAATCAAATCAAACCATTTATTTTTGCAATTGTAGGTTACATAAGATGTTACAAAAGATGTCACTACTTATCTACGATAAGCCGTTAAGGCGTGCAATAATGATTGGACAAAAATAAATTATTGGATTTGATTAACTTTTAGAGTAAGTGTATAATATAATATTTTGTCAATAGTAACTTTCTTATGAGACAATTAGCTATATATATATATATATATATATATATATATATATATATAGCTAATTTCTTATAAGAAAGAAACTATTGACATAATATTATTATACATTTACTCAAAAAGTGAATCAAATCAAACCATTTATTTTTGTCCCACAGGGATCCATTTTGGGTCCGATTCTTTTTCTCATCTATATAAATGACTTACCTTATCTAGTTAAGGATAATGATAACGAGATGGTACTTTTTGCCAATGACACTTCACTTATTTTGTAAAGTGAAGCGACAACAGTCGAATTGTGACGAGGTAAATTGTGCTCTCTCAAAAATAGTTAATTGGTTTAATGTATCATGTAAATAACTTACTTTTAAATTCTAATAAAACAAAATGTTTAAGATTTACCTTGCCAAATGTTAAGCAAGTGCAAACCAATTTGCTATTAAATGATGAGAAAATGAATCTTGTTAACACTACTGTGTTTTTAGGAGTAACACTAGATTATAAATATATTATGTAGACAACGTTTACATAATACAACATGTTCACTAATGTTTAACCAATATGCGAAGTATGAACATAATCAGTCTTGTGTTTATCGATATAATTTTCTATCAATCGCTTTTGAACATTTTGTTTGTATATATTAGTAATGAAAATGCACTTGATACTATGAAGTGTAACTGAGTGTTAACTCATTTGAATTGTATAATAATCGCAAAATCAAAGTTGTGATATTTTGTTTGTATTGTTATCTAATTATTACGTAATATTTGTTAAAAAAATCTATTTTAAAAGCACAATTTCAAAATAATATTAGCGCGATGCACTCCTTTAACATATAAACCTTAACTGTGCAAAATTTCATTCACCTACGTTCCCGCATTTTTTGTCAAAAGTATTTATATTATATAGATAATAACAGATTATTAGAAACATCTATCTTAGTAATTCTATTATAGGCATCGGTATCCATTTTTTATAAAAATTGAAATACATAGTTTAAGGTTTTTCATAATAATTTGTAAAATTATTTTGTGAGAAATAAAGTCTTAAACCGTAAACCGTAAAAAAATGAATGTAAAATAGTATTAACCTACTGCAGTATTCTATGATCATATATAAATAAATAATAATTATAATAAAATGTTTTTCCAGAGAATGTATGATATAATATAATTTTGAAATGGTTATGAATGATAAATGTAATGTTTGTTTTCCAGAAAATGTATGATGTAAAATTTTGAAATAGTGATGAATGGTAATTATTGTAATATTTGCTTTCCAGAAAATGTATGATGTATAATTTTGAAATAGTGATAAATGATAAAATATATAATATTTGTTTTCCAGAGAATGTATGATGTATAATTTTGAAATAGTGATGATAAATGTAATGTTTTATGAGAATATGAAAAAGACAGAAATGTAAATGTCTATACTTAGGAAGAGTTTGCCAAATGTATCACTCAATTTATTTTTGTAACACGTGTTTCTCGCCGTGTATAATAATTTGTAAAATTATTTTGTGAGAAATAAAGTCCACCATATTATATAGCTTACTTTGATTTCGATTTTTTGTTACAATATGTACAAAACTTGTTTGTAAATAAATAAAACTATGTTATCAACTGTCCACTTTTGTTTTATTTTGACTCTCACTTGAGTATTCCTACGCAATGGCGTACCAACATGGCGTCTACGCGTAGATAATAGATACGCATGCGGCCATAATATTGAAGTGGGCGGCGCTAACGCAATGCGTCTGCGCAATCAGGTGGCGTGATTTTATGCTTCGCTTACTTGCAAGTTGCAACTTGCACGACGACTCGCCACAACCTCAATGGGGATAAATGGATAAATATACTCGTGTACAGTCAACCGCTAGCCAAGGTACCCTATTCGGACTTTGGACCGAACTCCGGTTTGTATGCGCATCCATAGTGATGTTATCTCATTTTATACTGGTGGTTTTACATTTACCGTGTGGCCCACTGTACAAAAACAGAGGCTGCATCCTGTATAAGAGGAAGTATATCTCCATTGAGGTTGTAAATTTCAACCCTAAAAATATATAATTCCTGTACTCGTACTATAGGAACATAATATTATGCTCGCAGCACCATTGTAGCAATCGCAGTGCGGTTATTATTATGTTCGCGGCGCAGAATAAATGGCAAGGAACCCCAAGTCCCAACTGTCACGTGAGTATATTATTATGGTGGCATCGCCATTCTAACAATGCCAGTGCGGACAATATGCTCACGGCGCAGAATAGTGGGCCAGGAACCACAACTGCCACGATAGATTAGCAACCTATCACTAAAGCATCAATTTTCTATCTTGAAACCCTCAAACGCATCATGATCCAAACCCATAGCACACATTCTCCTAGTTTGGGTTTCCTGTCTTCCCACTAGTAAAAAATTTAAAGATATTCAGTTGCCTAGTTTTAGTTTATTTCAATTTACTCTTGTGTAACTAGTGGAGAGAAAAATGAAAGAATTTTATTAATCAATATTTTTTATTTTTATTCAATATTTTTTATGTTGTATAATTTATGTACATACTTAGCTTAGTGATATTTCATCTATTTTTACGATTTTCAAAGAATTATAATATCACCTGAATAATATAACATTTTTAGATGTGATAGAATAGACCAAGTATAATTTATCCCTCTAAAAGCATAATATCGATTTATTTACCTACTTGGAAAATAATTTGTAACAGAGCCTAAAAACGTGAACTATGATGCTTTGCCATATCCCGTAAGGGATAATATTTGATAATATATACAAATAGTACGATAAAAAAAGAAATCATAAAAATATTATTTATTTTTGGCTTTGCCTACCCAGTAAGGCGTAATTTTATGTATGTACGTACGTAAAAACTTGATATCCAGCTAAAATGTTGGATAATAAATACAAATAATACGATAAAAATATACATAAAATTATACATATTTTTTTTCGTATACACTTTTCGTGCCGACAGTACTTTTGTGTCTGATCTGTGCACGGCGCATGCGCGCGCGGCCCGGCGCATGCGCGGTGTAGCGCGTCTATGCGCCGGAGCCGTCGGAATGTGTTATGGCCGCGCGTGTTAATTTTTGTAATGTAAATATTTAGATTGTGAAGTAATTACTGTGATTTGGAGAGAAATAACTTATGTTGTCAATTCTAAAATGTATGTGGTTTATTGTGATAGTGATTATTTTGTGTATTGTGAAAGATAATTGAGTGAAATTTGTCAAAATTTCCAACAGTGTGAGGAAGAAATAACAAATCTATGAAAAAACACAAAAAAATTTTCAGGTTAGCGTTTATTTTATAACATTATTCTTATTTTATAGGGTAGGATTTTTTATGTAGATTACAACGATGTATGATTCATGGTGTAATTTATAGGTTATTATCCGTAACTTTACGATTTTCGAACCCCTATTGCAAATTTTTTTCAAATACTGAAAAAACTTGACATTTAGGTAAATATGACATTAGCAGAGGCATTCGCTTCACGGGTTAAATTTACGAACCATAGACAATGAAGGCGTCCATCTTGAAATGACTGTCAAAGGTACACTAATTTGAGTTTCGAACTCTTTTATAGCGCCATTGCTGTATTATAAAATAGATAAATAATAATATTCGTATTGTTGACAAAAATGATAATCTTGCTCAAATATTTCAGTGACAAATATTTATAAAATGTTAATAATTTTAAATACAAGTTTAGATGTTTGAAAGTTTTTAAAGAAATATTTCTACATTGAGTGGCTCTACCGAAGTTTGAAAGCAAATAAATCTGCTGCCAAAACTATACAAAAGGTAAGCTATATAAATCACGTGGGTAAATGCTATCTATAGACTATAATATGTCAAAGTAATCCGAATACTTTTTGAAATTTTAAAACTTTCTCGATAGTTTAAGGACATGATTGTTTAACCGACTTTCAAGAAAGAAGAGGTTATTAATTGTCCAATATTTTGATACAGACCATAGATTGTTGAATTAGTGACTAAAATTTTTCACGTATTTTGTTTGTTAAACGCAACTCTACGTTAGCTAAAAGCTTCAGAATCTACTTTATACTTAATCTAATTACAGAATCTAAATTATGGCTTTAACTATGCTTAATATATTATTACTTGATGACCAGAAATCGACCCTAAATGACAGATATCCTACAAAACTTTTTTTTTGTCAAATGTCAAAAAATTCGCCCAAAAAAGTTGCTAAATCTAAATTTAAACGCATCGATGCCTAATACAAAGTGTCAGAAATAGGTTAATAGATTCTTTTGTCATACTCCAATTACTTCGGCAAGTTGAAAGGGTTTGGTAATAGACTATAGAGGCGTTTTTTTTATTACTCTTTAAGGCTAGGAAAGCGTGATGATACAGTTACTAAGTCAATAAAGTACATTAGCTATATAAAGAGGTAATATTTGTGCCTTTGTGACGTTGTAGACCCTATAATGTAGGGGTAGTCTTAGGATATACTGAAACGATTTTAAATTTTCATCAATAGAAAGTTTTTGAAACATTCGTTTTAAATATAGAAAAAAAATGTAAGTTAGGAATACAGTAATTACTGTAGTCTGTATATTATATCGCGCCAAATTTTTTAACTTTTTAAGCACTATCTGCCCACTTTTTACCTCTAGATTACAGAGCTATTAGACATCCTACGCGTTTTCAATAACTGTAAATACTTAATAGTAGATTTAGGTCGCAAGGAACATTAAAATCCTTATCAAATAAATCCTATTGTATTCAAAATCTAGAACTTCAGATGCCTTAAATAATAAATCGTAAAATATTAGAAAGCATGTGACAGCTATTTGAAAACGGAACGTATTATTCAATGTGACAGCGATTCGAAAATGGAACGTTTTATTTTTTAATTTATAGATTCACGATAATGGATTAACGCTATACAGACCATTCAGACCTCCAAAAGGACCTTTACTTCGACGTTATAAGGAACAGTTATATGTAAATTCAGGGGAAACACAACTATGAATCGTGAACGCGGCCCACATGTAAAGATAAATTTCATTCATACCTACCAAGGACATGCTTAACGCCACTCACTTGGTAACTTCTTTCTGCCATATTGTTTTTAAGGGTCATTCACCTTATGTTAATTGTCTATGGATGGCGTGAGGCGACAATTTATTTTATTAGATTAGAGTTAAAGACTTTTTTAACTGTTTTATTGCTTCATTGTTGATTTTAAGTCAGTTGTTTGTTAAAAAAATGTCGTATTTATTTAATCGTTCACTACTTTTTAAGTTTTTTTTTTACAGTAGAAAATAAAGATAAGGCATGTCAAGCCAAAAACACTTGTCTACTACACCTCAACTGCCCTTTTTAGGCGCAGTCCTGGTTTGACATTACAGAACGAATATTTTAATACCCGCCATTTATTTTCTATCCATTCAATATGATTTTTCATGAAAAATAAAATATGCTTGACCTATTCTCTTTTCATTCATGTTGCGATTTTTATGGTAAACGTTCCTGACCTCTTGTTCTGTCAAAGATAAATCTGTCAAGTTTAAATTTAGAACGTGTCGAAGAAATCACATAAATACATTATTCAGTAATGCCAATAAAGGACTTAATTTAGCATTCCTATGTATGGATTATTGTAGTGTCTTTATAAGGCTATCTAGGTTTTAGGGCAGGGTTTTCAACTTGAACCCTAGATTAATCTGAAACTAGACTATGACTTTCTAAAGTAGGCTATGACAGAATAATCTTAATTCAAGTTGCAAGTAAAATATATGGTATGACAACATAATATTATAATTTATTATATATTATATGTATAATGCCAACGTAAAGTTCTTAAGACCCTTCTAAAAGTAGGGAACTTTAATTGTGGACACGAACGTTGTTTTGAACTTTAGATGAACTAATTAAACCCAAATATTATTAAGTTAACTTTAGAATATTATCATAATCAAATATATAATATTATCTTCATTCGTCAACTTCTAATAGTCGAATTTACGAAGGCGTTTGACAAACATTACCAATATTAATCCTATTGAGTAAGCAATCAAATTGTTTGCTATACGTGCTAGCCTTGAGTTACGCTGTGTGATTTTAGCACATATTTCGAAAGTAAGGATAAGCTACTGCATCCATGATCTATCCGAGTGTCTATACATATTACATAATAAATACTAATATTATAAGTGCGAAAATGTGTCATTATGTTATATCTTCACGCTGAAACCAATGAACCGATTTTGATAGACATGCAGATACCCCGGAAAGGGACATAGAATAGTTTTGTTAGAAGAATTTACGGTTCTAGCGCAATAAACGAATTTTGGCGCAACGGAGTTGGGGTGGTCATCTAGTATGTCATGTTTCAGTCGCTAAACAGATTTTAATAAACGTTAGAATGTGAAAACTTTTATTCCAGGACAGGACTTAAGATTTTTCGTAAATATGTATGGTTTTTAAATACCATCACATAACTTCATATTTTCCGTTATTTTGCGTTCTAATTTGTACAAAATAGTCATGTCAAAATTTATCGTTTAATAAGCCAAGTACGTAACAAGGAAACTAAACATGAGGCATACAAGAAAAATTACAATGGCCCCAAAATTCTGAATATGTATTACGGAAACCTTTATCTGTGACACGGTGCCTGTCCTTACGATTTCATATTTGACTCAATACCAAGTCAAGGTCTATTGATATGACAAACGACTTCTATTAATTTGTCATCTTACCAAATAGGATGAGTATGATAGTACTATTAAGCAGCAAGTAGTAATAGTAATGACACATTGTTCTAGAGATGATACTGAGGCCCTAGTAGGGAGAAATTACTAATCTTTTAAAACGCTATATATCCGAAGACCGTTATAGTCTTCATTGTAAATTTTACGTATAGTTTCATACTAATATTATAAATGAGAATGTATGTTTGTTTGTTACGCTTTTAAGCACATAAAAGGACACTTTTGTGAGGAAAAAAATACAAAAAGCTTCTAAATATTATTATGTAAAATGCCACCGAGAAAGAATTGTTCAAAATTAGAATTAGTAAAGGAGTTAAAATAGAAAATCAAAATAATAAAGCTACTAATAATAATTGATTATCTTGTTACAATGTCTCAAATGTAATCATCATTACTTTTTCATTACTTCGAAGAACATTGATGCAAGATTGAACGAATTAATTGGTTTTGATTGATGAAATGATACAGATGCATCGACATCATCTTATTATAGTTTCTTTTTAATCGTTCAATGATTTGGATTGGAATTTTAAATGGTTTTACAATTACAAAAAACTCTCTACTAGTATCTAATCAAACTTAATTTTATTTAAAACTAAAATAATATATTTTCTATCCATTGAATCCCTGAAGAAACTTTATTCTACTGATACATCATATAAAAACTCCTTAGCGGCTTTGGCGAATGAAAAAAAAAACTGCAGAAAAAAGTGACGTGACACTTGATGGAGACTGCAATCAAGTTTCTAATAAAAATATGAAGCCTAATACGTGTAAAAAGTTAATTTATATTGTAAAAACATAAGTAACATCATTATATTTTTATAATACTGCTTTATCTATAGGCACGGCAAAGCAAATGTTGACAATCTTGGTGTAGGTAGTCACTTTTATAACGGCACTTATTATCTCATTAATCAGTTTATATTTTGTTCGTATGACCCAGTAACGCAAGCTCTTTTGGCTACGAATTAATTTTTTGCGAGAGATCTTTTAATATTCTCGGGTCGACGTGGCCCGTCCTTACTAGAGTTATTATTTCACACAACTAACACATCACAATTTATAATTAGAATTTACTTTGATTTCAAATTTAGAATGTTATTTTAGACGTTAAAAACATTAAATTAAAATTTGAACCTTATACTGAGGTGTTAAAGTACATTTTGCTGTGAGGAGATTTTGGAAAAAGGCGGGAAATCTCAAGCTGTCAATCGAAGGGAAGCCATTTCTTTCTGTCAGTTCAATTAAAGTAATTGACTTTACAGATGGGACGATTGGTTTCTAGAATTTTTGTTAGTTATTTTAGAGGGAATCGATTTTATAACGTATTTTTAAGGCAAAGAAGGGTAGAATAAAAAAAAATAATTATAAGAATACTATAAGAATACTAGATGACGCCCAAAACTCCGTAGCGAAAAAATTCGTTCGGAGCCTAAAATTTTTGGGAATAAAAAGTACCTATCCTATCTCCTTTCCCGGGACTCGGGACTCAAAGTATCTCCATACCCAGAAGAATCGGTTCAGCGGTTTTGGCGTGAAGAGGTAACAAACAGACAAACCTTTGCATTTATAATATTAACTAATAAGTAATATGGAATAAGTAAGTTTAGTAAATAATTTAATAATCGTATTAACTTTCGCGTCTATGAAAGAGACATCAGTACTGTTATGGATAGGTGTGAGTTGTGACAAAGATGGTGACCGATAGCTATAAATCAATAATTTATTCTGTCACAGTAATTTATGCGGAACTAAATATCATCACTCTTTGAATGAATCAGCGGCAGAATCATCATCGTCATCACCATTACCAACAATAACCAACATTATGAATGCAAAAGTCTATCTGTCTGTTACCTCTTCACGCTCAAACCGGTGAACCAATTTTGCTGAAATTTGGTATGGATATACCTTGAGTCCCGGCAAAGGACATAGGATACTTTTTACGGTTAAAAATGTACGGTTCCCACTTTTTATTTGGTCGGAGTTAAAAGTTTGGTGGGTCGCAGTTTTCACTTTTCATAGAAAGAGTTTTTTTTTAATAGCATTAAAATGTTTTCTGTTGCCAATCATAAGCGCAAGAGCTACTATATATTTTAACAAGCACTTTAACCTTGATTTATCTCATAATTTTCTTTGTCTCACATAGCATTACTAATCAGGTAATTTGTTGGACGTGATGTGAATATTATACATCCTGTTTATTTCCATATAAGGCTAAATGAATGGGACTCAACACTTGACAGTTCGTCCCGTTCTTGAAATTCCATTTTCTAACCCTTCTCGCTCAAAAAAATACACAGGACTTGCATAAAAACATTCTATCCCTTGCTTAACCCACTTAAGGTACAATTCCGTGCATCGCGATCGATCGCGGTCGTGCACGACCTACGACTGTCGTCGGACGCTCGCGACCATAGTCAACGTATGAAAATGTATGGCACTGCTTCCGAGGCGCGACTGACGCGCGCGGCCTACGACTGTCGTAAGCCGCGCGCGATCGTGTCTTGAAGTTATGACAGTCGCGCACGACCGACGACAGTCGTAGGCCCCGCGCGACCGTGTCAAAGTTATATGGCACGATCGCGCGCGGCTTACGACAGTCGTAGGCCGCGCGCGTCAGTCGCGGGCCTCGGAAGCGGTGCCATACATTTTCATACGTTGACTATGGTCGCGAGCGTCCGACGACAGTCGTAGGTCGCGCACGACCGCGATCGATCGCGATGCACGGAATTGTACCTTTAGGGCCTGTTTCACCACTTCCTGATAAAGTGCCGGATAGGCTATACACAACTTATTTGACAGATTCTCCATACTCTACCTGTCAAGTTAAGTGGTGGATAGCCTATCCGGCACTTATCAGGAAGTGGTGAAACAGCCCCTTAGACTTTTCCAAGAAACTCGTAAGTGTTATAGTTTTTGAGATACCCTGATTATTCAGTAAGTGATATTGTTAAGCAATTAATTATTATTGTCTTTTCCATAGATTATTATTTATTAATGTTTATACTTTATATATAGTGAACTATACTCCATGGTATTTACTCTCTTCTCTATGACTTTCTAACAGCGGCCATTTTGAAAAAAATTGGCGCCATCTATTTAAACATAGAGGCTATGTTCCGAAATGTACTGCGACCACTGCACAGTGCTATCACTGTAGAAAAAATCGTTCCGTTATGGAGTTGCAGTACACTGCCGCAGTACCCTAGTGAAATATATGACGTCATCAATCGTCACCATATTGTACTGTGAGCACTGGCGTTTTCGAGGTAAGGCACTCGCAGTACTTTGATCACTTGATCAGTCAACTGTCAAAAGTCAACTGTCAAGTGTCAAAACCACTCGAGTGTCTAACGTTTTTAAAACAATACCTACAGTTTAATCCCAAAGTTATAAATTTCTGTAATTAATTTGGATTAATAATAATGAAACACTGGAAGAATTGCAAAAATTAACCTTATTAGACTGTGTTGAAAATGTTCAATACGTGCTGTCAAAAATGCGGCTGTTAGTATACTGGATTGCGTTCCGTTTTAAATAGTAACCAGTATACCAACAGTATACTAACTATAAAGGAACGGCTTCGCAGTATACTAAAATGACGTCACACTCTGCAGTGGTCGCAGTACATTTCGGAACATAGCCTCAATCACAATACAAGTCCGAATCTATACTATTATTTATATAGACTTCGTGGATTGAATATGAAGTTGCATTTAGTATTCTGTGCTCAAGCCTTAGTGGATCTTAGTTGAATTTGTAAATGCCTACGCGCAGAAATGTGGGAAGGGCTATTAAGGTGTTAAATACCTTTCACAATTCGAATTTGGAACATTAAAATATTACCAGCCAGTGTTCATATTCAGTCCAGCTATTGTTGCCAAAGACAAATATGAAAACTTTTTAAAACATATTTCTAAGGTAGATTGCATTTTCATTGCACCAAAATTCATTTAATGCACGAGATTTTTCCTTAGCAATAAATGTTTCTAGTCCTTTATTGGTAGGGTTGCCATCACCTAAATTGCCATCGCCGGTCAGGCACGACAAAATTCCCGGACATTTGGCCGAAATGTGGTTATTTCCCCGGACACATCCTCTTAAGGTGACGCAGCGTTAAAGTACGAAACCGTGTTGGATATGTTTTAGATTGCTTGTTTTCTATGAGAGGCGGGCCCGGCCTCTCATAGAAAACAAGCAATGGAACAGCAAAAAATGGAAAGGGCGTAAGCGACAAAATGGTTTTTGTCGCATAATTTAAAAACCATAAATACATTTCATATAAGCTATGCACAAATTAAAGTGCATGCTTGAACCAATTTATGTACAAATTTTGGAACCTTAAATCACTCTCCTCTGTTGGAAAAATAGGAATCCCTTTTTTACAAAGGTCTTTTCGATTGATTATTCTGTGCTATAAAAGTTGTCCAATCGTGTTATGCTATGGGCAATTCAAAGACAAAGACATGATGAATACTGACAATGAACTTCAATTTCTTAGCTTCAGTCATTGCTGGGAAAAATCGGCATCGCTACAGCCAAATTATCAAGGCGTCACCTTAAACTCTTAACATTACGATTTACGTCTCGCCAATTTTTGCTTTTCCAACAAGAATTTGTAAAAATCTGATTAACTCAAAGTCCGTGCAAGAAACCGTGTGTATGCTTAACGTGTTTTTATCTTTCGTTTATTGCCGCATGAGTCATGACTAAAAAGTTAATTTCTCTCAACAAGAGTGTCCGGATTTTACCCGGACACTTTTCAAAAACCCTGCCGGACGCTCCCCGGACGCCCTTTAAACTAGAACAAATCCGGGGAAATCCGGACGGATGGCAACCCTATTTATTGGGATTCAAAGTATTATTTTGCGGTTCAGTGGCTTAAACTAGAAGAGGTAACGTAGACAAACAGACAAACACAAAATATAATTAATGTGTAACCTTTATAATATTAGTATAATTTATCAAATTTAGAAATATACGTTTTAAAGATATTTCAATAACGATTTAGTGTGCTCTCACATGCTAATTGCTTTAATGTAGTAAATCTTAACAATATCTCTCAAAAAACGTAAGTATTAAAGTTGCTAATTAATTAACAGAAGCCGACATTGTGTCATCTGTCATTTCGCAACATGACACGTCTGACAAAAAGTGACACATATTATTTGATTTCGCAAACATTGGGATATAATGGCGTGCGAAAGATCAATATAGGTGGGCGTTTGTAGCTCCTAGCTTAATTACACAGTGACTCAATATGGCCTTGAAAGTTATTGCCATAGGCAGATGCTGGCTGAAAAAAAAAGTCAAATTTCGAACTCACGTGATGATACGTCACACAATGATTTAATAATGTCTGTGGCACAAAATACACATACCTTGTGTGAAGATGCCAAAATATTATATGTTTCTTTCATAATATTATACTGTTTAGCAAAAGACTTAATTACCTCTAAATAATAAAATACTCTCTAAAAACATTACAATATGTATAACCCTCATCCATGGCTTAGTTGGGTACCGATTAAGTTCTTGCTAATTGCTATTTTGAGACAAAAAAAAACTTATGAGTATTATTATTTTTAACAAAAAATTAAAACCGACTTCCAAGGTAAAAACAATAAACTGTAATAATATGAACTAAAAAGTATTAAATAATTCTTACTCTTTAATAGTGCCTTTTTCAGAATTCGTCTAAATCTCAACTATTTCTGTACATACTATAGTCTTTATTATTTTGAAGTCGGTACCAGCTAATTTAATCGTGAGTTAATCAGTCAATGTCAGAATATATGAAACTTTTGGGACAAATACATAAATAGTTGAGATTTAGACGAATTCTGAAAGAGGCACTATTGAAGAGTAAGAATTATTTAATACTTTTTAGTTCATATTATTACAGTTTATTGTTTTTACCTTGGAAGTCGGTTTCAATTTTTTTGTTAAAAATAATAATTTCACTCTTTTTAACCAACGACCAAAAAGAGGGGTGTTATAAGTTTGACGTATCTGTCTGTCGGTCTGTCTGTCTGTGGCATCGTAGCATTAAAACGGGTGGACCGATTTTGATCTAGTTTTTTTTTGTTTGAAAGCTGACATGACCGAGAGTGTTCTTAGCTATAGTTTATCATCATTAGCCTGCTCATTGCTGAAATATCACGGTTTATCTGGTTCGTGATAGGACGATTAACAACTTTGCAGTCGTTTGATGGGTTTTATATTTTGCATTCTGGTTCGTGACACTTATGAATACCTATATATACACATTATTGGAAAGTTGACCTGGTGCTGCAGCATCACCTGGTAATCAATAGGATACCCAACTCCTCACCAATTTAGAGCAGAGGTTTCGTGTTTAGGCTCATTTTAATTGCGACAACCAGTAAGACGTAGATAAACAGTAAATATTTGCATGCTGCTGCTGCAGCATCACCTGGATTCTATAGGAGCCGAGCTCCGTATGAACCCAAAGCGCTTAAAAAGCGTAAAATTAAATTAAATTAAGAAATTAAAAAAAAAACCGCCAAAAAACTTTAAAAAGTAATGAAATAACATTTACTGAATCTAAGTTTAAATCATCCCTAAGAGTAAAGTAATATTTTAGTCCATAAATGTTGTCAAGGTGTGTCGGGGGACCGCTAATGTAGATGTTTGATTTCACATATTATTACATTATAGTTTAAGGGTCAGTTCACAGCGACCGGAATCGAGAGAATCGGCGACTATTATGGCTATACAAAATGCAAAAGTCGCTGTTGTAGTTTACTTGGCGGTCCCCCGACACACCGTGACAACATATTTTATGGACTATTATTATTTTTAACAAAAAATTAAAACCGACTTCCAAGGTAAAAACAATAGTAATATGAACTAAAAAGTATTAAATAACTGTTACCCTTTAATAGTGCCTTTTTCTGAATTCGTCTAAATCTCAACTATTTCTGTACTGTATACTACTGCACTCTTCATTATTTTGAAGTCGGTAGCAGCTAATTTAATCGTGAGTTCAGTAATGTCAGATTATCTGAAACTTTTGGGACTGGTACCGACTTCAAAGTAATGAAGATTGTAGTATACAGTACAGAAATAGTTGAGATTTAGACGAATTCTGAAAAAGGCACTATTAAAGGGTGTAAGAGTTATTTAATACTTTTTAGTTCATATTACTATTGTTTTTACCTTGGAAGTCGGTTTTAATTTTTTGTTAAAAATAATAATTTCACTCTTTTTAGTAAAGTATCTACAAAATTAGGCTTTATGCGTAAATAACCAATACGAATGTTAACTATTCACATTATGTCACTGTAAGCGAAATTGTGGTAAATGCTTGCAGTTATCTAAGCGATGCTGCAATTTCAATACTTTTATCTTTAAAGATTCAGGAGTTCTGTTCAGTGCCTTTGGACCAAGAGACACCTTCGTATAAAATTTCTCTTATTCGTAACATATTATGTTTAACTTACTAGAAACAACATTTTAACCACTATGAGTGTTTTGATAAAATTCAAGGATTTTCCTCGATTGCTCATAGATCCCATCATCAGCTCACCACTTTCGTAATTGTTATACAAAATTAAGATTATATCCTATACAACAACACGAGAATTTTCAAAATCGGTCCACAAACAGCGAAATCATTATCAAAAACGTCTGCTTCGATGCAAAAAAAATATCACGAAAAGTATCAATAATTGGGTCATAGTGTGATGACCCATGGCATAATGATGGTTGTGATGATGATGATTAATCAAATTGATGTATTAGCTTATGCTTTCAGTTGTTTAAACAACGCCGAAATCCCCGAACCTGTACCTATAAGCATTCAAAAGTTCTGTTCGGTACCTTCGGATCCAGGGTATAACCTGGTGCGAAATCTTACTTTTTGGTAGCATTTACCTCGAATTCTTCAGAAAAAATCGAAATCACTATATGTTTCCATACAAATTTCAAGAAGTCCCCTCGATTCCTCAAGGACCCCATCATCAGATCACCACTTTTGTGAACATGGTATCAAATTCGAGTTAAACCCTATACAACACAAAAAGAATTTTGAAAATCGGACCACAAACGGCTGAGTAATCGTGGAACATACAAAAAAAAGAAAAGAAAGATACATACAGCCGAACATATTACCTCCTCCTTTTTGGAAGTCGGTCAAAAATATTACTTTACTCTTAGGGATGATTTAAACTTAGAGTCAGTAAATGTTATTTCATTACTTTTTAAAGTTTTTTGGCGGGGTTTATTTTAAATTTCTTAATTAGTTATTTACCGGTAAACATATAAGCTGTCAGTTGTAGACATATAAGATTTAGGTATGAAACTATCACAACTACTATACTCAGGCAGTTTTCAAAAAAGTTTTTCCTACGTACCCCATAGATCCTATGATCAAATTGCCAACTTGGTAACCGCAACACCAAGTTTAAATCATTTACTTTGTAACAACATTAATATAATTTTCAAAATCACTCGACAAACTCGAGTCTCGATCGAAAAGACTATGAAAAGTACCAATAATAGGGTCGTAACTCATAACGATGCATCGTGTGATGGTATTTAAACGGGCTTTGGCCCACCACACATTCCCACTACTGTATCTCCTGTGTCGCCAGGATCGACAGCGGCATCCAACCACGAAAACCCTTTGATATGATCTCAGGGAGCCCGAGGGACATGCTAATACTGTCTTGGGACCCGCAACGAAATTAATCAGAAGAAAATAGGAGGAGTAGGAAGAATCCAATTTCCCTCCCCATAAAAGCGGGAGACAGCACAACGTTGCAATGACCGAAAGTCAAAGAACTTAAGGGGGAGCACCACGGAAATAAGGTTAATAATTGTGACTCCTAAGCTAAAGCTAAGTTAATATTGGAGTTTATTGTGTTTGACTGTTGCCAATAATAATTGTGGCAAAAACGCTTGAAGGCACGGAAGTTCCTAGCGCTGTCCACGAGATCACCGTAGTATGCTACTCCAGATGTACAGAATAGGTTGTTTAGCATAGTAGTTCTTTCGTCCTGCCAGAGACTGCACTCCCAGAGAACATGATGCGCGGTTTGTTCAAACATGTTGCCTTCGGTCGAGCACTCGCACATGGGTGATGCTACTAGTTTAAATCCGTAAAGTTTGGCCTTAAAATTTCCATGACCGGTCAGGAATTGAGAAACGCAGTGATCAATATCCATCCAATGTTTGGATAGCCGTTCACGAATATTAGGGAAAAAATTATAAAGGTGTCGCCCTTTGGTGGAACAGTCCCATCGTGACTGCCATTCGGAGATTAGGCTTTGCACAGAGTTTTCTAAAGGTTCAAACAGTCTTGCTATTTTAATTTTATCGCGAGCGCTTAAAAAGAACGGGTTGTCAATGTTTTTTTTATGATAGTAAATTGTCGCACGACGCTGAATCTCAAGGTCAACGGGTAAAACTCCGGCTAACACAGGTAAGGCTTCGGTGCTTGTGGTCCTGTAAGCTTTGCATAAGAATATAAGAGCAAGACGTTGGCTTTGTAGCAACTTGCGACGAGCCGCGCCGATTGTTGCTCTGTCAGCCCACACGGGGGCCCCGTAGCAAATGCTGCCTAGGTAAGTAGCAGTGTAAATTAATTTTAGGGTTTTGAAGGAGAGGCCCCATGTCGACGTAGATATTTTGGTAAAGGAGTAAAAATTGCGCTTCGCTGTCTCACCGGTTTGAATTATATGTTCTAAAAATGAAAATTTATTTTCCAAGTAAAAACCAAGATAACAGAGTGACTGTTTGCGTTTAACGTTAATATTGTCAAGTTTAATGCTAGGGGAAGATATAAGGGACCCTTTTAAAAGAATTTGGTAAGTTTTATGCGCGGCGAATTTCAGGCGATTACGTTTACCCCAGCTCGATATTAAATTAAGACTATCATTGGCTTTAGATTCAATTTCGGAACGTGAATTTGCATGAACGATGAGAAAACCGTCATCGGCGTAGCCAACTAGTACGCACAGCGGTGGTAGGGGAAGACTTAATAAATCATCAAATCCGAAATTCCATAGTTTTGGCGAGATAACAGAGCCCTGAGGGCAGCCGCATGTTAAATCTTTGGCGTGTGTACAATGGCCAAGTCGAAGCTTAGTTTGACCGTTAAAAAAATAAGAACGTATTATGGCATAAATATTAGAGTAGCAACCTCGATTTTTTAGTTTTAATAATAACATCGGCCACCAAGCATGATCGAACGCGCCGGAGATATCTAATGAAATGGCGACCACGTATTTAGATTCCGAATGATTTACTATTTTTCTAACTTCCATAGCCGCGTCAACAGTCGATTTCCCGGCGGTGAAACCGAACTGATGACTATGAAATTTAGGGCCACCGGGTAGCAGGCGAGGTACGATGAGACGTTCTAGTAATTTACCTAAGCAAGGCAGTAACGTTATCGGACGGTAAGATTTTGGGTCGTCAGGAGGTTTGTTTCCCGCTTTAGGTATTAATTTTAAGCAACCGGTGCGCCAAATTTTTGGAAATATACCTTCTGCGATACATCTGTTGTAAACATGTAGAATCGATGAACTGGCCGCTAAGCACGCTTGTTTTATCATAATATTCGATATTTTATCCTCGCCCGCAGATTTTTTTATAGGCAAAAGGTTTACTGTTTTACTAAACTCCTCCGAAGTTGGTAAATCTGAGGCCGGTGTATGTATGGGGTCTAGCATTCTACTCCTAATGTCGCGGTGGTGTTCATCATCCAAGGAGGGCTCGTCGTCTGGGATGAGAACGTTTAGATATGCCTTCGCCGTTTCGTCTAAGCTACAAGTGTAAGAGTTGTTAATTTTAATATTTGAGAAAAAGCTTGGCTCATTACTACTACCGGGTTTAAGCTCGTGGTATAAAGAGGACCAGGGGCCCTCTTTATCCAGTCTATTCGCGGCATTCTTCAACATATTATTTTTCGCTAACGTAACGGCGGCGCGATAGCGTGACCTTGAAATGCGTAGGTTATTCAAACTAATTATGTAATTATAATTCGAACGATCGTGGCCAGATTTACGAAGATTATTGATTTTGCGCCTGGCCCTTCTAAATTCCCGACGAAGATTAAGAAGGTTACTGTTCCACCATTTACAGTTGTGATCTTTTTTAAGAGGTCTACGACCCAAGGCTACATCGGCACAGTAAACAAATGTGTTTGTCATAATTTCCGCGCACTCATCGACGCTTAAATCCGGCCGAGTGAAGTCTCCGGCATGAGCGGTAATGAGGGAGCGGAATAAATTCCAATCGCCGTTCTTTACGTTGTATTTATAGTCATTAGAATTGACTACGGTATCACTCGGGACCGCATGAGAAAACTCGTACACCAATAAGCGGTGATCACTACATGACGCATCAGGTAGGACGCGCCAATGCCTAATCTGGACGTACGCGCTGGATAGCGTGACGTCAATCGACGATTCGCCCGTTGGGCTACTATAGGTAGGTGGTGCATCGGGGGTGTTGTGAATTTGGAGGTTAAACTCCGCAATAAAGTCTTCTACAGCGGTACGACGGTCGCGGTCAGTGTACCTAAGCTGGCCGTGCCATAAGGGCGAGGATGCATTGACGTCGGCGCCAATAATAATTTTATCACCCGCGAGAGATTGTAATACGCGGCGGAGTTGATGTAAATGTGGGCCTACGGTATCCGCGTACTGAAAGTAGCAGCTTACAACGTATAGTCTAAACTGAGGACACGATACCTCGGCTACCGCACAATGCGACGTCGAAAGGTTAGTTAAGGCCGTGACTGAAAATCTAGACTGAGGTGTGTATATACCCGCGCGAGCTAAGTTATTAATTTGTATCATTTTCGACCGAAACGACGCGAGTTGATATTGTTCTTGAACAAGTACTAAGTCTAAATTGTGATCAGAAACTAACTTTTCTAATTCTAAAGTGTCGTGTGATGGTAGTGATAATTATGATGATGATGATGATGAATGTAATTTGCATAGTAGCATAATATGCTTTCAGTTCTTAAAACATCGCCGAAAGTCCCAAACTTGTATCTATAAGGAGTCCGGAGTTCTCTTAGTATCTTCGGAACCATAGCATGCCTTGGTGTAAAATCTTACTTTTTGGTAGCATATGCCTAGGATCCTTCACATAAAACCAAAATCACTATATGTTTCCATATAAATTTTGAGGAGTTGCTTCGATTACTCATGGATCCCATCATCAGGTCACCACTTTTGTGAACATGGTACCAAATTCAAGTTGAACCCTATACAACAAAAGAAAAATTTTGAAAATCGGTTCACAAACGGCGGAGTAATCGTTGAACATACACAAATAAAAAAAAATAAAAAAAAATCGACAGCCGAACATATAACCTCCTCCTTTTTGGAAGTCGGTTAAAAAGAAACTCTCGTCACGTGCTATTTTGGGGCACTTGTTTCGGTGACGTTTTTACGCACAAAGTGTCCTATCCTTACTTAACGACAGCCACTATTCACAGACCATAGCAACTGAAAACTATAAACGCCACGTTTGAACAATTTAAAATTCGAACGTTCTTAATTTGGTAATTCATTAATTTAAAATAAGTAGGTGCTGAAGTTTTAAAGTACTTCTACAGGGTGTAACAAAACAAAGTGATGCTTTTTTGAAGTGAAGTGAAGTTCACTGTGAAAGTAGCAGCGCTGAAGGGGTAACTTTTTAAAACTCTTGTATGAGCAAATGCGAAAATGTATGCCTGGTCTGCTCTTTTTAACCGACTTCCAAAAAGAAGGAGGTTATATTATATTCGCCTGTGGATTTTTTTTGTTTTCACTCCTGCCAGACTCCGGGGTTGCAACCCGATTTTTAACCGACTTCCAAAAAGGAGGTTATAATTATAATATGTTCGGCTGTCATAATAATATTTATAATAATATTATGTCTGTTGATTTTTCAAGAATTCCAAAGACAGCTTTTCTATCAGAACAAACAATATTATAATGTGTTTGTATAGGCATTAAATATACTTACTTAATATTCAAATAACAATTCGAAGACATTTTCCTTGTACTGAATACAAACAACCGAAAGGAGGTTGCGAAGTTCAAAACGAAATACCTAATCGAATAAGAATTATTTGATTCTTTTTAGATTAAGAATAAGTATTAAGTACTTTTGTTTTTACCTTGGAAGTCGGTTTTAATTTTTTGTTAAAAAATAATAATTTTACCCTTTTTAGTTACATAATATGAGACGACAAGGCTATAATATTATAGCTTGTTGTCTTAGAGTTGTACATATTACTAGCGGTCGCCCGCGGCTCCGCCCGCGTGGATGTCGGTTACGGCTGCAAAAAGCCTACACAGGAAAGACTCGGTCAGCAAAATGATTCCCAGGTCAATTCACAGACTCCGACACTGACATCGACGACGCGGACGCAGTCATTATCCGAAGGGTGTACAGTGCACACTGCACAGATTGTCTTCCTCTCGCAAGCGCATCCCGCTTGATGACGCCCACTATCGTAATATATTAATTTCGCCATAATTTCAAAACCAAACGTCCAATTTTAATCATTCAAAGACCAAATTTAATCTACATAAACTGTACTTAGTGATGAAATAATTTTTGTACTTAGTGATGAAAAAATTATTTTGATAAGGATTAATGGCATTAGTAAAATAAACGCGTTTAAATGTTGTCCAAAAAAATTCAAGATTTTTAAATAAAAAAATGGTTATTGTGCCTCACTCGACATAGATAAGTATAGTGTGTCGCGGACTTTTTTGTAGATATTTATAAGATCTACAATATTTAGAACATTTTATGGTTCTATCTTTTATAGTTTCGGCAGCGTACGTAAAATAAGTAACTTTTCTGGTTGATTTTTTCACCTGGCGTCCAAAAAACCCAAATATCTTACGAAACCCTATTTTTTCCAAAATAAAATTTAGCCTATATTCAGCAGAAATAATGTAGGATTTGCTTGGAGTAGTTTAAATAAAGCCAAAATCCTCAAACTTGTATCTATTAGGATTCAAAAGTTCTGTTGGGTACCTTCAGAACCAGGGTATATCCTGGTGCAAAATCTTACTTTTTTGTAGTATATGCCTGAAATACTTCAGAAAAAATCGAAATCACCATATGTTCCCATATAAATTTCAAGGAGTCCCCTCGATTCCTCATGGATGCCATCATCAGATCACAGGTTGGTACCATATTCACTCACTTTTGTGAATATGGTACCAACCTCGGATTCAACCCTGTACAACAACAAAAGAATCATGAAAATCGGTCCATAAACGGCGAAGTTGTGGTTGAACATAGAAAATATATATATATATATATATATATATATATATATATATATATATATATATATATATATATATATATATATATATATATATATATATATATATATATATATATATATATATATATATATATATATATATATTTTCTATGTTCAACCACAACTTCGCCGTTTATGGACCGATTTTCATGATTCTTTTGTTGTTGTACAGGGTTGAATCCGAGGTTGGTACCATATTCACAAAAGTGAGTGAATATGGTACCAACCTGTGATCTGATGATGGCATCCATGAGGAATCGAGGGGACTCCTTGAAATTTATATTTATATATATATATATATATATATATATATATATATATATATATATATATATATATATATATATATATATATATATATATATATATATATATATATATATATATATATATATATATATATTTCTTTATATTAATATTTAATCAGTTAAAAATTTATTAAATCTACATAAATAAAAAATAATTTAACAATGATAATAATTAGAATAAAAAAAAATGAAAAACAAAAGATCTTAATCAAAAAGGCCACCCCGCAGCGTACCATGCTCAAACGTCCCCATCACACTGGCCGCGTTACCGCGCTGAATGGCTAGGGAGACGTGTTGGGCCAGGTAAGCCCCGGAGCGGGGATCGTTACCCGATTCCCGCAACCGACGTCCGAGCTGGCGAACGAAAGCTTTCGCTTCGTTGCACCACGGACCTCCCGTTTCGACGGCAAAAGGCACAAAGAGGTACTGTTGTTCCAAATCCGTGTACTTGTTGTGCTTTTGCCGAGCAGCGTACTCGGCGGCAGATCCCGCATTTTGGGCAGTGCCGGAAATGTGCGAGGTAGCGTACGTACTAACGCACGTGGCATCCCATATGAGGCACCGACCTTTCTTCCAAGGGATCAGGGAAAGGCCGTCCGGGCGTTTGCCGTCGCTTCGGCTCAAGCCAGGGGGCTCAAGCACGCACGGCACGTCTGCCGACACCAAGGCTCGACGGAGAATGTCGTTGAGGGCGTGGTGTCTAGTAAAACGACCGGCAGCTTTAATGCAGCTGAGCCCATGGTGGCCGTATGCGTCAACCTCAGTACCGCAGGGGCAACGATGAGGCTCGCACACTTCACAGCCTAGTCTCAGGGCCACTGCTATTCTTAGGGTGTTATCGTCAAGAAAGGTGCCGAGATGCGGTGACGGCAACGCTTGGAGCCAGGCACTAGATTCCACGCAGGAAACTGCCTTATATATATATATATATATATATATATATATATATATATATATATATATATATATATAAACAGACGAGCATATAACCTCCTCCTTTTTGGAAGTCGGTTAAAAAGTAGCAGCGCTGAAAGACCAAAAATTTTTTTCACTTTCGTAGTGACGCTGGGGCGCTTGCCCATACAAAAGTGAAAAAAAGGTCTTTCAGCACTGATACTTTCACAGTGAACTCTTTACAAGGAACACGAACACACACTAAAGTATTATTACTTACTTTTGTTACACCCTGTAGAATAATTCAAAATTCAATTATGACAAATGGAATTACCATTGATATAAAATGTATGGACTGAGCAAAGACCATAGATTATAGAATAAGGAAAACGATTTATTTATTAATTTTATTTTATTTTCGGTTCAAGAAAACTTAAACCAAAAAAAATATTGTCAAAACGAAAATGATTTGAGAATTCTGTTTTTGTCTAAATGTGCCGACAGGAATATTATAAGAAATGGTTTAAAATTATGAAAATAGTGCTTTTACTACATGAATGGAATCCAGGGTTAGGTGACTGATGACACGAGACACTGCTTAAAAGAGCTGAATTAGTAACCAGTCAACATAATATTATATTTAAATTGTCTAACTTTACCGCTTTTCTAACTAAACTATAAAGTTTTTAACAATCCCAGAAAAACATTGCTCAGAATTATTTATGTTCATTCAAACATAAAACACAAATTAATGGCACAGTAATTAAACATGTGCTTTCTTGTCCTTGAGTTTGATGACGTCATACATCCTGTGACGTCACGACGTCATGAGATCATCGTTCGAATTTTGAAGTAGGCCGACTATTTTGTAAGCGATGTGTGTATGGGGTATCAGGTGAGAGTTCCAAATACGAATGTGAAACCATAGACAAGTTCCTAATATAACTGTCACGGAAAAGTTGGAAAAGAATTAGCGCGGGTCTTCTACTTTTTTTCATGCAAATAATTTTAGTATTTGATAAGGTACGAATTGTGTTACTGTCTGTCGGGGTGTCTGTCTGTCTTTCACATTTTCGCGCCCAAAAGGCTTAAAACCGACTTCGCTGCAATTTGCGATACTTTAAGTCCCGGGAAAGGACATAGGATATTTTTTATCCCGGAAAAAAATACGGTTCCCGCACGATAGACGAATTTTGACGTGCGGAGTTGCGGGCGTCATCTAGTTACATAATATATTTTAAGCTTATAAAAGCAAATAACTACTTACTAAAAACATTTTAAAATAAGCTGAATGAAAATATATTTGCTCGTACCGTATTAAAAAAAACATTACGTATTATCAATGAGTAACTCCCGTCCCAGTTCTAGCTCACCTAAAAACCTAAAAACGTTGCCAGCGACGATGACCCGCCAATTCCTAGTAACTGTTAGTGTGTCGAGGTCTCGTTAAACTGGTGTAATGTACCTGAATTGAGCTTCCTGTTTTTTATAGTTTCCGCTGAAGATTAATTGAAAAGTTACGTAGACTTTGTTGTTGTATTTTCAGGGGATTCTTCTTTAGGAAGTCCATACTAATATAATTAGTGAGAAAGTGTGTCTGTCTGTAACTTCTTCAGCTTAAGCCGTTGAACCGTTTTTGTTGAAATTGGAATAATAATAGCTCCCACACCGGTTTCGGTGACGGTGGCCGGTTTCATTGAAACCAGGCCAGCTACGCAGGAGTAATCTCATAGTGCCCAAGTGTGTGCGCAGTACACAAAAGCACTCTCTATTCCTTTACTCTCATAACCCAGTGGGACGGACGACCGACACGACCGGCGAGAGATCAGGCGCAGGACCGACTTTCTACATGACCATCCGACGCATGGATCATCTTACTTGTCAGACAGTCAGGTGATCAGCCTGCATTGTCCTAACCAAACTTGGAAATATCATGTTTCCAACGCGGGAATCGAACCCACGACCTCCGAGTCGAGAGCCGCACTCTATACCACTTAGACCACGGAGGCGAAATTGGAATGGAGATATTTTAAGTCCCTCAAAAGGACATCTTGAAAGTGCTCCATCTTATAGTCGCATATTAAATTATTGTATTACTAAGGGATTGTTTCACCACTTTCTGATAAAGTGCCGAATAGGCTATTCACAGCTTTTTCGACAGATTCTGCATACTTCGTCTGTCAAGTTAAGTGGTGGATAGCCTATTCGGCACTTATCAGGAAGTGGTGAAACAGACCCTTACTAGGTAGACCGTACTCTATTATAACTAGGAAGTAACTATTAACCAGTAGCCAAGATGACCTTTTTGATAAAATGTTTCCTTACCATAATAATGAGGATGACATAAGTATTGAATCATCATTTTATTACTTTTTAAATTGTGTCATTGCGTCCATGATTTTTCATGGTCAAGAACTCATTGAGATGAATTGAATGACTTATTAAAAATAGTTAAGACGTTCAAAATCTATATTTGTGAGGCGCCGACGAAAAATCTTAATTTATATTTAATAACTTAGGTTTACCGCTTACCAACAACAATACGAAAATACACAGACAGAAAGGAAACAGAACTATTAGACTGATTATTGGATAAAATGTTGTGCTCAAAACAAAAACATTTAATAAGTATAAGATACTGCCTCGCATCTGCAAGCCCCCCCCCCCCCCAAATGTGTCGAACAAAGTCAAGAGTCAAGACTGACTGTCGAATACTGTCATATCTCAGGTGAGCGCTAAGCCTTTATTATAAGAGTAAGTGCAACTAAGTAATCAGTGCTAAAATAAAAGAAGTAATCAGTGCATATTATCTCCTTGTAAAGCTCAATCTTTGATTACTATATCATTGGTGGATTTCAAAATTCGAATGATGATTCGAAATTGGAATTATGTTGCTGTTGCTATAATATTATGAAAAATTACAGTTGCTATATTAAGATTAATTATTAAGGCTAGATAGAGAATAGGTAGAGTCGCATATTTTTTTTCGCAAAAAGGGTTGTAAAAGCAAGAGAAAAATATGAGACTTCATTCAATGAGCCTTAAAGATAAATGCAATTTATCCTTTTTCCGCAACATGGATAAACCATGGATAAACATACCCGTCAATTAAGCCAACAGATAAAAAATAAATCTATTTCGGCAGTGAACAGACAGACGTCCGCGTTGGCACCGCGCCAAAACACACTGTCCTGTCTATTACATCATTCTATAATTAAACTCTCGTTAAATTCACGTATGGCTATGGACTATTTGAAAAAGGGATTAGGTTTATAGCCGCCATTTTGAAAAAAAAATCGGTTAGGCAGCCATCTCGTTCGATTAACGGGTTATGATTTAAAAATGGAATTGAAAAATGTAACCGTTACAGAAACTTTATTGCTAACCTCGACTATATGATTGCTAACGAGTTAATAAAATAAATAATATTTTGTTTTTTTTTTTTAAATAAGACATTGAAAACATTTTTGTTTATGACGTTTTTAGGGTTCCGTACCCAAAGGGTAAAAACGGGACCCTATTACTGAGACTTCGATGTCTGTCCGTCTGTCTGTCCGTCTGTCTGTCTGTCTCCAGGCTGTAACTCAAGAACGGTAATAGCTAGAGAGTTGAAATTTTTACAGATTATGTATATCTGTTGCCGCTATAACAACAAATACTAAAACAAAATATAATTAATATTTAAGGGGGGCTCCCATACAACAAACGTGATTTTTTTGGCCTTTTTGGCTCTACATCAATAGTGGCAACAGGTAGGTACTCTCAAGATCCTTAGTTTTATGTGTACTTTAATATTTAATAATAATATTAAAATAAAATAAAAAATTAAGGGGGGCTCCCATACAAAAACACAATTTTTGGGCTAATTTTGCTCTATAATGGTACGGAACCCTTAGTGCGCGAGTCCGACTCGCACTTGGCCGATTATTTTGTGGTTGATAAACTGTACACAGAAGTTGAATGTGGCAAATGCCTGTAAAAAAAATACTAAAACCCTACTCAATGTATATTCTAGCAACCACGACTACATCAGTATCTGCATTTGAATGGATATTTCGGGATCAAAAGACACGACATTCAGCCAACACAAATAACTGAAATGTTTGTAAACTATACACATTTGATAAACCTAAATTATTGCTCCATAAAAACTAGAAAAAAAACATGAAATCCGGACAAAAATATCGCAATAAAATTGTGGTAATGTAAAATTTGATTCCGGTAATAGGTACGCCTTAATGTCAATGACATTAAGAACAATATAATTTAGATATGTCATAATATGTGTACACTAAGGTTGGGTTGTACCAGAGGCGTGGTTAAAGTTAAAGGTTTAACCAAAGATTTGACATTTTGCATTGGAGTAAAAGTTAAAGTTACAGTTAAAGTTAAAGTTAGTTGGTGCAACCCACTCTAAGTAAATTAAATTTACTTGTTAACTCGGTAGGTACCTTTTAATTTTCATTCTAGCAACGCAAGCAATGTGTGAAAATCGAACGTCCAATGTCCATAATATAATATGAGTAATGCAAATGTCAAAATGACGTGTTGATTTTTTAAACAGTAAAGTCAAAGAGCTAATGTAGGTTAAAATAACGAACAATGATTTAGGCCCGAAAATAAATGTAAAAACCGTATGACCGGGTTACAGTGTTGTAACAGTGGTCTGTTTATACGAATTTAGATTTATGTACGGCAATAATTCCGTTACTGAGACTTTAGTTAGTGGTAGTTTCATGAAAAATATAACGGGAATAGCAATAGCAAAAGCCTATATGCAATTTATTAAAGACGAGAGAACAATAAAAAGTCGCATTAAAATTTGAATTTCAAAAGCGCGGGCGAATTTTGAATATGGAGCGTGTCATAGACAATTTATTTTTTTATCGACATAGCTATTAGTCAGGCACGAGTCAACACACTTGAGTCCGTCACGTCGAGAGGATAGTCGCAATGTCAAGTGGATCTTCTAATCTTAAATCCCTGGGTATTGGGTAACTTTGTGACGTAAGTACTTGGTAAGTATGTCAAAAGGGCCACTTGTTTAGTAACCGAATCACGAAAATTTTACTTAAGAGGGCGACTAACCCCAAAAATCAAATATCGTCCTTCTCTCTTCACACTCACGCCCGTCGTTCATATGCAAGGTGAAAAAGGACGACGCGGATTCATCGCCAAATTAGTTTTTTCTCAATAACTCGATAAATATGCAACATTTTAAAAATCCGCTAGGTCGGATTCTCAATGATAGAATTTTATACAATGTGTTAAAATATTAACTTAGTTCAATGCACGGTTATGGCAATACACGAAAAATTCGTGAAAATTAGATGCATCTTTGTGATTTTTTTCTATCGAGAAAATTTTTAGATATCGTGTTTTTGCTCAGATTGACTTCTTGGAAATATAATGTAGTATCTAATTTTAGAAAATGAAACAATTCAGGGCGTTTTTTCAAGTATAAGAATGAATTATAAAATTGAAAATTTAGGGTTAGTCGCCCACTTAAGTACTAGAGCGTTAGAGATAAGTAATCAAGGTTTCATACTAGAGTCTGTATAAAAAACATGCTGCAGACATAGAAAACAAGCTGCAGACCTCATTTAGGACAAAATATAATTTAATTCCATTGATTTGGTGTAAATGATCACAGATTACAAGTATGATATTAATAATGATATTAAGAATACCTTCTCTATGCCCAATATTTGACGATCCTTTTTAGGGTTCCGTACCCAAAGGGTAAAAACGGGACCCTATTACTAAGACTTCGTTGTCTGTCCGTCTGTCCGTCTGTCCGTCTGTCTGTCACCAGGCTGTAACTCGAGAACGGTAATAGCTAGAGAGTTGAAATTTTCACAGAATGTGTATATCTGTTGCCGCTATAACAACAAATACTAAAAACAAAATAAAATTAATATTTAAGGGGGGCTCCCATACAACAAACGTGATTTTTTTGGCCTTTTTTGCTCTATATCAATAATGGCAACAGGTAGGTACTTGACTTTTTCACAAAATCCTTAGTTACATGTGTACTTTAATATTTAATAATAATATTTAAATAAAATAAAAAATTAAGGGGGCTCCCATAAAAAAAAACACAATTTTTGGCATAATTTTGCTCTATAATGGTACGGAACCCTTCGTGCGCGAGTCCGACTCGCACTTGGCCGATTATTTTAATCATGACGTTTTAACTTTTTTACGATTGAATTATGACGTTTATACTTTTTTATCGACCGCAACATAGGCATGGGCGTGAACACAGACGCTTTCTGTTCTGGCATCTGGCAGTGTTAAGTTACAACTCGTGTCATAATGACTGTTTCATGCGAGTAGGTCAAGAATTTATAACATCCGACTGAATGAAATAGGCCGGAAAAGCCTCGCAGAAAACATCAAAAAACCGTTTTGATATACAAATTACAAAGTATTTAAAGAGAAAACGTCTTTTTAAGCGTTAGACTCTTCTTTGGGATAGTAAAAAATGTTCACGTCAGGATATATTGTGACCTGAGGAAAATTCGTAAGATGGTGAGAACCTTAAGATTCGTCCATGTTCATGCTATAATGCGAAAATATGTCTGTCTATTTATTACCTCTTCACGCCCAAACCGCCGATTTTGCTGCAATTTGGTATGAACATACATTTAGTCCAAGGAAAGGACATAGGATTCTTTTCATCCCGGAAAAATGTACGGTAGCCGCGTGGCGTTTGGCGCAACAGAGTTGTAGGCGTCATCTAGTCAATCTTAATCTAAATATGATATAAAACTCAAAGCTGACTGACTGACATGGTAATCTATCAAAGCACAGCCCAAACCACTGGACGGATCGGGCTGAAATTTGGCGTGCAGGTAGATGTTATGACGTAGACATCCGCTAAGAAAGGATGATCAATTCTACCCCCAAGGGGTTAAAATAGGGAATGAAAGTTTGTATATAACAATACTTCTAAACGCGAGCGAAGCCGCGAGCAAAAGCTCGTCTATCCTAATTTTCAATTTCATTTAATACAACGTAAGTACTTAGGTCAGAATACTTTTCTCGCGACAATTTTCATTCCCATCCACATAAGGACAAGCAATTAACATAGAGAGCGTAATTGTGCAAAAAACTGATGAGGGAAGTGCAACTTTCATTGACAATGCCGCCTTATATGTTGACCGGTCCCTCTGTGGGTTATAGTGATGGGACAAACGATAAATATCGATGTCGATAAATTTAATAAAAACTTTTGGAATGGTTAAAAAGTCATGTAGTATACAAGGTGTAACAAAAATAAGTGATAATACTTTAGGGTGTGTACGTGTTCCTTGTAGAGAGTTCACTGTGAAAGTAGCAGCGCTGAAAGACTATTTTTTTTCACTTTTGTATGGAGAATCTCGTGACGCTCGCGCCCTTGCCCATACAAAAGTGAAAAAAAAATTGGTCTTTCAGTGCTGCTTTCGCAGTGAACTCTCTACAAGGAACACGTACCTACACACCCTAAATAATTATCACTTATTTTTGTTACACCCTGTATAAATAACTAGATAACGCTCGCGATTCCGTTGCGTAAAAAATTCGTTTGTGCACAAAAACCGTGCAATTTCCAGAGTAAAAATTATCCTTTGTAATTATATATACCCGGGATTCAAAGTATCTCAATATCAAACAGCAAAATCGCTTCAGCGGTTTAAGCGTGAAGAGTAAGGCAGACAGACAGATACACTTTCTAATTTACAACATTAGTATGGATAAGCCCAGCGGTAAAACAGTAGAAGCTAAAGAAAAACAGTTATTATTCAATTAGTTACCAGCGAACTATAATTACAACATATCTCACAGTTTATCTTAATGTTTATTGTTTCATAAGGTACACGTGAACGTAAACAATTTACAATAAAAACTCGTTTTAGTATTATGATAAACAGTGAAAGATAACTTCAAAAAAAATAATTAAGAAATTCACGACAATTCACGACACGACACGAAACTGGCTTTTAAAGTATTTTGGATTTACTACAAAAACAAAATTACGCCCGCTGTAACTCAGTTGCGCCAAAATTCGTTTATGGCGCGGGAACCGTACATTTTTTCGAGACAAAGTATCCTATGTCCTTTCCCGGAATTCAAAGTATCTCCATACCAATTTGCAGCAAAATCGGTTAAGCGTGAAAAGGGAACAGTCATACACACTTCCACACATAATATAAGTATGGATTATTATGTAAGGGTGTGTTTCCACTGAAGCGGAGCGGAGCTTAGCGGTGCCCGAATTGACCAATCGTGCTATTCTAGCGGAATGACAGCGAAGATTTCGAGCATGGTGATTGGTCAATTCGGCACCGCTAAGCTCCGCTCCGCGTCAGTGGAAACACGGCCTAAATACAGCGGGAGTTTAGACACACACAGCAATATACATCAAACTAAAACACCTCTTTTTCGTCAGCTAAAAAGAACCAAGGTGCAGGCTTAATAGAAAGAATCTTCTGATAAAGTAAGCCACGCCATAAAATAAACAAGTTATTATTGAATAATTGGCACACGACTCTGGCAATTTCAGGTAATTTTGTTAACTGTTTAATGCGTACCATTATTAAAGAGTTTATGTCCGAAAACGTCTTAAGAATTTGTCTTTTCTTGTGAATTCTTTGAACAATAATTTGTCTTAAATTCTTATTTACTCACGGAACCGTTTATTGTGGTATAAAAAATATCTTTAGTCCTTTTTCGGGACCTTAAAGAATGTTCATACCAAATTTTATAAAATCGCTTTAGTGGTAGGTAACAGACAGACACAATTTAGCATGTACAATATTAGTATATATTGTATAAACCGAATGTAAAAATTAATTATCTAAATTTAAAATATTAACATTCTATCGACATTGTCAGTCACATCACTAAAGCCTATAAAAACTATAACTACCTTATAAGTTGAGTACTTATAAGACCTAGAGCCAGTGACTGATATCCTATTTATAGATCTTATTCTTTTGGATCAGCACTTTCTCCTATTCATCAAATATGGGTTTCTCTTTTCCTACTGAAATGTCACTTTTGCCATTCATCATCATGATCTTATTTGTCATCTTAGTTTATTAGATTAGCTAATTAATCAATAATCTATGCAAAACAATCTAATTTAGATTGCTAAAATGTGTCTCTATTTGTTACATCTTAACGCCCAAATCCCTTAACCGATTTTGCTAAAATTTGGTTTGGAGATACTTTGAGTCATGGAAAAGGACATAGAATACTCTTTATACCGGATAAATGTACGGTTCCCGCGCAATAAACGAATTATTGTGCAGCGAAGTTACGGGCATCATCTAGTCTAATATGGATAGAGATGGTGTCTGTCTGTCCCTTCCTTTATTTATTTTTAACTCTTAAACCATCGATCCATCATTTCATCACCAACCTTATCATCACTATCTTCATAATCATCACCAATTTCATCACCAAACCGTAACCAATCTACTCAATATTACAATCATGTATGGGATTTAGTAAGAAACATCGCACATACAATTATTGTATTCAAATCAGCCTGATACAATATGTATCTACGGTCGATCTTGTCAAAGTCAAACCTGGAACTTATTATGTACTTCGGGACGAATGGGTCGGCTCGAAGCCTACCATAGTCTCATAGAAAAGTGGCCGCTGATTATGATTGAAACTTTGTAAATATACAGGATGTAAACAAAACTAAGACTGTGATAAAACTTTAGGGTGTGAATGGGTACGAGTATATAGAGTTGAACTGTGAAAATAGCAGCGCTGAAAGAGCAAAAGTATTTTGTGATTTGTATGGGAAATGGATTTTTCCATGCAAAGGTGAAGAAAGTTACTCTTTCAGCGCTGCTACTTTCACGGTGAACTCTATATAGGGGACACATATACAGTACTCACCCTAAAGTGTTATCATTTTCCGGGACTCAAAGTATCTCCAAATCAAATTTCATCAAAATCGGTTCCGCGGTTAAAGCGTGAAGAAGTATAGGATACTTTTTAACCCAAAAAATGTACGGTTCCCGCGCGATAAATGAATTTTGGTGCAATAGAGTTACGGGTGTCATCTAGTAACGAATAATAACATGTACCATCGCAAACGACAACCGAAATACCCATGAAGTAACACAATCGAAATGGGGCCAGCCAGATGGCTCCTGAAATAGATGTGTATGTATGTTGCGTCATTACTCATAACAATCATATCATATTTTTTAATAGTAGTTGTAGGAGAAACATTTATGAACGTAAGGATGAGCCCCTCGGAACACTTTTCATAAATCATACTAATATTAGAAATGCGAAAGTTTGTGAGAGTATGTTTGTTACTTCTTCACGTCTAAGTGGCTGAAGTGATTTTGATGAAATTTGGTTTAGAGTTAGCTGACATCCTAGGACATAATGTTGCTACATTTAACCGCGGAAAAACAAAATACAGCGGGTAACACAACCGGGCACAGCTAGTCTTTTACGTCAATTTGACATTACTAGCGAGAAGTAACCTTAATTTGGTGTGTGTGATTGAAATATAAAGATTCTTCTTTTAAAACACTTTTTGAAATGGACAAAAAAGTTCATTCAGCAGACGTGACCTGATCTACGCCCTTGACCTGACCTGGCGCTTTGTAGGAGATAAAGTTATGTTCCTCTCTTTCTACACCTGACGCTCCGTAGGAAATGCATGCCAGCTGCATTTTCTCTTCTGTCGGCACTCCTGCAGTGCAACATGTTTTTTTGAGGACAGAACCTGTCCTTACGACGTTATAAGTTACGTTGCGCCAAAATACGTTTTTCAGGCGGGAAACGTACATTTTTTCCAGGATAAAAAGTATCCTAATCTTTTCCCGGGACTCAAACTATCTCCATACCAAATTTCAGCCAAATCGGTTCAGTGGTTTGTGCGTGAAGAAGTGACAGATAGACACACTTTCTCTGTATTATTAGAATGGATTTCTTATGTGAAGACAATAAATTATATTACAATACATTCTTTGTGACTGATAATAATACATTTTGAGAATGAGTGAACGAATGAATGAATCGATAGAACAGGGTCATTTCCTCTCTTATCATGTTTTAAGTAAGTTATGAAGGAGCAATTATAAGAAGCTATACGATGTTAAGGCCGATCCTTCCGGTCGGAATGATTGCAGGCCGATCTGACGTACATGTCGCAGCCAACTGGTTAAAATAGCCGTTCAATCAAACAGCTAGCCCTTTGACTGAACAACGCCATTCAATCTCACGGCTAGCTTTTTAATTGAATATTTCAGTCGCTCGAAACGTTCAACACTACAGCTGATTCAAGCCGAACGCGCCGCCGTTTGATTGAATTAGTTCAGGGCTCACCACCGCGGCGCTAGGTGCGTTTTGTTTACAATATGGCGTCAACTAGCCGGTGTTTTGTGATTGTATTAAGATATTTTTCGTAAATATACGTTACAAGTGTTATTAAAGTGGGGGCACATACGAGTGAATGAAAATTTAAACAAAATATACTTATTCGAATTTCGAGGAGAAATTACGAGATTATGAAATGCATCACGAATGTATTATTTGCAATTGTAGTTAATGGAATCAGGCGTTACTTTGCGGAAATCCATAGCTTAAAATTTAGTTTGTTATTATTTTTAGCAATATTCCGCGAAATAAACTTCCACCTTTAAGTAAATGAGTGAGTGTACGCATAGGCATGCGTACAGCACCTCCCTCCTCCCACACTGCCTATGCGTACACTCGCATGCAAGAACTTGCAAACACCACTACCACACAAGCAATAATGTTGGCAAATCCGTGCAAGGCCCCTCACCACCATGCAGGTTGAAAACCTCGACGCGCGTTTCGCTCCAACACCGGAGCATCCTCAGGATGTGGACTTTACGAACAACGTCCGTCAAGTCAACGTCCGTCAAGTGACTTGACGGACGTTGTTCGTAAAGTCCACATCCTGAGGATGCTCCGGTGTTGGAGCGAAACGCGCGTCGAGGTTTTCAACCTGCATGGTGGTGAGGGGCCTTGCACGGATTTGCCAACATTATTGCTTGTGTGGTTGTGGTGTTTGCAAGTTCTTGCATGCGAGTGTACGCATAGGCAGTGTGGGAGGAGGGAGGTGCTGTACGCATGCCTATGCGTACACTCACTCATTTACTCAAAGGTGGAAGTTTATTTCGCGGAATATTGCTAAAAATAATAACAAACTAAATTTTAAATTGCAATTGTGTTCAAAATGAGTTAGGATACAATTTATTCTGCTTATTATCATTACGCTCGTGTAATAATAAAACTAAACTAATGGTCAGCTTAGTTAATTTGCCATTTAACCAGTTAGCTAAACGTCGTCTAGCTGTAGTGTTGAACGTTGCAGTCAACAAGTCGGCTAAACGACGTATAGCCGTGTGATTGAATGGCGTTGTTCAGTCAAAGGGCTAGCTGTTTGATTGATCGGCTATTTAAACCAGTTGGCTGCGACATACATATATACAACTTTAAATATAGATAATAAATTATATTTTTGGCTGAAAAATGATATAAGAAACCTATAAACAAAAAGTTATGTTCGACGTTTGACAACGTTTCTGTCAATATTCTGATATGACGTGTGCAACATGTCGGATTGTGGTCGGATTGTTTACTGTATGTGCTAGTAGTGCCCTCTGCTCCGACCTTTATAGTTTTACAAGATGGTGTCGAAATCGGCCATTTTTATTCTTGCATTTTTTTATATTTGCGTCGTAAGGGCCTTATATATATTATACAATACAATCAAACGACGGTATCAAAATTGGCTTACCTACCCGTTCGAGTTCTCTACAGTGGGGTAAAAATCCATGATTTGTCTTCAGAAGTAGCTTACCTGTAATATAAGAAAATAACAATTAGTTATTACATTAAAATAATAAAAAATCCGCCAAGTGCGAGTCAAGATCGCGCAAGAAGGGTTTCGTACCGTATACAAATAGACAGACGGACAGACAGCGAATTATCAGTAAAGGGTTCCGTTTTTAGCCTTTGGGTACGGAACCCTGACAATAGGATTTCATTCATTCATTAGAACGAATGAGACTTATCCACAATCGGATCAGTCATGGTCACCGTACAGTTCATTGACCTCGTTCAAATCGCTTCACCGTCGAATTGATATTTAATTAAATTGCGGTTTTAACCGCATTTTATGAACCGCTATCCATTCTAATATTATAAATGCGAACCGTGTCTATCTGTTTGTTACCTCTCCACGTCCGATTTTGCTGAAATTTTCTATGGAACTTTAAGTTTCGGGAAAGGACATAGGATACTTTTTATCCCGAAAAAATGTACGGTTCCCGCGCGACAAACGTATTATGGCGTGACGAAGTTGCGGGCGCCATCTAGTAAATATTAAACTTCATCCTTAATCATCATTTCTAGAGCGGTAATACGGTTTAAAAAAATTGGTGCGTTATCGCAGGGATAAGCTCTAGCTACGATTTCTCCTTCAAATGTGGTAAAAAAATTCAACAATGGATTCAAAACTTAATCTTTTTATTGGGTGCAAAAAGGCTTTATCAATTTTTTCCCAAGGAGGAAAGATGGTAATTTCTTTTAAATAATTCTTTATTGAGCACAAGAGAACTAATTACTAACCTAATTAGACTCCAAAGACTGTTGCATAATTGAAAAAACTGATATTGGGGAATTCGAGAATTTGAGCAAGTTAAACTATTATTCAACAACTATTTATTTAACTTTTCAGCCTAATCTAGTGCAAGAAGTAAATAGAGCATCTGTGTTTACACGATCTACAAATATTTACATTGAAAGTATAAAAGATCTATCAAGATTAAAATTATAGTTGAAATAAAATCACGATCATCAACATATTACTAATTCGTCCTTACATTATATTATGCCATTATAATTATATGTATGTGTTTCTGTCTGTTACTCTTTCTCACTTAAAACTCTGAACTGATTTTAAACTTCGATATGTAAGGGCCAGGCCACAACGCTGCGTTGCGGCGTCGCACCGCAAAAAACTGTACATTGCTTTTCACAACGCCCTTTCAATGGTTGTTTTCGCTTTTCGTTAATAATAATCTATACTAGTATTATAAAGCGGAAGAGTTTGTTTGTTTGTTTCATCGCACTAATCTCTGGAACTACTGGTCCGACTTGGAAAATTCTTTCAGTGTTAGATAGTACATTTATTGAAGAAGGTTATAGGCTATATTTTATCACGCTAAGACTTATAGGAGCGAATAAATATAAATAGAGATAGGAAAATGTGGAAAAAACGGGGGGAAATTATTTGAAAGGGCTTATTTGAACGCGCTAATCTCAGGAACTACTGGTCCGATTTGAAAAGATAAGAAGTAGACCACGTGAAGGATCATAGGCTACTTTTGGTGGATTAATTTGTCCGTGAAATATCAAATTTACGCGGGCGAAGCCGCGCGGAACGTCTAGTATATTATATAATACTTTGACTTTCGGGAAAAGACACAATATGATAGTTATCATCCCACAAAAATGTACGGTTCTAGCGCGATAAGCGAACTTCAGACATCAAGTTTCTAACAAGTAAGAAATGGTTTTCAATTTTATGAAACGGAACCTTAAAACCTTTTCATAAAATCTCGCAGTCTGTTCAAAAAAACTCAAATGAAAAAGCTCAATTATCAATTTCCAAGTCGGAAAGAACGAATGAATTTTTAACCACATTACTATTAAAGTGAAATTATTTGTATTAATTTTTAATTTAACTCTAACACCAACTTTAAGTCAGCAGCATAAGGGTCATTTTAGAAAATAGGTTTGATGTCACCATAGACAATATTTATGCACCAACGCGCCATTGTCCGTAACTAACTGTCCATTAAATGTGGACACATTACAAATTTTAGGATATATTGTCACCATAAAATGGAATTTTATAGGACACTACACAACTCCCCTTATTATATGAATTTTATCGTTTTATTTGACATTTATTGCTTGAAAAAAAATATGGATTTATAACATTTTAGTGTGTAACTTTTTAAAAATATGTTTTAATCTTATTTAAAATTTAAATTATTTATGTGACAAAAGGTACAGTAGCTTTATAACAGTTGAACATATTATCATCATAAAACTGAATTAAAAAATATAAAATCAAAACAAAATCAGGAAAATTTTAATTTATAATATTTCTAATTGATATAATTAATTATATTATAATCAAATGTATACAAAATATTGTCCCCCAAAAAATATAATTTTACTCATTCCTTAGAAAAAAAATTTAGAACTGTCTTCAAAACTCACAAAATCATCGTCACCCCACTTCATTCAGGTGATACACAATTGCGTAATGTTTCCGGTTTTCGGTTAGAATCGTAGTTAAAATAACAGTCATTTGTTTACGTTAAACTCACAATGGTTTACTCGGAATGATTTTATCAAAATCGGTCCAGCATGGCGTGGGTGGGGTCTCTGCTCTATTAACCCTAAGGGCTTCATAAGGGCTTATTAAACTGCACTTACTTTAACCGACTCCAAAAAAAGGTTATTACTTATTAGTTATTACCGTACAATCATAGATTACTATGATTATACGGTATTGCTTTAATAGACGCGGTCCGTGCTCCTCTGTTTCACCGGAACATTAATTTTTAAAGAAACAATCCTCATAAATATATGGAAAACCAGCTGCTTGAGCAGAAGTATTTTTAAGAAGCCTTAGCATATTTATTCACTTTTTTAACCGACTTCCAAAAAGGAGGAGGCTATTCAAATTATACATTTAAATTTTTAACCACTGCACTGGAGCGAATTAGGAGAGGAAGTAGTAATTGTAATACTCGTATCCTAGTTTTCTAACCTGTAAAATACATGCCTGCTCTCTGCTATTTCATTTTCAAACGGCACTCCCGGTGTGCAAGAATTTTTTCGGGACGAGTATATAAAATCTTAAATGCTAATACGAGTATAAGAATAGGGTCAGTAAAATTGGTCACAGAAACAACCGGGGGAAAAGCTATCTCCCTGATAACCCTCGCTATCTGTGCACAATGATGTAATGTATTTTTATAATCCGTGCAATTCATAAGAGAACGCGGTTTGAAAACGCTTACGCTAGGCGGAAGCGATGCCACGATACGATGGGGAAATTTTACAGCGGGGAGTTACAGGAATGATTTATCCAGTCGAAGTCAAATTGTGAAATAAAGGTTTCAAAGTTAAATACATATAGTTAGGTTTCAGGTACTAAAAAGGTGTACAAGTTTTTGACGTGATAACGTCTTATAATTCGATATGGGCTGCGCGCCCGAAAAACATGACAGTTCATGCGGCGTTACCTCGCTGACAGCTCTGAGGCGTTCCATTTACACTCTCAAGTCTCTCAACAACCGTAAGGCCCACCTGGGCCGCGCTCTTTGTTTCGATTATATTACCTATTTCGATGACTTAGAGAATACTTTTGTATGAAGAAGTTTGGTTAGTTATGACCTTTGATACATTGACCACACTCTGAATGAAAAATAAATAAACAATCTGTGAGCTATTAGTATTATTTCGGCTATTCAAAATTGTGCTCTATTTCCTACGCGTCAAGGTATGACTTAATATACATATGAAAAATAAAGTATTCGTTTATTTCTTCTGAACAAGTCACTAGTTATAGTTTCGAAAGTTTTTAATTGAGTAACTAATATCACATCGGACTAAATACTATATTATGATGGCTTGATAGATAGAAAATGTAACATATATTATAATGTAGTTCACACAAACATAAAATATGGATTATACTATGTAAGGATATTTCATATTACATTAATTTTACAATGAGGGTAGGCCGGGCGCCATTTTTTTTTTGCACATTGACCTGCCAACTTTTTTGCATAGATTTTTCCCGGAACTGAGGGGTTAAGGCTATGACGTTGTTAGTTGTTACGTTCAACTATCGTCAGTAAACCGACTTTACAGACAACCGATTTTTTTATTTACAGATATATATATTTTTTACAGAAAATATGGTTTTTGGTTTTATTTTGTTTAGCCAACTTCTTTATTTTCTGTCTTAAAACTATCAAAACGCAGCTTTGCGGTGGAAATGAATGTGTAATATTTTCGCCGCTTCCGCTTGTAACTCGCACCGCAACCGTGCAGTGAAACATCACCTTTGTCACACCGACAACTAGGTCTTACCCGAACGAGACTACTCATTAAATTGTGTCAATTATCCATACTTACTAATATTATAAATGCGAAAGTGTGTCTGTCTGTTACCTCTTCACGCCCAAACCGCTGAACCGATTTTGCTGAAATTTGGCATGGAGATACCTTGAGTCCCGGGAAAGGACACAGGATACTTTTTATCCCGGAAAAATGTATCCTATGTTCTTTCCCGGGACTGAAAGTATCTCCATGTCAAATTTCAGCAAAATCGGTACAGTGGAGAGGTAACAGACAGACAGACAGACAGACTTTCGCATTTATAATATTAGTATCTAAGATATGACCTGGTCAGCGGCTAGCTCGTACAGTATCCCAAGGGCACACTACATTTTTCGATAGTTTCAATGCGTTGTAACTTGTACACGATCACAATAAGAATAGCCACTTTTAGAACAGTCAAAACTAAAAGTCAATGTACTGTAGACCAGAGTAAGCGAAAAAGGGCCTTATATCCTCGTAATAAAGCACAATCAGAGGTAAATCCTGAATTGAACGCCTACGTTCTTTGAAACCGATAGCATCGCGGCAAACCCTTTGATGTTAGCCCTCAGGAATTATGCCCTGAGCACGTAGGAGTTTTTTTTATGGCAACGAGCAGACAGATTGCCTGATTGCAGCGATTAGCCTGGAAGTCACAAGTGCATCTACTTGGAAAACTCGAGCTCAGTTGAAGAAACTGTAGATTTATTCCGGAAGCTGGCCCATTAGTGCCGAATCCGCTGGTAGACCTTACTTGAAGAAACAGTTTCGCCAGTATTCTGTGAAGTCGTGGTATTTTCTCAAGCTGGTTCATTTGTGCCGAGCACTGACATTAAAAAACTTAGCATTTGAATTTTGAACTCGGCAGGTTTTCGTGCTATACGTAAGTCGTAACTCGTAACACTTGATTAATTGTATGCCAAGTTCAAATTAGAAGTATTATGGATCAGGCTGTTGATGAAGATGATTACGATCGATGAAGTGCATCTGAACTTGGCATTGGATTGGATTTCAACTCTTTTTCTTGGGTCCATAAAACTTTCTTAGACTGGATCATTGAAACTCAAACTCGAAGGAAACATTTAAATCTTGAATAGGATATTCTAAAATTTGAATTTACACGTGATTCAGAAGGGCAAGACGTTTCAATCGAAAGTTTGGGTGGTACGTGTTCAATGAAGCCATTGAATTAAGTAGGTATGTTTTTGGGTGTAAATAAAGACATTCAGAATTCTAATCAGAAAATAAATCGATGTTAGAAACTGAGACAAAGTCACAAAGTACGATCTGTAGACTTATTTATAGACGTCATTTTGATTTTTTAACGTTTTACGATTGGTATAATTTTCTAAATAAAAAACTTGAGAGGTGTCAAAGGACACCCGAATGGAACGGAGTTATTTCTTATGTTCAAAAAATCTGTACTGTATAATACATATATATATGTGTATATATATATATATATATATATATATATATATATATATATATATATATATATATATATATATATATATATATATATATATATATATATATATATATATATATATATATATATATATATATATATATATATATATATATATATATATATATATATATACACACACATATATATATATATATATATATATATATATATACACTAAAAAAATTAATATACTAAAAAAATATATATACTAAAAAAATTAATTTAAAAAACGCCATCTATTGACGCCCAGAAATACTAACAACGCGTCGCTGTTTATTCTCAAAAAACGCCATCTAGTTGACGCACAGGAACACTATCAACGCGCAACGCCTTCTGCCCCTAACATGCAGGTACTAATAAAAAAGTGTCGAGGTCAAATATCGTTCTGTCTAGCCTACAAGTTTTACGCCGAACGCGCGATAAGGAACTTCATTCCAAAAGTAATCGCAGTTCAGTATATGAGACCGTAATGCTATCAATTTAAATGCATTATCGGTACAAGAAAATCACAACTTTGTCTGGTTTACGTATAGATTAAAATAAAGCGGGTATTTTGAAACGAAGTGACTAAATCAAATACTGCAATATTTTATTTATTTAAGGCAGTGACGTTACAAATCCTGTAACAATAAATTATTACAACTATTTACAATAAAATACAAAGTTTACTTCTCGGTCCCAAAACATTACAGTACCAGAATTAGGAATGACACATTATAGCGAACGCTGGAAAGCATTCGATATTATAGTGTGCGTAATATGAAACTATGCCAAAAATTGCAACATGCATTTTATGCTCAAGATAATTGATTTGAGCTGAAACTGAGCTATGTTGCTTGCCAAAATGCTTTGCTCGTAACAACAGCGCTATATAAATAAATCATATTAAACGTCCGGTGTGTCGAGTCTTGACTCTTGGTACATTTCCTTTCGTATGTTATAAAAATCGGCCAAGTGCGAGTCGGACTCGCGCACGAAGGGTTCCGTACCGATAAAGAGCAAAAATAGGCTAAAAATGTAGTTTTTTGTACGGAAGCCCCCATTAAATATTAATTCTATTTTGTTTTCAGTATTTGTTGTTATAGCGGCAACAGATATATACAAGTCCAGACTCCAGCCATAGCGGTTCTTGAGATACCGCCTGGAGACAGACAGACGGACAGACAACGAAGTCTTAGTAATAGGGTCCCGTTTTTACCCTTTGCCTACGGAACCCTAAAAATTACAATGTAAAAATTGTGTCGCTCTTATAACTTAATACTTACTGCAAATAAAATGTAAAAGAAAAAATCGGTTGTCTGTAAAGTCGGTTTACTGACGATAGTTGAACGTGACAACGTCATAGCCTTAACCCCTCAGTTCCGGGAAAAATCTATGCAAAAAAGTTGGCAGGTCAATGTGCAAAAAAATGGCGCCCGGCCTACCCTCTTTGTAAAATTAATGTAATATCCTTACATACAATCCATATTTTATGTTTGTGTGAACTACATTATAATATATTATGTTAAATTTTCTATCTATCAAGCCATCATAATATAGTATTTAGTCCGATGTGATATTAGTTTCTCAATTATAAACTTTCAAAACTATAATTAGTGACTTGTTCAGAAGAAATAAACGAATACTTTATTCTTCATATATTAAGTCATACCTTGACACGTAGGAAATAGAGCACAATTTTGAATAGCCGAAATAATACTAATTGCTCACAGATTATTTATTTTTCATTCAGAGTGTGGTCAATGTATCAAAGGTCATAACTAACCAAACTTCTTCATACAAAAGTATTCTCTAAGTCATCGAAATACGTTATCTATACTAATATTATAAAGAGGTAAACTTTGTTTGTTTGTTTGTTTAATTGTAATGAATAGGCTCAAAAACTACTGGACCGATTTTAAAAATTCTTTCTCCATTCGAAAGCTAAATTATTTACGAGTAACATAGGCTACTTTTTATTGTGGAAAATATAGGGTTCCGTAAGATATTTGGGTTTTTCTGACACAAGGTGAAAAAAATCAACCAGAAAAGTTACTTATTTTGCGTACGCTGCCTAAACTATAAAAGATAGAACCATACAATGTTCTAAGTAAATGTAGATCTTATAAATATCTACTAAAATGCCCGCGACACACTATACCTATCTATGGCAAGTGAGGCACAACAACCATTTTTTTATTTAAAAATCTTGATTTTTTTTTGGACTACATTTAAACGCATTTATTTTACTCATGCTGATAATCCTTATCAAAATAAATTATTTCATCACTAAGTACAGTTTGTGTAGATAATATTTGGTGTTTAAATGATTAAAATTGGACGTTTAGTTTAGAAGTTATGGCGAAATTAAAAATTGCGTTACGCCCGTTTCGAAGTGAGCGCTACCAAGGCGGGGGTGCGCAGTAGCGAAGATTATGACCGCTGCAGCTGGTGAATTAGCTCATATACCCGTTGCATATACCAAGAATACCAATGATCCCTACAGAACAGCTGATTTGCCTATACCCTGCAAAAGGCTCCAATTCCCTGTGAGACGTAGCTTTTGCGGCGGTACCGACTAATGCGGGCCACGGGTAGTAATAATGAATACAAGTCAAAACTGCTGAATCGATTTTAATCATTTTTTCTGTAGATATTAATTTTATACCCGTGCGAAGCCGGGGCGGGTCGCTAGTATAATCTAAACAAAGAGCGCGGCCCAGGTGGGCCTTACGGTTGTTGAGAGACTTGAGAGTGTAAATGGAACGCCTCAGAGCTGTCAGCGAGGTAACGCCGCATGAGCTGTCATGTTTTTCGGGCGCGCACCCCATATCGAATTATAAGACGTTATCACTTCAAAAATATATATGTAAGTATTTCAGTAATGTTTCCGCTCTATACTTTTTTTTCATCAAATCATATTTCAATCTTTCATTACATTCACTTCGAAATCCACTGGATCTATACGAGATTTATTATTAGTATGGACACTTAGACTGTAGATCTATAATGTACTAGACGTTCCGCGCGGCTTCGCCCACGTAAATTAGATATTTCACAGACAAATTAGTCCATAAAAACAGCCTATGATCCTTTACGTGGTCTACTTCTTATCTGTGCCAAATAACAGAAAAATTGCTCCAGTAGTTCGTGAGATAAGCCCTTTCAAATAATTTCCCCCGTTTTTTCCACATTTAGGCTATTTCTTCGCTCCTATTAGTTGTAGCGTGATAAAATATAGCCTATATATTATAACCTTCCTCGATAAATATCTGACACTGATAGATTTTTTTTAAATCGGACCAGTAGTTCCTGATTAATAGCGCGTTCAAACAAACAAACAAACTAACAAACTCTGGAGCAATTTTTATGTTATTTGGCACACATGAAGAATAGACCACGTGAAAGGACATACTTAAGTTTCTTTTTTTGCGGAAAAATGTACGGTTTCTGTGACATGCCTAAATTACGCGGGCGAAGCCGCGCGGAACATCTAGTCTTTCCATAAATTCATTCAGAAATTGACTCTAGCAATACCGGGCGGGGTAATTGGAATAAAACATTTTTAACCCCCGACAAAAAAGAGGGGTGTTATATTAAGTCTGACGTGTCTGTCTGTCTGTTTGTCTGTCTGTGTGTGTGTCTGTCTGTGGCATCGTAGCATCCAAACGGGTGGACCGATTTTGATCTAATTTTTTTGTTCGAAGGCTGACATGATCGAGAGTGTTTTTTAGCTATAGTTCATCATCATCAGCCTGCTCAGTGCTGGAATATCGCGGTTTATCTGGTTCGTGAAAGGCCATTAGCAACTTGCAGTCGTTTGATTAGTATTATATTTTGCATTCTAGTTCGTGATGTTTATGAATAACATACACATTAATAGTAAGTTGACCTGATGCTGCAGCATCACCTGGTAATCAATAGGATACCCAACTCCTCACCAACTTAGAGCAGAGGTTTCGTGTTTGGGCTCATTTTAATTGCGACAATCAGTAAGACGTAGATAAACAGTAAATATTTGCATGCTGCTGCTGCAGCATCACCTGGATTCTATAGGAGCCGAGCTCCGTATGAACCCAAAGTGGAGGTTTCATGTTTGGGCTCATATTGACAGGCTCATCCAAGAGGACATTCATAGACGGTATTCTTTGCATATTATTCTGCACTGTCTATAACCAACATAAGTTTAAAAAGCATGAAATAAAATTAAATTAAGAAATTAAAAAAAAAACCCGCCAAAAAACTTTAAAAAGTAATGAAATAATATTTACTGACTTTAAGTTTCAATAATTCCTAAGTGTAAAGTAATATTTTAGTCCATAACTGTTGTCAAGGTGTGTCGGGGTACCGCTAATATACATGTTTGATTTCACATAACATTATAGTTTAAGTATAATTTACACAGAGCCAGTACTGGCTCTGTGTAAAATATATCCCACCAAAACATGAAATGTAAAAGGAGCCAAGCAAAATATTGCATAGCTATTCAATACTTCTGTCGTAAAAAGTTTTCAGATCACATTCAAGCCAAAGCCTTCAACTTATTTTGTAATTTAAATCAACATTCAGTAAATGTATCAATAGTTTTCTTTATTTTATATTTATTATAGTAGCTTGGCAATGAGCACCAGAGAAATAATCAGCAACTAATTGGATTTATTGGGTACCATCGGCCACATGCGTCGCTACATAATATTAAAACACTTTACGCTTGCCGTCTGTGTAAGTATGAACTCCTCCCAATATGAAGTTTTATATTTGTTTCTATTGTGCTCATTGCCAAGCCGCTATAATAATAATTATTAAATAAAGAAATCTATTGATACATTTACTGAATGTTGATTTAAATTACAAAATAAGTTGAAGGCTTTGGCTTGAATGTGATCTGAAAACTTTTTACGACAGAAGTATTGAATAGCTATGCAATATTTTGCTTGGCTCCTTTTACATTTCATGTTTTGGTGGGATTTCATTTCTTTTTTGAAGGTGTTTTTTTCTTTTCTTTTCAGGTCACGTTATAACTTTTCTGTACTTAGCTTAGCATCCATTTCCCTATCTTCTTTATATTTTTTCTTTGAGGCTTCGTTAGTTCTATAAGTGGACAACGTAACGTAAATAACTTAGTTCTGAGTCTATTATTATATTCATATTATATAATTGACTCTTAAGCTAATACTTGAAGGTGGTCATTTTTAGCATTACCGTTGAAAAGATAGCAGCACTGTTGTAAGCGTCTCGACGTTCCTCGCAGGAAAGCAGCACACCTTATTTCATGTGATAACTTAAAACTCTCATATTATATCGAGCAAGTAAGGAGTGTATATTATCTCAGTACAGCTGCCCGATTCACGATCGTCGGAAAGTTTTCACGTGAAAAGATCTCATATTCTGTCAGTATTACAGCGATTCACAAACTTCCGCGACGGAATGAATCCGAAACCAAAGAGAATAATTGACACTAGTTTTTTTTTTTTTGGCAATAAGTGCTATGGCATATATTATAGCCTTGGTTATTCATCAGACAGGAAAATAATTGTCGTTTTTTCCTGCACCTCTTAATTTAATGAACAAAATTTTTAAAACTAAGATTAGTCTTACCTTACAAAAAAATATATTTCGCGTTTTAATCAACGAATGATTTTGAGTATTTCATTGAATATTAAAAAGCTACTCATTAAAAAAATTAATACAAAACACTACTTACATTCGTGAAATCCAGTAAAAAAACTTCGAAAAAGTACACGTTATAGCAACACACACTAAATAACGCACAATAGCCGAAAAGATACTAATCGCCCATAGTCTATATTGTAGTATTTTTCATTCAGAATGTAGCCAATATATCAAAGATCGTACGTCTAATGAAACTTCTTTATCCCGTCAAGCCCCATAAGGACAAAGGTGACCGCGACAACAATAGTATACAATAGCATTTTCAAGAATCCCCGATGGAAGGATTATACAAAAGTAGTCTGTAAGTCAGCGAAATATGTTACATAATTGAATAAAAGAGCGCGGTAACCGGCTGCCGCTTGGGGCTTGAGTGAATGGCGTACCGCGCAGTACAAAGTACAAATAGCGCGGCTGCCGACTGCCGCGGCCGCTTGGGGCTTGAGTGGAATTAAAACAAAAAATATTGTTTATGTGCCGACTGCCGAGTGACAATGACAATCTGTCAAATCTGTAAGTCGTGTGTTGACTAGTGTGTTGAGCTCAAATATATACTTGTAATCTGTGGTTGAGCTCCGATAAATCACAGAGTACTTTATTATATAATATCGGTAAATCTTGTTGTGTGAGAATACCTTTTATTTATGTGTAAAACAAACTTATTACTTTAAATTTTATATACTTAAGTTTTTTTTGTTTTAAATTTGTTTTTCATTTAATATTAGTTTTTATTAGAATATATACTATGGAAGTTCCACGGTGGTGAGTATGACCTTGGAATTATAATGATAATATTATATACATACTTAAATAACTATTTAAAATTATTGTAAAAGCACAATAATGGTTTAACATAATACTTAAGTATTAATCCTTCAAGCCCCATAAGGACACCGGTGCAGTGACCGCGACAACAATAGAATACAATATCATTTAAATTTAAAAATTATTATACTTATTTCTAAATCTTTAAGTACCGAATATTAATACATATACTGCATTTATAAATAAAAAATATTTATTGTTCCTAAAGATTTAACACATAATTATTACAGTACGACATTTATTTAATATTTTAAACAAGACACGACTAAGTATTAATAATAGGCTACTTGGCCTACTTACCTTGACCTTGGCCTAGAACTTGGCCTAGGAAACCATATTTCACCCTTATCATCAAAAAAAGCTTATGATTGATAAATAAAGTCGATTTGAAAATATGATTTTATGAAAATAGGATTTGTACTGACGAAAACGCTTTTGCGGTACTTCCGATTTGGATGTGACGTCATCCTTATAGTAATTTAATATCTTTTATCTATCGCGCTCGTTATATGTAAGTTTATCTGTACATAAATAATGAGAATAAGCTTAGAAAGATTTTTTAAAATATATTTTATTGAATAATTCGCTTAAAACATCAGTTTTATATATTACCTCCATTTATTGTAGACGGGAAATGAAATGGCCAAAACTTTTCTCCAAAAGCTTTCAACATTACAAATGATTTCTAATTTCTTATTTAATTCTTTTATAATTTTTGGGCACTTTTAGACTCGTACATTTAGCACATAAAAAATGTTCAATAAAGAGAGTTCAAAATACAAAGCGTATGACGTCACACTATGGCGGACAGTGTTTTCGGCGCCATTTAAGAGGCGTATTTTTCAATAAACATTGTTATGGGTTTCTACTGTGTAAAATATTAAAATATTAGTTTTTTTTTGTGAAAATGAATGATTAAGAAGCGATTAGCATGAAGAAAAAAAGTAGGTCAAGTAGCCTATTGCTTTGTTTTATTCTTATCATTAAATAATTTCATCTAACAATATCCGCCATGACACGGATCTCGTAGTGAAAAGATTTCACGAGTCTCGGAGGTGGCGGGAACATTCCGCAAAATCGACTCTAATCCTCGGATAATTTCCCGCCGTCGGATGTCAAACTCCCATCCGCGGTGAGATCTTCTCGATTCCGTGGCGGAAACTATTTCACTCATACAAAAGAAATGTCACTACTGTCAAAATGACAGCAAAATCGGAAAGTATTCACTTGTCATTTGCTTGAAAGTGAAATAGTTTCCGCCAGCGGGAAGATTCCGCGCGGAATCGCTTAGTGAATCACCCCGCAGAGTACTGATTACATTTATATTTAAATCGAATTTAATTATTGTTTCATTATTAATAGATAACGTTGTTAATATTATTTTTTATTTAATTAATTCATAACTAACTTTCATTAAGTTCATAACTAACTTAAAGCCTTTTGTACGTCAAACAATTAATATATTATGCAGACGAAACTCATACTGTTCTTGCAAAGTTACAAACATAAAAATCTTTTATTTTATTTAATAAAGTATTATATTATTATTATGTTATTTTTCAATTTCAGGTTTTAGGTTTTCCTGCCCAAAGGATGAAAACGGGGCCCTATTATTAATAAGTCTTCGCTGTCTGTCCGTCGTCCATCCGTATGTCACCAGGCTGGATCTCGAGAACCGCAATAGATAGATAGTTGTGATTTTCACAAATTGTGTATTTCTGGTGTCGTTATAAAAGCTAATAGTCCAATCAAAATAAAATAAACTATTAAAGGGGGGCCTCATACAACAAACACGATTTTTTTCTTTTTTTGCTCTATATCCACAATGGTAACACTAAAGTTTTTGAAAATTTCAGAAAACGCTCAATTGTATGTTAAATTTAATAATTAATAATAAAAATTAAATAAACTTATTATTTAAGGGGGGCTCCCATACAAATTTACGGTACGGAACCCTATGTACGCCAGTCCGACTCGCACTTGGCCGGTTTCATAATTTTTCCTTTCATCTATACTAATATTATAAAGAGGTAAACTTTGTTTGTTTGTTTGTTTAATTGTAATGAATAGGCTCAAAAACTACTGGACCGATTTAAAAAATTCTTTCACCATTCGAAAGCTACATTGTTTACGAGTAACATAGGCTACATTTTATTTCGGAAAATGTAGGGTTCCGTAAGATATTTGGGTTTTTTTGACACAAGGTGAAAAAAATCAACCAGAAAATTTACTTATTTTGCGTACGCTGCCTAAACTATAAAAGATAGAACCATACAATGTTTTAAGTAAATGTATATCTTTTAAGTATCTACAAAAAAGTCTGCGACACACTATACCTATCTATGTCAAGTGAGGTACAACAACCATTATTTTATTTAAAAATCTTGATTTTTTTTGGACTACATTTAAACGCATTTATTTTACTCATGCTAATAATCTTTATCAGAATGAATTATTTAATCACTAAGTACAGTTTATGTAGATAATATTTGGTCTTTGAATGATTAAAATTGGACGTTTGGTTTAGAAGTTATGGCGAAATTAAAAATTGCGATTTACGCCCGTTTCGAAGTGGGCGCTACCAAGGCGGGGGGGTGCACAGTAGCGAAGATTATGACCGGCCCTGCAGCTGGTGAATTGGCTCATATACCAAGAATACCAATGATCCCTACTGATTTGCCTATACCCTTCAAAAGGCTCCAATTTCCTGTAAAAAATTATTTTGCACTAACGATAAATATTATGTAAATCCCAGGGCCAAACATTCAAATTAGTAGGAATAGATTTATGAAAATAATGTTTTGCTCTATCACGAGTCGGGGATCCCGACCATCAGTATATTTTGTTACCTGAAAATAACTTAACGTCAATTAATGTTGTTTATAGCTACAATAATCACGTTATTTATCCTAAAACAACGGGTTGCACTCCGGGACTATTGTCAGAGGTGAAAACTTATTATATTAATTACATTTAAATATTCTCATCATTAACAACTTTAACATCCACAGAAAGACAATCTGTGCAGCCTGCGGAAAATGACTGCGTCGTCGATGTTTCTGTGAATTGACCTGGAAATCATTTTGCTGACCGTGTCTTTCCTGGGTAGGCTTTTTGCAGCGGTAACCGACATCCACGCGGGCGGAGCCGCGGGCGACCGCTATCTATAGACTATACATTATAATAAAACTGTAGAAATTAAAAAGATATTCAAAAAATAATAAGCGGGGGGTGTCACTACATCGCTATAGAAGCCAAAAATGTAGTTAGTTTTTTGTCTGTCTGTCTGTCTGTATGTTTGTTCCACTATCACACGAAAACTACTGATCCGATTTGAATGCGGTTTTCGCAGATATATTTGCCTTCTTCCAACTTAACATCTGGTGTATAAAAAAATTTCCCCCCACACCTCTAAAGGGTCAAAAGAGGGGGTCAGATTTTGTATTAAAAGACTTTTGCTTTTGGTGACTAAAAATCCCCCCACCCCACCCCTCTAAGGGAACCAAAGAGGGTGATCAGATTTTGTATCAAACTTTTTTCTTTAATGCACTTACTTTGACATATAATTAACTGTTTTTTCCAACTTAACATCTGGTGTATACAATTTTTCGCCCCACCCCTCTTAGGGGACAAAAGAGGGGGTAAGAATTGGTATCAACTGATGAAGTAGAAATATTTTAAATGGCAAAACAACGTTTGCTGGGACAGCTAGTTGTGAATAAAGACCTATCCGGGTACCAAATTTCAAGGTTCTTAGTCTGCTAGAAGTACCTTAGAATTTTGATGATCTGTCAGTCAGTGAGTGACAAAATGTAGTAACTTTGACCATCCATTACTACTAAACTATTTATCGAAATTTCATGTAATTTGGAGGTTAAGCTAGTTTTAGTACTTGCTCTTAGTGACCGAAATTTTAAATCCCTAGCTTTGTTAACATCGAAGATAAAGGGGGTGTGAAATAGCCGCGAACCGCTTCGAGAAAAGTATGGTACGGCCGTGCCTTTGCCAAAAAGCTTGGCTGCGGCACTACCGTGCCCCCAGACTTAAAGGGTCATTCACAGCGAACCGAATCGAGACAATCAGCAACTTGGGCACTTGGCGATACAAAAGCAAAAGTCGCTGTTGTCGTAGTTTACTTGGCGGTCCCCCGACACGCCGTGACAACAATTATGGACTAAAATATTACTTTACACTTAGGAATTATTTAAATTTTAAATTTAAAGTCAGTAAATACTATTTTAAAGTTTTTGGCGATTTTTTTTTTAATTTCTTAATTTAATTTTATTTCATGATCCTTTTTTTCCTTATAGCGGCCGCGGCTGATTCTGTGTGTGAAGCTAATTATAAAATTTATCCAGCGATCAAGGATATTTTTTGAAAATCTGCCATCAAATTTGCCAATCCTGGTAGACCTATAGTTTTTTTTATTGAATCTCAAATAGGTACCTACCAACTACTGCCACATAATTATTACATTACTAGATGACGCCCGCAACTCCGTTGCGCCAAAATTCGTTTATCGCGCGGGAACCGGACGGACGGACGGACAGACAGACAGACAGACAGACAGACAGACAGACGGACGGACGGACGGACGGACGGACGGACGGACGGACGGACGGACAGACAGACAGACAGACAGACAGACACACTTTCGCATTTATAATATTAGTATTGATCTGTGATACCGTTAACGGTTACCATGGTGTCTACTTTGTTTATGTCACTTCAATGTCAATGTCGTTAGAACGAAGAAGCAACTATGATTGAACTAGGTAGGTATTGTATTTTACAATTTACAGCCATGATTTTAGGTATATAATCAATATACTTATCGACAATAGAATCTTAAATGCATTCAAACTTTAAATACTGTAGCATCATTTCTTTTTGGTTTTATAGGATAGAAGACGGAAGTCCATGTGGCGTGTACGGCGCAGTGCGTACACGAGTGTGGTGCAGTGTAGTGGCGGCCGAGCCGTGCCGTGCGGAGCCCGTCGACCCGGGCCGAGCTGAGCCTAGCGGAGTCGAGCGATGCCGAGCCGAGCGATGCCGAGCCTACAGACCGAGCTAGCGGAGCCGAGCAGAGCCGTGCCGAGCGATGCCGAGCGGAGCCGCGTCGGCCTGTGCCGAGCCGAGCCGTGCTGAGCCGTACACAGCTTTACCGCGGGGCGCCGTGCCGCCACCACTCAGGTATTACTTTTTTTTTTAATAAGGCACGCGAGCAAACGGCTCACCTGATGGAAAGCAACTACCGTCGCCGCTGAACAGATTTTGCTGAAGGGTATGCAGATACTTTAAGAGTCCTGGGAAAGGACATAGGATACTTTTTATCCCGGAAAAATGTGCGGTTCCCGCGCAATAAACGAATTTTGACGCAACGGAATTTCGGGCGTCGTCTAATTTTTACTGATTTTATGTTTTTCTTTACAGAATTACAGAAGTCCAGTATCAACGATCCTTCGAAATCCAGCTGCATCTGCAGGTAAGATTTTCAAGTCAGTTATTCGCTTATAGACACTGTTGCCAGATGTAACTTTTAATGTTAATGGAGGTACAAAAAATTATGTACCAGCAACATCCAACGGACCTTGTAATAATTGTATTTTAATACTAATATCTATACAGGGTGTCATAAAACTAAGTGATCATACTTTAGGGTGTGTACGACGTACGTGTTCCTTATAATATAGAATTAAATGTGAAAGTAGCAGCGCTGAAAGAGCAAACAAAACACATAATATAGTCTGTCTGTCTGTCTGTTTGTCTGTGTGTCCGTGGCATCGTAGCATCCAAACCGTTGGGCCGATTTTGATCTAGTTTTTTTGTTTGAAAGATGATTTGTGCTGCAGCATCACCTGGTAAGTAATCAATAGGATATCCAACTCCTTGCCAACTTAGAGCAGAGGTTTCGTGTTTTTGCTCATTTGAATTGCGACAACCAGTACGACGTAGATAAACAGTAAATATTCACATGCTGTTGCTGCAGCATCACCTGGATTCTATAGGAACCGAGCTTCGTATGAACCCAAAGTGGAGGTTTCATGTTTGGCCTTTGAGCTCATATTAACGGCCTCATCGAAAAGGACATTGATGAGTGATGACAGATGGTAATCATGAGAATATGATTCTGTTGATAGGAACTCTTCTGCACTATAACCAACACAAGTTTAAAACCAAGTGATAAGTGCATTTGTTGAATAAAAATAATAGTAAATTATTACAACTCGAGACTGACGGCGACCATTGTTTGTGCGACGGGATAGCGATTGACGTTGCCATGGTGACATACTTATTTAGTCACTTAGATAAAATAATATGGGCAAAACAACATTTGCCGGGAGAGCTAGTTTTTGATAAAGTCATATTGTTTCCTCCGACGATGAGTGTAACATTTTTGAACCACATCATAATTTTCAAAAATTCTTTATCAATCATATCCATATCAGATCGATCATGACTGTTATCTATTTTAATGCATATAAGATTAATTATTACGGTGAACATACAGTTACTTATATTAATGATAGACGTTGGGAGGATATTATATTGTAACATAGTATATTGTGATGGACAGACAAGCACTTGGTCAGAGGTTATTTTAATTTTATGCTTCGTTAGATCGATCAGGGGCTGTAATTATATTTATTTTTAGAACGCACGTGGTACTAGCATCTTAAGAGGCAAACGAGCGTTTGTTGCACTTAATAGGAAGTATCTGATGTACCAGAAATGTAGACATAAGAAATTGTAGTTTTTAACCGACTTCCAAAAAGGAGGAGGTTATAGTAAACTTTGATCTTCTGAACTACTTACTACTTACTAGATGACGCCCGCAACTCCGTTGCGCCAAAATTCGTTTATCGCGCGGTAACCGTACATTTTTTCGGGATAAAAAGTATCCTATGTACTTTCCCGGGACTCAAAGTATCTCTATACCAAATTTCAGCAAAAGTTATGTTCTAAGCAAAATCGGTTCAGCTATTTGGGTGTGAAGAGGTAACAGACAGACAAACAGACAGAGAGACAGACGGACAGACAGACAGACACTTTCGTATTTATAATATTAGTATGGATTCATGTCCGAATCAAAGAAAATAAAGAGATAGAAAGTAAATACATGTTGAAGAAAACCAACTAAGGAAACATACATTATTTAGTACCCAATCAATAACATTTCAGTGCAAAGCTCTAGACTTAAAGATTTAACTGAAAATAAATTCTAATACATTGTATTAGAATTGAAATTTAGATTTCCAGACTCAATTCTTCCAGTAGTTGAAAATTAAACTCTAGAGCTCAGACGCAAGGTTTGTTTCAGCTTGTTGCATCCCAGTGAATAAAATACGGTTTTAAAGGATTATAAGATGGTAGTTAATCATATTGGAATGATCATTTGCCTGTGAAATTGCATCAGGCCTTGTATGACTCAATCCTGACCCGATATTAAATTTGAATAATCTTACTTAGCTTGATTGCATCAAAGTCAAACGCATAACCCAAGAACCAGCGACAGCCAGATTGGATTTTATAAATGCTGCAAGTTTTGTGCATGAACCGTATAGAGGTAAGAACAAACACAAACTATACATAATATAGAGATTAGAGTTTAGAGACACTCCTAAAGTTTAGAATTTCTTAGGCCTTAAGGTGGAAGTGGGAAGCAACTGTAGTAAAATAAAATAAGAAAAAACACTTTATATTTTAGCGAAGGTCAGGTAGACTTACAGAGCTTGATACCTCCTAAGAGTCCTAAGACCTAAAGCAAGGCTGCTCACCCCAGGCCCGCGGGCCATATTATGGCCCGCGAAAGAATTTCAAATGGCCCGCACAAGGAAGTTTTGACTATTATATCCCGTAGTATTGATATAATATCCCGAAAACGGAGAAATCCCGCCTAATGGGGATTGTCCATTTTTTTTTAATTTTGCTCATTACAAAAACATTTCGAGGAATAAGGTCAGTGATCGTTTTTCTGTATATAAACGAAAAGAATACCCATTAGTTACTTATATTTTTGAACAAATATGTTTAACCTTAGTTTGACCTTCAATGGCGTTAAATTTGCAATAAATTCGACCAACATTACGTTTCGAACTTTTGATAAGCTTCTCGTATCAGCTTTCACATAATGAGAACTTGCATTTGACGAACCAGCCATTATAAATAAGATTGAAAGGAATTAAAACATACTGCAGAGGTCAATTGGCCGCCGAAGATGACGTCAGAGCGAAACTTAAAAAATATATTGAGAAAAAACTAGCCAATGAATTTCAAAATTATTTAATTTATATTCTTAAAATACCCTATTTTAACGAAAAAAAATATAAAAAGTACATGTGATTTTTTTTGGACAATGCCCATTGGCTGCCGCGAAGGATACTATACAAATTTTCATAAAATATCCTTTCTTAATCAGTTTGACTTTAGTTACCCTGCCAATATTCAGTTAGAACTCGTTGAACTGCAAAATCATCAATCATTGAAAACCACTTTTTGAAAAAGTGTCGTCGAAACCTCAAAATTCTTCAGAAGATTTTGCAGATTTCTGGAAATTGGTACCAAAAGAAGACTTTCCTGCAATAACTGATCTAGCGTTACAGTTTTTATGTAGTTTTGGATCAACGTATTATGTCTGTGAAAAAGTGTTTTCAGACCTTACTCGTAATTATGTTAAAAATAAATACCGCACATGTTTTAACTGAGCAACATATTTCTGACTTGTTGCTACTGTCAACATCAGATTTATCACCCAACATAAAATATAAATTGTTAAAAGACATACAACTGCAAAAATCTCATTAATATTAAAAAATAAATTTTTGGTTGGTATTATATTTAATTAAGCCTAAGTTAATGGCCCGTCATAAATGTCGGAATCCACCGTTTGGCCCCACTGTAAAAAAGGTTGAGCAGCCTTGACCTAAAGTAACCGCGACCGAAACTTCATAGTTTCTGGTCGTTCTTACATTTGTAGAGGTTACAAGAAAACTTTCAGCTTTCATAAAATGACGAAAGCCTGTCTGTCGCTGGCTCTTGGGTTATTACACAAATCAAGTTTTAAAAGCGAGAACCGGCAAATTCGTAGAAAAGATTTTAATAAGCTAATGATGTCGGTGATAACACGAAACCTTGAATAAAGAATCAAAATATATGTATGCGTTTGAGGAAGGAAGTCGGTTTGGAATTCCAATTTGGCGTTACAAAGAATTTGCAAGTCGTGATAAGAATTTTAAAATCACATTAATTAATACACTAAGCAAAAATTGGAAAACCAACTTGCAAGAATTGATAAATGGAAAATTTGACACAAATAAAGCCGATGGGGACGATTAAAAAAAATTAATATTTTTTTAAAATATGTCTCAAACATTTAACGTATGATGCTAAAGACCAACAAAGAGTGCGAGAGAGAAGAAAATCCTTTATGGAATTATAACAAGATGAAAAGAGAGAGGCAGTCTAATGAAAACTTTAACCACTTTCATTTGACAGGTCGTCCACAAGTCGTCACCCGTTTTTATGCCCTTGCGGTATTTGCAATTTATTGTTTAAATCCTTTATTATTTTCGACAAGTACTATTACATATAACAATGGTAACTTATTCTGTGAGTGATTGCAGTGTAAATCATAGGAGTAATCCTGAAAAATATACATTTCACAGGTAATTAATCTTCATGTCCTAATTGCTACGATGTTTTTATTTTCGCTATATTCTGTCTATATTTCTCTATTTCAAATAAAATATTGTTAATCCTCCCCTTTACTTTCATATTTTGCATAACTCAAGGTACTATTGTTCTTAAATTACACAATTTTTGCAGAAAATTTTTTCATCAAAATTGTTTACATATACGCTAGTTCTTGAATCAAATTTATCGATATGCCTATCGGTATTTAACAAGAACATAAAACTAATCTAAAAATGTAATGGGGGTGTAAGGGTATTATGATATGTATTTAATTTAAGAATAAATAATATACTATGTGTGTCGTTTACTTTCAACTTTATATTTGCATTTCTATTAATGTAAGGGCTGATTTGTCAGATAGTTTTTACCTGATTAATAAGTAAGTAACTTTAAAATGTGTATATTATTTACCCTTATAAGAACCTCATGTTATAACATATCCGACGATTGAAAAATCACCCCAACCGAAAATGTGTATCTACTTTCCAATCGTCACCTATTTTCTGCCAAATAAGATATATGATACCTAATTTGAATTACAAAATCTGTCAAAGTTGCATATTATTTATTTCTCATAGAAACGCAGGTTTTTAACTCGATCGGACAATACTATCGATAGTAAAATATACATCACTAGCACACGCACACATTGACAGATCAAAAATCGTCACGCATTTTCGGGTTGTCAGGTGGTCTATACGACAGTATATAATATAAGTCTATGGTCTCAAAAGTATGTGTTTTATACTAAAATCACGCCGAAGATCTGAGATTTTGCCTTATTTTGATGCGAGAGGAAAAATACATCCCATCAAAAAACACCATCTTTTTGAAGTCGGTTGAATGCATTTTATGAGCTATGGCCCTTCGCGAATTCAACCGGTTGGCCCATGATTTCTCTGGCGAAAGTTTTTTGCATATTAATGATGGATCTTGAATAAAAGCGGTGACAGGACTCCTACCTGGAGTTCTTGGAATTTTAGGGTTTTTGCATCTGCAATTTCAATTTAGATACAAGTTTCACATGAAACTGAATGAAAGAAAGCCATTACTAAATAGTTACTACAGAAATAAACTTCAATCCATACTAATTTTATAAATGCGAATGTTTGTAAGTGTGTCTGTCTGTCTGTCTGAAACACCCTCGTCCTTCACGCCCAAACTTGCTTTTGGTAATGGTAGTACTTTGAATCCCGGAAAAGGACACAGGATACTTTTTTCTCCCGTAAAAATGAACGGTTTTCGCACGATAAACGAATTTTGGACCGGAGCTGCGGGCGTCATCTAGTGCCGCTATCCCCAACCCGCGACCCGCAGGCCGCATGCGACCCGCAGGCCGCATGCGGCCCGCCGGGACTTTACATTTTGTGGCCCGCGTGATGTTAAACAATTTTGAAATTCACGCCAACCGGCAAAATAACGTAACTTAGTTTACGTGATAGTCGTAAAAATTTTTCCACTTTTAAATCGTTAATTTTGAAGAATTACTTTTTAATCCTAAACAATTTTTGTTGCGGCC